>CM029377.1:2366376-2511376 GCA_017165825.1 Hepsetus odoe
GAACTGTGTGTGTGTGTGTGTGTGTGTGTGTGTGATTTGTTTGCTACTGTCCATTGTCAAGTGTCCTTGGGTTTGAGAAAGGTGCTTTATAAACAAACTGCTCTCGCTCTGTTAGAAGAAACTACAGTCTCCATTTCTTCCTGTCCTCTTCATCTTCCCCTTTCACACCTCCATGTCCTCTCTCACCACGTCCCAAAACCTCCTCTTTGTCCTTCCTCTTCTCTTCTTTCCTGTCAACCCCATCCTCAACATCCTTCTCCTGACATACTCCTCGTCTCTGCTCTGGACATGTCCAAACCAACGCAGTTTCACTTTGTCTCAAAACATCTAACCTGAGATGTCCCTCTAATATACACATTTCAAAGCCTGTCCATCCTCACACCCAACGGAAATCTCATCATCTTTAACTCTGACACCTCCAGCTCTGCCTCTGTCTTTTCTTTACTGCCTCAAACCCGTATCGCATAGCTGATCTCACTACCATCCTGCAGACCTTGTCTTTCACTCTTGCTGGTGCCCATCTATCACAGATCACCCCTACCAATCTTCTCCACTTTTCTGAAAGTGACTATTCTTGTCATCGTGAAACAGAGCACACAGTGAGACACAATGGAATTTATCCTCTGCTAGGGGGGAGCTTTTTAAAGTGCCCAGGGAGCAGTGATGGGGACCGTACCTTGCTCAAGGGTACCTCAGGGAAAACTACTGGCCTGGAATTCAAACCCACAACCTTCTGATCCTGGGGCCTCGTCCCTAACCACTAGACCAGAAGAACTCTCCTCTTCCCCTCTCTTCCCCAATCCCCTACTCTGAACTGTAGCAGTTATACAACACGCTATATAGAAACCACGTTTCCACATTCGGAGATTATTTTACATCTTGGCACAAACTGAGGCAAACGAATGATGACTCAGGATGACTAATGTAAGAAAAATCCTCTCTGCCTGCTAAACAATCTGTTGCCCAACCGGCCTTGGACTAAAAACCATTTCCTCACACATGAAACACGTTTGGAAAGTGAGTCTACACTTTCCCACACTCGAGAATTCAGAGAAATCCGCACACCTATGAATTCTTCGACATTCTCACATCTCACACCAGTCTACACAACACCAACCGTTTCAAAACAAACACCTGTGGGTACACTGGCACTTCTTAAAGAAAGATATGTTCACTTTCATGACCAGTTAAAAAAATGTGACCAGAGCTTCATAGGAACAGATTAAATGTAATCAGGATTACAGAGTTAGATTACAAAAATGATTGATGAAAATTATAGTTACACTGGCAAGCGTTGCTTTATTTTGATTCTACGTTTTAAACACAGCAATATTACAATGAAGAAACATCTATTTTGATGAAAGTCGAATGCTGCTTGGTGAAGACGGAATGAAGGAACAAAGGAGAGGTAGTAGGGAGGGGTAGGACAGGAGTAAAAAAAGAAAAAATACAGTACACCTGCCAATAAACACTTCCGCCGCCATGTTTTTGCGTGTTTTTCTTTCAACTTTTACGGGTGATTAAAGGGATCAAGCCATTTTTGCAAGGTTCTGACTTGTTTATAGTAAAAGAAAAGAATGAATTATAATATTTAATTGTTTAATCTTAGATATTTGTGGGTCATTGAAAGGTTGTGGGTTCGAGGTTGCTGTGAGGTATCCTTGAGCAAGGTACTGTCGATATTACCGCTCCCCGGCAAATCTACAGGTCTGTGATTCGAACCCGTGGCCTTCTGATTCCGGGGCCTCGTCCCTTAACATCAGACCCCCGCTGATGACCACAGATTTGGACCATAGATCCAGATTTACCTACATATCATCGCCACCAAGAAATAAAGTAGCTTATAAAATTGAATTTAAAAGAACATTCCTTCAGTCACTCATTCACAATCACCTACATGACTCACACCTCATTTCTTTACACATTTCATTATTTTTAAACCTCTATATCAACCTGTAAGTAATGAGATTATCATGTTTTTAATTATTTAATTGCATCGATGCATTTCTATTCTATAGAACCGTATCCTTCTGGGAGTATCTATCATACACGGAAGGAAATTTCCCCATTTTATTTTTTGTGTGTGTGTATACTACACACAGTCTGTTGGCCACTAATTGGTAGTGAAGCTCCAGAAGGACCAGAGCTATAGAGCTCAAACTGAGCCGACTTGTCCTGCCAGCCCCTGTTAACCGTCTGATAATGATGATGCTAAACTTCCCTGCTTTTCACACTGTTAATTACAGCCGCCGTTTGCTGCACTGATCAGAAAACTGTGGCCTTAATTAACATCTACTTACAGAGCCACCACCTCGGACACACACCGACACACACATTCTCCCCATCAGAATTCTTCCTCCATCGCCGTCTCTGCTGTAGCCAGTACTTTCTCACATTAACTCCTAACAGAACTCTCCTCTCATCGGTGTGTATGAGCTCTCCGGCGGCCTGGAGCTGTCGGCCCATTAGAATCCAGCACTGCCACCGCTGACAGCTGGGTTTACCTCCGCAGCCATGCTGATTTAGCAGATTTAGGTAGTTTTAGGAAACATGGCAGAAAAAAAATCTGCACTTTTTGACATCTCACCTGTGCAGAAACACCTGTGTGGGGAAATATCTGTGTGCAGAGTGTGGGTGGGTCTATTTTTTTATATTGCCATGGTCTTTTGACCCTGCGTTTCTTTCATGATGTGATGATGCGATGTGCATGAAAACTATTTCAATTCAACAATCTCACTTAAACAGGGATCCGTGCATGGCAACCATCTCCATGGTTACGCTAAGTGATTTCCCATCTTTAAATTAAACTTTCCATAGTTAGGCTAAAGCCATTTCTATGGTTAAAACTCAAGCATTTGTATGATTCCAGCTCCAAAGTTCCATACCACTCAGTTTCCATGGTTACGGTATACTCATTTTGGTAATGGTACAACAGGGGACCAATAATGTTTCCTATAGATATATATATATATATATGAAATATACCCTGTACATTAACAATACTGTTCAAAGTCATGAGCCACAAAAAGTACCTGTTTCTTCACTGCTTCATGTCTAAAGTGAGACGCTTTGTTCTGCTTGAAGGTTCAGACGTAGATCACTGTGTGGATTAACCAACACAGAACTATCAAACTGCTCAGGTACAGAGACTGGACTGAACATGAGAGACAACAACACTGTCCTTCAGGAAGATCTGGAGAACTGCTCAGGTACAGAGACTGGACTGAAAATGAGAAACAACAACACTGTCCTGAGACAACAACACATTAAAATATAAGAAAGTCTCTTTGGAATAAAACAAGGGGTGGATCAAGAAATTTCACAGCACTGTATAATCGTACTGATTTATTCTGCATATTTTGCCTTTTTTGACGATTGAAATGTTCAGGATTATTGAGAAGAAAAGAAAAAAAAAAAAAAAAGAGTATCAATCAAATCAAATGACAGATACTCAAATGAGGTACCCTTGAGCAAGGTACTGTCCCTGTCACTGTTCCCCAGGCGCTTTCAATAGCTGCACGTGTGTGTATGGGTTAACCGCAGGGGTTGAATTTGCGTTGTGTTGTGCTGCGTTTCGCAATGACTGGGATAGTCACTTTCACATTCACTTTCAAATCAGATGACTTCAACACAAAAATCGGCTCTCTGGGAACTTTTCACATGCCTGGGCCCTTGTCTTCTTATCAAAGCTTCATATTAAAGCTTTTTTGGCCCACATTTGATAGATGGAAGTGTGAGTGTGTGTGTTAATAACAGTTTCATCCCTCGTTCCTGCAGCCTGTGATGGAGGAGTAGAGGTTGGCAGTGCTGCAGGAGGTTCGTCAGCATGAGACACACACACACACACACACACACACACCCTTGCAGCTTTCTCTCTGCTTTTAGCCTTGCAGTATCTGTGAGCATTACTATAACTGGCTCAAAGCCCAAAACACGAGCCGTGTGGAAAAAATACACACGTTTCCATCGTCTGTGCACCAGTTACACCAACGAGCTTCACTCACACACCACCAAAACACAAACTCTTCCATTCCCACTCTTCAGCAGCAGCTCCCTCAAGTGAACTTGCTTTAAAAAGCCTGCTTTGTCTTATTGGGCTAAGCTCACCGTTTGGCCCATTTCATCTAAACTCGACTCAAATTGCATTTCACAGAGTGTTCGCTGGTATTTGCAAGTTCTCAAACGCATGTTTCCTTAAAAATATTCAATTTACTTTTATTAATGACCATCATTTCAGGTGTTTTTAGGACTGCAGTTCTAAATATGTCCAGTAGGGAGCAATACTGCCTCAACAGAGAGCAGCTGAAGCACCGAAAGTTGCTTCGTACTGTTGCATAGCTTTGCTCATATGATGTGTCAGGAAGACTGAGTGGACACACTCTCACGAAAGAGAAAAGGAAATAACGAACTTTGTGTTTAACGAGGGAGTAAACATGCAAACACGGTATTTAATTAATAATAATTAATAACTTAATTGAGCTTTTTTATTACCGGTGAATGGGTTCGATTCCCAGACGGGACAATCTGGATGCGTTCTGTGTAGAGTGGACATGTTCTCAGTGTCTCCGTGTGTGTTCCCTCCGGAAGGAGAGATTTCCTCCCACCGTCCAAAGAAACGTCAGGATTAGAGACGCTAAACTGTCCCCAAGGTGTGAGTGCATTTGTGTGTGTTTGTCTGTGTGTCTGCCCTGGTGACCTATCCAGGGTGTCCCTGCCTTTTGCAATGTGAGAGCTGGGACAGACTCCAGCAGCAATCAGGACAAGCGGCTCAGAAAAGGAATGAGTGAGACTGAGCTTTTCAGCCAAAAGGACAATGTCCTCTTGACCTTCAAACGGTGAAACACTGCAATACAGAATTAGAGACTTAATAAAAATCAAGTCCCAATTAATGTTATTATTTTAACACAGGATGCTGAGATGTTCGTTGGGTGTGACGAGGATGGACAGGATTAGAAATGAGTTTATTAGAGGGACAGATCGGGTTAGACGTCTTGGAGACAAAGTTAGAGAAGGAAGGTGGCGCTGGTTTGGACATGTCCAGAGGAGAGACGAGGATTATATCGGGAGGAGGATGTTGGAGATGGAGCTGCCAGGAAAGAGGAGAAGAGGAAGACCAAAGAGGAGGTTTATGGAACGTGGTGAGAGAGGACATGCAGGTGGTCTGTTTGTAGGAGGAAGATGAAGAGGACCAGAAGAAAAGGAGACGGATGATCTGCCGTGGCGACCCCTAAACGGGAGCAGCCGGAAGAAAAGAAGAAGATTTGACAATCAAATCATTTATTCTCACTTTTCTTCCCCGAAATTCTGCAATCGTTGATACGAGATGACAAGGCAATATATTCAAAATCTAAGAAAAATATAAACATGAATTATACAATATAGAACCAATGTCACGTGTACGAGTGTGTGGTCTACTCTGGCCAGCAGAGGAAGCGCTCTTCCATGAAATATTAACCAGCGAGCGATTGAATCCACCTGTCTGTTGTGCTTTCTTCTCTTCTCCTGTGTGTCGGTACATCCCTCGCCTGGTTTGTTCGGGTCTGTATCGCCCGAGGCTGCGTCTGCACCTGCATTACACACCTGCCCTGAACAGGATGTGTGGAAATGTCCGCTGTGGGTAATCTACACGCATCTGGGGTTCGGGAGGAGAGATATGGAGGAAGAGGAAGGGGTTGGAGAACGAGGGGAACGTCCAGAGTGTCATTAGAGAGAAAGGAGTGTAGTTCAGATTGAGTTCAGCTAGCTTTAATGTGAATATATCACGGCGTGCAGCAGGGACGGCCTTATCCAGCGCCTGGGGAGCAGTGATGGGGACGGTACCTTGCTCAAGGGTACCACCGGGCAACCTACTGGCATGGGATTTGAACCTACAACCTTTTGATTATGAGGATTAACCAGTAAGCCGCCGCTGCCCCGTAACCACACGTTAGTCCACAGTGTAAACTGAAAGAATGTAGCACACAGTGTTTGTTAGAATCTGATGGAGAACAGTATCCACTTCCCCTCTGTTGGTCCCCCTGTGCTCAATGTCCTCCTGCTCCTGCTGCCAGTCACAGAAAAACTTAGCACACTGCAGCGTCCATAGCAAAGAGAAAAGACTCAGAGGGATCTGTCCACCAACTCTACACACCCATCTCATCATCTGAGACATTGTCACTGTCCTCAAACACTCAAGATGTTCAGAACATAGTTAATGTGATGAGAGAGAGAGAGAGAGAGAGAGAGAGAGAGAATGCATGAGAGGGTGAGCTATCTACTACATCCAAATTCAAAACCCTCTACAAACCTTCAAACCTGGTTTTAGAAAACCTCTAAAACCTCAAAAGTATATATACATTCCAGATCTTCCTGAAGGACAGTGTGGTTGTCTCTCATTTTCAGTCCAGTCTCTGTACCTGAGAAGTTCTCCAGATCTTCCTGAAGGACAGTGTTGTTGTCTCTCATGTTCAGTCCAGTCTCTGTACCTGAGCAGTTCTCCAGATCTTCCTGAAGGACAGTGTTGTTGTCTCTCATGTTCAGTCCAGTCTCTGTACCTGAGCAGTTTGATAGTTCTGTGTTGGTTAATCCACACAGTGATCTACGTCTGAACCTTCCAGCAGAACAAAGCGTCTCACTTAAGACATGAAGCAGTGAAGAAACAGGAACAGATGATTCCAGATGATCAGGTGATTCGTTCACTACTGATGCTGAGTGGTTGGAACTCCTTTATCTAGAAGCTTGTATCTTTAAGCACTTTGCAGCCTGGAGCTCTAAAACATTTGTTTCCATTTTATTCAATCTATCATCAATATGACTAAGATAAGAGTTGACAGGCAGAAAGTCAGATTCCCAGCAAAATATGTTTTGTAAAAGTTAGACACTATGATTTTATATTCATAATGAAGCACATCAAACTATATTTTTTATTTTGTACAATTTTGAAAACTGGGATTTCCGAATGTTAACAGTAGTGTGATGGTTAGAACGTAGAGCCTTTTCATCTTTAAGAAAATAGTTTTTTTTGCTCCCATTCTTGATGTCACTGAAGTCAACAACAAGCTTATATTCTTCATCAACAAATTAATGTCTGCATTTCTGACTTTTCTCAGTCGATTTTATATCACAGTCTAAAAAACGCTAAACTTAACTGTTTTTTTTTAATTGGTTTGATGGCTTTCAAACCCATCCTGCATGCGAGTGGAACATCTACATTTTCCATCACAAACCAGGGATTAAGTGTCTCATGTTTTCTAATCTCAAGCATAAAACCACAACTCACCCCTTTTACATGCGTACACATTTACACTGGAAAATGGGACATTTGCTTGTTTCAGATGGACATTTCCCCATGTCTACCCGTCCACACACACTGGAGTAAAGTCAACTCAGCGCAGCGCAGTCATCACACAAACAGCTCCAACAGAAACTGGTTCAAAGTAGAAAATGAGGAATCTACGATCTGTGAGACAAAAGCATCATCAGCGCTTCAAGTGAAGATGAGATAAACTCTTAATTAACAGCATCATCGCTGTATCGGTCCCAGAAACTGAAGGAATCGGCAGCGGTGAATAAACCTGCTGTGTGTTTCAGAAACGAGCACGAGTGACCAGAAAAGAATCCTCTACCTGCTCCTGCTGCTGCGCTGCTTTGGATGGAGCGTTGGAGTCCTTAGCCGTTGTCATGACGAGCTGCGGAGCTGGGATGCGGTGTGTGTCGGATGCTGAGTGTTTGGGATGCGGCGTGTGTCGGATGCTGAGTGTTTGGGATGCGGCGTGTGTCGGAGCCGGTGTGTGCCGGCTCAAAAAATGAGAGGAGGAGGGGAAAAAAAAGCTTCTCTGAGGCAGTGGAGAGAGAGCATGCGGCTGCGCCAAAATCCCAACGAAAGGTGAAGAGAGGAGAGAAGCTCAGTGTTTCACAACTGAGGAGCGAGAGAGTGTGAGAGAGAGAGAGAGAAAGAGAGGGAGGGAGAGAAAGAGATAGAGAGTGTCACTGAAATCGTCAGTGCACACTGATTACTGCCTGGCAACCACTACTGACGAGAGAGAGATAGATAGATAGATAGATAGATAGATAGATAGATAGATAGATAGATAGATAGATAATTAGTCTCTCTCTCTATCTATCTAAGTATTTTTTGCATCAACTGTAACGGCAGTGTTTGGAGACTAAAGACAGAATTTAATATAAAACCGTTCCAAAACTTTTGGCCGCGACCCAGAAGTGCTGATCAGGCATGTAAACACTCAGACGTATTTTATTGTGTTCAAATGCTACTTATTTATAACAAATCAAAAAAGAAAAAATACATTTTATTACGAGGAAAGATTCAGTTCAGTTTGCCTGCAGTTTTTCTCTCATTGCTCCCCAGCAGCTCAACACAGGACCAGCAGGTAAAGGCTACAGTGTGCAGAAAACTAAGATAGATAGATAGAATAGTTTTAGGCAGGTGTGAAAAAATGCTGTAAACAAAGAACGCTTCAGAAATATAAATAATGATTGTTTATTTTGATCAATTTACAAAATGCAAAGTGAGCGAACAAAAGAAAAATCTAAATCAGATCAATATTTGGTGTTTCTACCTTTTACCTTCAGAGCAGCATCAGTTCTTCTAGGAACACTCGCACACAGTCAGGGATTCTGTAGGATTATAGTCGGTGTCTGATCAACCAGTTTTACCAAACAGGTACTGATGATCATCAATGTCACACGGAGGAGAAACACAGTCATGTTTGGAATGACCGACCGGCCAAGTTCCTTCAAAAAACCGTGTGCAAGTGTACCTAGAAGAACTGATGCTGTTTTGAAGGAAAAGGGTGGTCACACCAAATACTGATCTGATTTAGATTCTCTTTTGTTCCTTCACTGCATTTTATTGATTGATGAAGATAAATGATCAACACTTCCATTTCTGAAAGCGTTCTGTTTACAGCATTTTTTCACACCTGCCTAAAACGTTTGCACAGTGCTGTACTATAGTATAAATATATATATATATATAGAGAGAGAGAGAGAGAGAGAGAGAGAGAGAGAGAGATTTGTGTGTATATGGACTAACTGAACACATCCATACTTAGTCATGGCCACTGCAGTTTTATGACACACACATATCGCGCTGTTTAATCTTAAATGCTTAAATGTGCTCCAGTCAAGAGCAACACCGCCTCAAATGAATAGCCTTTCCAGTGCAGAGAGAAATTACTGCATTTCGGCTCCTCAAATTAAGTGAGCATGATAACGTATGCAACACTACATAGCGGCGCAGCGGCGAGTGGAAATTAAACGACTGGAAGTAAAAAATGTGTTATATTTGCATGTAATTTCTTTGTTATCAAATGCTTGGGGGACGTTAGAGCAAAAGCGCTGTTTCTTCCCATTTCAGATAAAAGCGTGGCGTAATTAATTTCAGGAACACGTTCAATTAGGCTTCAAATATTTCAGGGACGATTTGCGAGTTTTTCATGTTCTCTTTCCTCCCTCAAAACTGTGAGTGCAGAAGTGTGAGGAGTTACTTTTACAGCTCAGCGGTGTGAATGTTCATTAACTGGGGTTCGTCCATCTCTCTCTCTATTCGTCCAACCTGCTTTGCTTTACGCAGGTCGCTTCCTGTTTGTTCGGATCAATTCATCCGTCCACAGCTGGGCTTCCGAGCGTCGGCAGGTTGGAGAAGCTTTACTGGATTTGAGCACGAATGAAACCGATACGCTGGAACACTCGGTGCACACTCATTAAAACACAGAGGGAACCTCAGGCCACTGGGCCCCATCAACAGAACAGAAACCAGCACGTTACCCTGAGGAACCTTATTAGAACTTTAGAGGTTAAGGGCGAGTAATATTTGTTTGATGTTTGTTTACTCCTTTAGAGGGCAGTGCTCAGTAATGTTCGTTTGATGTTTGTTTACTCCTTTAGAGGGCAGTGCTCAGTAATGTTCGTTTGATGTTTGTTTACACCTTTAAAGGGCAGTGCTCAGTAATGTTTGTTTATTTGATGTTTGTTTACTCCTTTAGAGGGCAGTGCTCAGTAATGTTCGTTTGAGGTTTGTTTACACCTTTAAAGGGCAGTGCTCAGTAATGTTTGTTTATTTGATGTTTGTTTACACCTTTAGAGGGCAGTGCTCAGTAATGTTTGTTCGTTTGATGTTTGTTTACACCTTTAGAGGGCAGTGCTCAGTAATGTTTGATTATTTGATGTTTGTTTACTCCTTTAGAGGGCAGTGCTCAGTAATGTTGGTTCGTTTGATGTTTGTTTACACCTTTAGAGGGCAGTGCTCAGTAATGTTTGTTTATTTGATGTTTGTTTACTCCTTTAGAGGGCAGTGCTCAGTAATGTTTGTTTATTTGATGTTTGTTTACACCTTTAGAGGGCAGTGCTCAGTAATGTTTGATTATTTGATGTTTGTTTACACAACAGCAGGGAAGTTAATCCAGGCTCCAAAGAGGGTTTGGCTGAAAGAAGGGAAAAAATGCTGGAAAGGAAAAATAAATCCAATAATGGCAAAAGATACAAAAGGTGCCCAAACCTAGCAAACAACGATTCATTACAGACACAACAGATAAAAGCACACCCACAATCCCAGTGTCTTACATTTAGGGCCACGTGTCTTTAATTCACATTTTATAAATTAATTAATACATTTCATTAAACATGAATTAACACCCTGGTTAGGATAAATGGAAATATAGAACATATAATGATGAATAATTAACTTTTTTGGAATTTTTTTTGGGCCTATCCCTTGCTTGAAAATACTCATTTAAAATGACATTTATTTGTAACGAAAATATTCTATTTATCAATTATCTATTCATTATTTTTGTAATAATGCAACAATATTCATGTTTTGGATCGCCATTAAGAATATTTTGCTTCTTCGTTCTGCATGTTGGGGAATCTTAGGCCACATCCTGACCAATTCTGCACCGACTGTGGGTTTAGACTCACAGTATTAAGACTGGGTTTGGGTCAGACAAGGTTCAGAGGCTCGAGTTGAACTTTTCACCGGTTTGGGTCGGCCAGTCTCAGACAGAATTCCGGCGCGGTGTTAGAGTAGGACCCAAACTTCAGGCCTAAATGGACTTTAGCTGTTGGCGTCCAGTTAGTGGGCAACGTCCAGCCTGTCCAGCACGCATTAGATGTGTGAACACACACACACACACACACACACACACACACACACACACACACTGTTTCTTAAAATGCAGTGCACGAAGGAAAGCGATAGCCGGCTCGCGAGAGGTACACACACACACATATCCTGCAAATATGCGACTGCGCTGCGGTGGGTGACTGGGCAGCAGTGAGTGGACACAAAACCAATCAGCGCTGACAAATGGCTCGGTCAGAAAATGATAGATGACCTTGCGTGACGGCCGGGTTTTAAACACACACAGTGCGGAAGGTTGTGGAGGAATTGAGTGACGGTGACAGGCAGGATGAATGGAGGCAGCATGCATTCCCTAATCTAATTAAACCGCTTCTCCACGCCAAGGCCAGCACCACCGACTAAAGAACTCTGTTAATTAAACAATTCCCCCTTCAGCCCAGCCTCAGACACGCATTATGAGCTGCAAAAATGATGATATCGATTATTACGCTGCTCGCCGTCCATGAAGAGGGCCAATTACGCCCTGTTATTGCCGCTGTCAGGACGGACAACATCTGCCCGCAGTAAGTCACCAGGTTTGGCTTCATAGTCGCAGATCGGACTTGTGATCTTGAAAACGCAAACGTAGTCGAGTCTTAGTTTAGGGACCAGGCCCCAGGATCGGAGGGAATCCCAGATCAGGAGGTTGTCCTGAGGTATCTATGAGCAAGATACCATCCCCATCACTGCTCCCTGGTGATATATACAGATAGATATATATATAGATATATACAAATACAGTGCTGTGCAAAAGCAAATGCTGTAAACAGAACGCTTTCAGAAATATCAATAATGATTGTTTATTTTGATCAATTTAAAAAATACAAAGTGAGCAAACAAAAGAAAAATCTAAATCAGATCAATATCTGGTGTTTCTACCTTTTACCTTCAGAGCAGCATCAGTTCTTCTGGCCCCACAGAGCCCTGATCTCCACATCATCCAGTGTGTCTGGATCACATGAAGAGACAGAAGGATGTGAGGAAGCTACATCCACAGAAGATCTGCGCTCAGTTCTCCAAGATGTTTGGAACGACCTACCGGCCGAGTTCCTTTCAAAAACCATGTGCAAGTGTACCTAGAAGAACTGATGCTGTTTTGAAGGCAAAGGGTGGTCGCACCGAATATTGATTTGATTTAGATTCTCTTTTGTTCCTTCACTGCATTTTGCTGATTGATGAAAATAAATGATCATCACTTCCATTTCTGAAAGCGTTCTGTTTACAGCATTTTTCCACACCTGCCTAAAACCTTTGCACAGCGCTGTATATACGTCATATCCATCTGATGGGAATTCTCCCATCTCACCTTCCCAACAAGACCCATTTCAGCACGTATGAAGGCACCATGAAGAAAAGGTGTAAACAACATAAAGAGGAACACAGGAAGGCTCAGCTCGGGCTGGAAGATTTGGAGACGGAGTGAAAGAAGCGAGATTGCTTTTGGTTCGGAAACGAGGAGTATATCAGGAGGAAACATCGCGGCATGTTCCATATATGCAGTTCAAAGATCAACCTGCTATATATCACTCAAGAATATTTGATGTTCCTCCACTGGGGTCCTTATCGGTAACTGTGGGAAAGGTTGCCTCGACTTCCCAGACAATTTCCGAGACAATTCAGTGCCCTGGGTGGCTGGAAAGCTTCTTACATTTATTCAGCTTTGTTCTTAGCAATGAAGCCCATTTAGTGGAGCTGTCGGTGGAGGATGGACTGGAGTTTAGAGGTGTAAATTTCAGAGAAAGTGTAAAGGTGGCTTTGAGAAGGAGGCTCTGATTAATCCTCGCTGCCGTGCAGTCTCCTGTGAGCTCATATTTCAGAGAGAGCGATGGCCTGTGGTTCCCGAGGCAGCGGGCCGCCGGCGTTTTTCCTGCCACTTTCCACCAACAGCAAGAACCGAGCAACAGGAGCCAAACAGTCAATTACACAGAACCCTGGGGAGGCTGACTTTCATTCCCAATTACTATCTCCTTTAATATCAACATCCTCGACCAGAGCTCCAGCCGCCAGGTTCCTCCCAGCTTAAAGAAGCAGAAGAAAAGGAGATGTTTAATGCTCACCTTGTTTTAACGGAAACTCCTCTTAAAATCCCTTCATTTATAAGGGACACTGTTGTGATCAGTAAGTCATTTCTACTTTGGAATCCTGGAAAAGCTATTTGTGTTTTACATTTTTCAATAAAGTTCATTTTCATTCTTCAGAATCATTTAGAATTTAGTCTCCTGATTTCATTTTCATGAAGATAGGCCCAAGATAGCTCAGCACTTCTCACTCTGTCACAGCACATCCAACAATAAAGGCAGCATGAAGCTGCTTTGAAGATTTGATGTTTTCAAAACTAAAAGCGGTGGACGTGTTCCCCAGCTAAAGTGAAAGTGAAAGTGACTACCCGCCGTCATTGTGAAACGCAGCACAGCACAACACGACGGAATTCAACCTCCGCGTTTCACACACACGTGCAGCAGGGGGCAGCTATTGAAAACGCCCAGGGAGCAGTGACGGGGACGGTATCTTGCTCAGGGGTACCTCAGGGCAAGCTACTGGTGAGGAAATCGAACCCACAATCTTCTGATCTGGGGCTCAACTCCCACCCACTAGGCCAAGTTCAAAGTTCAAAATGGGACGAAACAAATCAGGAAGTTTTGGGGGTTTTGTAAGCTTTAGGGAGAAGTTAAAGTGCATTTATTAATATTTGGCTGAATAACCATTAAAACCATTAAAGAATTACCATAACGTGCCAAAAAAAATAAATTCTCCCTTCCATTCACGTGTCGTTCTAGCAGAACATCCGGACTTCTTGCTTAATCCGGGCTTTGTGCAGAGATGGCGCTGTTATTCCCCTGTTGGCTCTCAAAAAGAGGGAATTTAATTTAGGTTTTTTTCTTCTCACCACTTATAAATCCCTGCGCTGACGCCGGCGAGCACACGCCGAGTCTCCCTCCAATACAAAACAAATCTGCTGTTGACTCCAGAGCGTGTGTAAAGCCTTCTCTGTTTCATAAGACCCTGTCATACTGTTTGACTTTCTCAGCCAGAGAACAAAGAACTTTAGAGACGGAGGGGAAATTATTCAGCAGCTTGACTGTGCCCAGACTCGGCTCAGCGCTCCCACTAAAAGATGCCCCGCCGCATGCTGAGATCCAGTCAGCTGATATGATTAAAAGGACGTATTGAGAACCTACCAGTCTAGTTCATTTGAGAGGGATTCGTGAGCGGCGAGGCGAGACGCGCTCGTTTGTGCACTTGTTAGGTGTAGGTGTGTGTTTGCTCGCACGGCGGGAAGATAAAGTGGCGAAGGAGTGTTTACCGACACGCACACACTAGCACACGCGTGGGCGGAGGTAAAAATGAAGAATAATAGGGCTTTTCCAAATCGCATTCTCCTCCGGCCTCACCCAGAAAGGCCTGGGACCGAAGCAATCGCTCACTGCTGCATTAGCTCTAACGTCAAAGTCCTTCAACCCAGCGGAGAACCGGTTACCCACGAGGCTGTGGGGTGGAGAAGTGCCTCGTTTAACCCTTAACGGTCTAGATTTGTTGAGTTTCTCCGTGATCTTATTAAAATGTAATCACTTCTCTGGTAGACTGGCACTGTTATGGTCAATTCTAGCATTTGTTTGTAGAGATATGGACATAAAGAGCAAATCGTGTGCCATTTTTAAAAAGTAATGATGCTTCGTTAGTTGCGATTTGTTACATTGGCTGCACCGGATCTGCTTCATGACGAGGTTTATTTAAAATAGAGAACAAAATCAAAGACATCTTAGTGTAACTTGAGTTTGGGAAAGCTCTATATAAATGAAACATCTCATTAAAATAATAATTATTATTACACTCATGAATCAAACAAATGGAAAATGAGGATGAGAATGAGAAGTATCCCCAGGTCTCCAAGGTGATAGAGAAGATGAGAGAGAGAGAGAGAGAGAGAGAGAGAGACTGGTCTCTAGCCAATGTGGATAAATGTATTTCGTATTGTCTAAAAGTTTTTAACCCAGTAGGAACCTAAAATGCATTGGTTCTACTGAAAGTAGAACATATAGACTGTTTTTAATCCAGCATGAATGAAAGCAATGAATTAAAAACATCTCCTTAGCAAAGATTTCATTTCCTCTCCCTGCCCAGGACAAAAGTATTAGGACAGCAAGTCCAGCTCTTTTGACTTCTGCTCTGAAGACATTTGGGTTGAACATGAGATGAGGAAAAAGTGGGAGGTCAGATCCAGAAGATGCTCTGCTCTGATCTTGATGTAAAAACCAGGAATAAAAACTCAAAATCTGTTATTACTTTTAGCAGACGCTTGTATCCAGAGTGACCTCCATTTTCAAATTACAGGGACAGTCTCTCTGGAGCAACATCTGCTTGAGTATTTTGCTCAGGAACTCAGTAGTGGGGGTTCTGGAGGTGGGATTCAAACCTGCAACGTCTTGGTCCATAGGTGAGTATCCCACCACTGGACCACCACCACATTCAGCTTGATCTCAAACCCTTATCTTCAGTGCAAAAACACAATTTTGCTGTTCCAATACTTTTGGGTGGGGGTGTGTATATGGGAAACATCTGATCTGATTCTTTAAGGTACAGGGAACCCTTGGTAGAACCCCGATCCTTACCACCGATTGAGAAAGGACTCCTTGTTCTTCTAGTTGGTTGTTTGATAGTTTTAAAAACAGGTTCATTTTTAGTGTGTTGGCCTTTTCAAGTGACCTTCACGTTCGTTCTCGTTTGTTTGTTCCGTGCTTTCCTTCCTTTATTTTCCTGCATGTGAGTGAAATGGGACACCGCGGCCTATTTGTCTCCAAAAACAAATGACCGTTTTTAGACAGCCAGCATGGAAAAAGAGAAGAAAAACATAAAAGACCCACACAGTCTCTCTGTGGCTCCCTCCCTATTTGAACCCATTACAACAAGACAATGGTTTTGAAGGAAAACAAGCACCGAATCAATCGCCTCGGCGGGAATGAAAACTCTCCCACCGCGACGCTGGCATTAGGGGCCGTAAGTGGCTGTCTCCTCATTGGTCCTCGACTCTCGGAGAGACATTTATCTTGAAGCAGAAATGTACAGTCGTGTTTATTCTTCAGTGGATGGAAAAACAAACGGTAAATTGCCGGAGAAGCCGCCGCAGACATGGAGCTGCTCGTTCTCTCCCTTCTAGTGCAAACAGAAAACAAAAATCCATCCATCCACAGCTCTGTTTACTAGCGGGACTGTTTACGTCCCCCAGTCCTCTGGGGGAGACACATGAAATCCGTTCGTTAGATTTTTTTGTTTCTGGACTTCCTGTGGGCAGAGACGTTCACGTGTGAGTGGGTGGTGGACGTCCAGGTTCCACTTCCACACATTTAATAGGAATCTTTCGGTGTTCGCTGAATCCAACCAGGGGCCAAGAATGTCCATAATGATGAGAGGACACACTGAGACAGGACTGGCCAACGGACGTACAATCATTTTATTTTCAGTTGCACTATTTATGGCTACAAAATACAAAAATATAAATAAAAAAATATATATATATACATAATATGATATTAATCTTAATTATCTGATACTTCTAAAAAAGAAAAAAATATTTTGTGTACATATTTAACAAAAATGTAATAAATTTTTTATTAATAAAATATTTTACTTGTATGTTTTTTTATTTACTGAGGTTTAAATTAAAATGATTATTTGATTATTTTACATGCTAAATTGTGGAAAATTGTGGAACCAGTTCCAGATTGGGAACCTGATCCCAGTTCACTGGCTGTCCTTCCTCTGAGCACTTTACATAGGAACGAATTGCTGAAGTGAAAGCGAAAGTGACTATTTGTCATAGTGAACCACAGCGAAATGCATCCTCTGCTTTTCACACGTACCATGCAGCAGGGGGCAGCCCAGGGAGCAGTGATGGGGACAGTACCTTGCTCAAGGGTACCTCGGGGCAACCTACTGGTCTGGGATTTGAATGACCTTCCAGTCATGGGGCCTAGTCTCTAAACCCTAGTCCACCACTGGAGTCCACTAACTCACATTTCAAGACAAAATGTCAAAATCAGATTATTTCTTTTCCAACAAATGCATCTTTTTTTAGAGCCAGTCATCATGAAGGACACACATTTAAAGGACATGTTCACACACACGGTCTCTTTGGACAGCATCGCCGCGTGGAATACACATGGCCCGTGTTTTTATACACACTCGTTTCCCGTTCAGTAAACGCTTTTTAAATTATGTAGAAAAATAACGCGTAAAATTGTAGATTTGCATTATGCATGTTGTATTATTTTAATGCAGATTAATAATTTCTCATGCATATTTGGGAAACATTAGACCATTAGGGTGCTTATATATATGGCAGCATTTCCTTATAAGGAATAAAATGTGTGTGTGTGTGTTCCACTGTGTGTGAGGTGCAGATGCTGGCTGACAGAGGATATCAGTCCTGTAAGCGCCAAGGCGTGAAATCACCCAAGTGGGAGTCGGCATGTTATCCAGCACAGTGTGTGTGTGTGTGTGTGTGTGTGTGTGTAATAGAGGAGGGGGAGGTAAAATGCTCGTACTATGTGCAGTTAGAGTGATCGTATCAGACGTCCGGCTGAAAATGTTGTCACTGTCACTGCGAAAATCTCCTAATGAAGAAAGCAGGATCTGTAATTCTAACCCAGTATGAATCTGCAGTGGGAACTTATTCGAGTCTGACATTCTAAACTGTGGAGCAGTTTTAATCCAGTATGAATCCAGTGAGTTTAGTGTAGTATGAATCTGCAAAAATGATTTTTCATGGACTTCCACTTCCATGGAGTCCCAGCAATACTTGTGGAGTGTTTTAATCCAGTATGAATCTAATGTCTATAGTCGGACAGTGATACAGCAGTAATGCAGGTTGGAATAGAACTGAAGAAAAAGAAAAGATGATGGAGCTGGAGCTGTCAGAGATGAAGATGCTGAGCATCAGCAGGGACAAGGATGGACAGCTATGAGTATATTAGGGGGACAGCTGAGGTTGACAAAGTTAAAGAAGCAAGACTGTGTTGGTTGGACGTGTCCAGAGGAGAGACGAGGAGGACGTTGAAGACGGAGCTGCCAGGACAGAGGAGAAGAGGAAGGACAAAGTGGAGGTTTATGGACGTGGTGAGAGAGGACATCATGCAGGTGGTTGGAGTGAAGATGCAGAGAACAAGAATAAATGGAAACTGATGATCCACAGTGGAGATCCCCGATGGGAGCGGCGGAAAGAAAGAAAAAAGAACTGTGGAGGATCTTAATCCAGTCTTAATCTGCAGCGTCTTTAGTTTTCAGTGACTTTCAGCAATGAGATTATTTTAATCCAGTATGAATTTGCAGATTGTACAGCTCCTCAGAACATCCTGGGTTTGACTCCCACATCAGCAGGCTGCCCTGAGGTTCCCTTGAGCAAGGTACCATCCCCATCACTGTTTCATGGGTGTTGTATAACGCTGTCCCCTCGATTTTATTGTCTTTCACTGTGTGCTGTGTCACTTTTTCATCCACAAGAAAGAATGTTACATGACCGTGACGAGACGTTTCCCACACGAATGTTCTTGCATGTACACAAACGTGTGTTTTATTTTAGGATGTGTGTGACATACGGGTATGACAGCCTTCATTTCCATACTGTCCCACCCGCGTCTCCCTGGCCGTATTCGGAACACCTGCTGCCAAATGCACCCACTCATCTCTCTCAGTCATTAAGACCCATTAATAGCTCGGCTGGAGAAAAAAATAGGGAACGAAACGCTGACAAGTGCCCATCTTTGCATTTAAATTCGATCAGATCCTGTTTTTTCCACTGGATAGTCATCTCTTCATTAAAAAGATTGTTGTCATGACAACTAAGTGCACCAGTGTGTTGTCTGACAGACATACACAGAGAGCGAGAGAGAGAGAGAGAGAGGTCTATCTGTACACCAGGAAAATGTTCATTTTGTTTGGTTCGGTGCCACAGTCCATTTAACGGAAATTCATCAAGGTGTAAAGCCACAGACTCTGACTTCAGCACACATCATTACCTTGACGCAAGCTGATACAACACACTTAATATTACTCAGAAAGCTCCTTTCATCCCAACACTGCATGGCCAGGAGTCCGGGACTGTCCTACGTCTCTCTGACAGGACAGAATGTCTCTTCTACTCAATCTTTTGCAGTGATGATGTCAGCTACACTCCGAGAAGTTTCTGAGGAAGCATTTGCCAGCCATCGCCCTCGCAGTGAAGTGAAAGTGAAGATCTGTCGCTGTGAAACACAGCACACAGTGAACCGAGCGCAAGCTCCGCTTTAACCCATACACACCATCCAGCAGTGGGCAGCCATATCCGGGGAGTGGTGATGGGGACGGTACCTCGCTCAAGGGTACAACCTACTGGTCTGGGATTCGAACCCATGACCTTCCCGGGGCCTAGTCCCTAAACACTAGTCCACCGTCAAGTCAAGCACGCTACACCAATGAGGCGAGACCTCTACTTCTCCAATCGCTTACAGCATGATTTTTTTCATTGTGAACGCCAAGTTCTGATATGCAGTGAAAGTGAAAGGGACTATGCTTGTCACTATGAAAGAGCACAGCACACAATGAGACACAATACATAATACATCCTCTGCTTTTTACCCACATACGCCGTGCAGCAGGGGGAAGCTATTGAACGCGACTGGGGAGCAGTGATGGGGACGGTACCTTGTTGAAGGGTGCCTCAGTGCAACCTATTAGGATTCGAACCCATGACCTTCCGATCCTGGGGGCTATTCCCTAAATACTAGACCCCCGCTGCCCCAACAGGTAAGATACATATGTTGACACCCGACATCTAATATAACCGGCTTCAGGTAATTTACCTGAACACATGATCAGAAGGTTATGGGTTTGAGTCCCATATCAGCTACCGCTCGACTTGATTGGATGGGTTTAATGAAAAGAATTTAATGAAAATTTAATTTTGATGAACTGGGTGCTGTGGCATGTTCAAGTTTTACTTTCACTTTCATTTCAAATAACCGGCTGGGTTCAATCTTCTGGAGGGCAAACTGAACGCTTTGGGTGGTGGCACATGTTGCAGAAGATCAGAAAATTCATTTTAATAAGATCACCATCCAGAATGTTAGTATATTAACACTTAACTGCAAAAAAAGATGAGGACGCGTTCCAAACTTTTGAGCGATAGCATGCACTGCAGTTTCTCCAGCTTGTGTTTATTCCAGCACTGACTCGTGGACAGCTCCCAGCACCTGCTGAGGAGCATTCAGGCACAGCTAAAGAAAATCCTGCCAAAGTGCATTTCAGCACTGAATCGCGGACAGCTCCTGAAATGGCACATTATCTCTGGAACCACGCCATATAGACAGGTGCTATGCACTTATGCACAAAATGTCAAAGCTGTCATGAATTCTGTGTGATTAGCAAGCCTTTTTTCACCAAAGCTTTAGAATAACCTAAAAAAAAAGGCTTATCGAAAGCCTCTATGAGCGCAATTCAGACAATTTTAGCTGCGAATGAAGCCGAATATGCAGTAAAAGCAAATGAGAAAAAGAGATGACAGTAAATAGAGCGATGGAACAACGATTCCCTGGAAAACATTACAAAATGACTGAGGTTGTGGAAAATACATGCACTTAGTTTTGACCATGTCTTAAAAAAAAAGCATAAAAGTAGATGGAAGAGCCAGATTGGAACCACTTTTATTTGCAGGGTGTAAAACTATTTTCTTCACCGGTGGTGCCGATGAAAAGAGTTAAAGTGGCTGAGATTTACATTGGAAGTGACGAGGACGGACAGGAACGAGCGTATTAGAGACACATCAGGTTGGACGGTTTGGAGACAAAGTCGGAGAAGTGAGACTCCATTGTTTTGGACCTGTGCAGAGGAGAGATGAAGATCATCAGAAGAAGGAAGTTGAGGATGGAGCTGCCAGACGAGATGAGAAGAGGAAGGTCAAAGAGGACGTTTCATGGATGTGGTGAGAGAGGACAATGCAGGGGGATGGTGTGAATGAGGAAGATGCAGAGGACAGGAAAGAAAGCGAACGGATGATCCGCTGCGGTGGCCCCTAAAAGGAAGCGAACATTTTTTTCTTCTTTTTGCTCTCTGAAAATGTTAGTCACAGCATCTACTAGGCCACAGGTCAAGTGTTCGAATCCCAGACCAGCAGGTTGCCCTGAGGCTCTTTTGAGAAAGGTACCGTCCCCATCAGTGAACCACAACAAAATGCAGCCTCTGCATTTCACCCACGCACACCGTGGAGAAGGGGGCATCTTATGAAAGTGCCCGGGGAGCGGTGAGGGGGACAGTACCTTGCTCAAGGGTAACTCACGGCAACCTACTTGCCTGGGATTCGAACCCATGACCTTCTGATTCTGGGCCCAATTCCCTAAGCACTAAGCCACCGCTGCCCCTCGCATGTGGTTGTTTCACTGGATGCTGCATTGTGTTCACAATGACAAACAGTCACTTTCACTTCAAACAAGCTTCGAGTCTTCTTACACGAGTTTTTTGCACAGTTTCTCTCTAAGCATATGCTATAGTAGTGCAACCCTCTTGAATATAAATGCATAAGTAATCAGGGCTGAAAAGGCTAAAGAACTGAACTGAGCCCTTTGAGATGCTGCAAAAGCAAGTCCAGAATACCTGTGCTGCTTCCCTCTCTCTCTCTCTCTCTCTCTCTCTCTCTCTCTCTCTCACTCTCTCTCTCCAGAAGAGACTTTAGTGCCCGCACACCACTGACAGCGCTTCTCTTTAGACTGTACTCTCTGGGGAAGAAATCCCGCACAGACTCTGACCCAGACTTGGTTTAAACACACACCGAGTTTGTTAGCAGGGCAAGTTGTGCATAATGTCCATGAATAGAAAGGTCCACAGGGAGCTCCAGCCGGCGACACAGTGACACACATGCACAGTTTATACCCTCTGAGACACAGTGGGTCTTTCTGCATTTGTATAGATGTGGGGGGCATCTCTGAGGCCAGAGATAGGACACAGGGAGGGGTAAAATTGAAAAACCTCAGGGGGGAAATTGTGAAACACTCACTGGCCATTGATCTGGGACAGATACCACACGATCAGTGTACAATTATTGACTGCAGCACCATCATGTCATTGCTGTGAATGGTCCTCCGCCCAAATAATGTCCCAGGTCTTCACTGATGGACAGGACAGAGAGGGCCTGATAAACTGTGAAGACACTAATGGGTCACTCAGCAAGTGTATATCTATCTAATGCACCTAAATGGATCAGGAAGAGTCTGGTCTCCATTAGCTTATACGTTTAGGGCAAAAATGACAGATTTGGACCAATTAAAATAAGCTTGCAAACAACAGCAATTAATATATAGTAACAGCAGAGTAATAAATTGCTGACTGGATGTCAGCCAACTGTGCCATTATCTTCTTTAGAGCAATACAGCGTGGCAGCATGGTGGTCGGAGAAATTTATCCTGGCAGTTTACAAAAAAAAGATGAATATTGACGGTATATAAACATGTAGGGCATCTCCATCCATCCTGTTGTTCATTCTAGTGAGAGTCGGTTACTCTTTCTGCTTTGGATGGGCAGAACCTGACCGCTCAAGCTGGATTTAGTAAGTCTAATTTTTGCAGCTCGCAGAGAAAATAGTGAAAGCACTGATCACTAGAGGGTCCTGATCACTGACGGAGATAAAAAGCGAATGATTGATGAAGAGGAACAGTTGGACTATAATATAATCCAGTTTGCCGGTTTCCTCCCTTTCAACGGTGTACAGAGAATACCTGCAAGCTAAGCGTGTCCTTCTATAGATTCGGAATAATTATGGATGAAATAAATTATCTGTTTTTCTAAATCACAATAAAAAATGATTGCACATGATGCCTCTATTTCATTTGTGTAATTCACTTTTATATTCTTAAAGAGGTTTAATAATAGGTTTTATTCCAGAGATGCAATGTTTAAATTTGTATGAGTTTGAGCTTCCTGCTATTTTTTATTTTTAAATGTTTTTTTTTTTTTTTGCTCTGTTTGTTTTCTTTATTTTATATATTTTATTTTAATTTTATTTATTTTTAGATTAATTTAACCATTTTTTCTATTCATTTATAGATTTTCTAAATGCTTTTTTTGGCACTTAAAAAAAAAAAAAAAAAAATTAAAAACTGGAACTGCTTTGCTTTCGGTGCCAACTTGTTCAAAACCAAACAACCAAAACTATTCGGACACATCTTGAAGGCGCATCAGTGTCTTTAAGGATGCTGTGGTTCTTTCTGTGATTCTTCCTTCTTCTCCACACTCAGAGAGCAGGTGGAGAGAGAGCTAGACGAAAATGGAAAATAACTGCCCGTTTATGCAAGCTCGACTTCCTTGCCTTTGTCTTTCTCCAGCGAAGCCATCAAACACGATTAGTTCTGCTGTCCTTCATTACAGACTCTGGCCTGTTATTCCAGCTCACGGCCAAAGGAGGAAACAAATGAGGTTATTATTACAACAACAATGATAATCTCCTCCCTACATGTAACAGCCGAAAGCCCCTCTCGCCCACACTTAACATCTGCAATCCGCTTAAAGGTTGATGGCTATTTGCATAAACAAACAAGCCGCTTGTTGGAGCCACGGCAGCTCTAAGCGCAGATCATTCATTTACTGTAATCTGCAAAAAAACGACTGGATGGTAGAATTAAAGGCCTTTTGGACCTCCTCCAATCATCAAAGGGCTCAATTAAGCCAATCACAGCGATGACACATGACTGTCTCAATTTAAAACTCTTCCAGTGTCTTTAATGCATTCTGACAGCAGTGAAAGGGCCCAGCATGGGTATGGGGTCCTGACAGTGTGCAATCTTAAGATATGAAAATGATCCCCATTCATAAACTTCAAAGCTTCTTCCTGTTCCCAGGCATCCCATGCAAATGGCTGGACGTTCACTCTTAACGTCTGAGATTGCAGCGTTTTATTGTTCGTGCTTTCATCCATTTCCTCGCTCTCTCTCTCTCTGTGTCTCTCTCTGATCAATTTGAAACCCAACTAAATCAAGGCTCCTTAATCTTTATCATCCCGTACTTACAGCCCTACACATCACTCATATAGATCCCATAGTTTGTGAAGGTTCCCGGGAGCTGCATGCACCACTTCCTCCGTGGTGATGAATGAAGGTCCAGTGGGGAACACAAGGCGTCGAGGGAATTTTACTCTCAAAACATCTGGACCCACTCAGCCTCAATCAGCTCTTAATTCCTCACCAGTTTTTATTGGGGTTTTTTATTTTTATTATTTCTTGCTGGAGCATGTTTAGTATCCTCACACACACACACACACACACACACACACACACACACACACACACAGAGCTTTTTGCAATCCAGGATGATTTAAGGCTCAATGGTTCCGTTATAATCCTCAAAGCTATTGGACTCTAAAGCCTCCTGAAGAAGTTTCACAATCATTTAGATGTCTGGACCATAAGAGTATGTACAATTTCAGGACCTTTAGAGGACATTCATGATTGTATGACCTTTAAAGACATTAAAGGGAGTTCTGGAATCTTTTTTGGATTTCCAGAACCTTTTGAGGAACTATAGAGCTCCAGAACTAGAGCTCTGGAACCTTTTGAGGAGCTTTTGATTCCTAAAACCTTTTGAAAAACTGCAGTTGTGGAATCTTTTGAGGAATGACAGACTTCCAAAACTTTCTCAGAACTAGAGTGCTGGAACATTTTGAGGAGCTTTTGAGTTCCAGAGCATTTTGCAGAACAAGAGTCCAGGAAGCTTTGGAGTAACTATACAGTTCCAGAACCTTTTTCAGAACTAGAATCCTGGAACATTTTGAGGAACTAAAGAGCACCAGCACCAGAACTAGTGTTCTGGAAACTTTTCAGGAGATAGAGTCACAGAACTTTTTGAAGTGCTGGAGTCCTAAAACATTTTGAGGAGCTTTAGAGTTCCAGACCCTTTTCCAGAACTAGAGTCCTGGAACCTTTTGAGGAATTATAGAGTACCACAATTTTTGCAGAACTAGAGTTCTATAACCTTCTGAGGAACTATATAGTTCCAGTAACTTTTATAGGACTGGAGTCCCTGGAACATTTTGAGGAGCTTTTGAGTTTCAGAACTTTTTGCAGAACAAGAGTCCTGGAACATTTTGAGGAACTATAGAGCACTGGAACCTTTGCAGGTTCTTTGCAGAACTAGTGTTCTGGAATCTTTTCAGCAGATATAGAGTTCCAGAATTTTGCAGAACTAGAGTTCTAGAACCTTTAGAGCATCTTTAGGACCTTTTACAGAACTAGAGTCTGTAAAACATTTGAAACATTTTGAGGTTCCTCAAGATATCCACTCTAGGGCCAACTTTTACAAAATAATTTAAAATTAAATGTTCCTTTGAAAAACAAAAACTGAGATTTACTTGCCTTTTACTGACAATCCCACATTAATATTCTGAAGGAAAGAACCAAAATGACTACCGACATCTGCGGTCCCAAACCACAGGTCGCAAAAAGACCAGAAGTGCCGTGGCTGAGTGAACCTGTACATCTCCATAAACTAAAGCATTACCCAACATGCATTTCAAGTTCTAGATAAGCTCCTCATTTTGCAGCCTGAGATCGGTCTTTTGTATGAAGAGGAGTTGGAATATTAAAAGAAGTGACTGGCAGCAGAAGGAAAACCTCTGAAGAGAAAGTAATAAAGTAACTCATTAAAAATTCTCATCTCCAAGGCCTGCGTGATAAGCAAGCCGGATAAAGTGGTGGGATTTCCAGACAAATCAAATCATTCACACCTCTGGATTTCGTTATAAAAACACACTTCTCTCGTTCTCCTAAGGTTTCCACAGGACTGCCACTTTCACCTGCTCACTTAATGCCAACAAAGATAAAAGCAGCTTGTAATTGGATATTAATTACTTCTCAGGCATAGCAGAGGAGACCTTCTAATGAAAGAGCAGATTCTTATCCATGTGACATTCATGTTTGTAAGTAGAGAAGCAGATATCTCATTGTGTGAAAGGTATTGCTGAAGGACCAGCTTCATTTTGCACAACAACATTACCTTTTCTTTGCAGCAAGCATGTTTTTTTTCATGTATACTGTCAGAAATTAAGGTACTGTGCCAGCATGAGGTACAAACAGTGAATATTTAGCTCCAATTTCGCCTTTTTCCAACAACAGACAGATTTGTTCCTTTTCTTAATCTGAAATTTTAAAGTAAAGCTGGGAAAACCTGGAGCTGGGACAGGATGTGCAGAGCCAGTCCACCTTAAAAATTCAGCAGAATTCTGCTATTTAACCAAAAGTAATTGAACATGTGCCCTTAAGGAAACCACTCCATTAGCGCTTGTTCTGAGAGTGTAAGACTTTAGGACGTCAACACCACAAACATCGTACATCTCGTCTCCAATCAGCTTCGTTTCTAATATATAAAGGTAGTTTTGTACTTACGATTGGGATACGTTCCAAAAATCAGATCACAGGTGGAAGTCGTCGACGTAATCCAGTCAAGCGTACCCGGGTTCTGTGGACACTGTGATCAATAATGCACTAGTTTGTTCCTTACTTGGGTAATATTTTAACAGTTTACATTACAGCAGTTTACAATAATTGCTAAACCCGAATGTCATCTGTATACTTGTATTGCTATCGCCATGGTAACTTCGAAAAGTCAAACTTTTGACTTTGACTTGTGTATAAGGTGAGACTTCCAAACTTCAACTGCAAACTGTTAGCGCCTTTAAAAACCTGCATTTTTTTAATTAAGCTTGCCATTTTACATTTACGTAACATTAAAATGCAGCGGCAGCTGCTCACCGTGGATAACAAGCCATTCTTGGTCAATTACGCCCGTTTCGCAAACTGGCAGCTGAGTTAAGTGAGGCGGCCTGTTGTTTTGTGGAGGTGGAACATTTTGGTGATGCAATGTGTCCGCATTAGTGGCAGAGCGTCGTCTCTGATGCCGATGGCCGGTGTCGACAGCGTCGGTTAGAATGGGAACATTTTGGCTGTTGAGTTTCGCTCATGCTGACTGCCATTTGCTGTTAAGCCCGGGGTGAGGCGCGGATCCTGCCCCGTCCCAGTCGGAGGTGTAGAAATGACAGCTGTCCAGCTGGACGTGTGGACAGCGGGTGTTTCGGACGGATGCATTTGGCTAAACTGGCTGCTTGTCTAATATTGCAGCAACAAAATACACTCAGAAGAGAGTCCACTTAGCTCATCACAAGGCTGCCCCTCACACACACACACACACACACACACACACACACACACACACACTAATGCATTCTTAAGGCATGATTTCTCTGGTAATTGCTGCAGAGGCAGGTAGTGGAGATGGGTAACAAGAATGAAAAGGTATGAGAGGGAGAAACAGGGAAGCTGATATGTAGGCAAAATTACACACTCCAACCGTATCCACACAGTCCTTGTGTATCTGAATACATGAAGGTGCAACCAGATGTTCTCCTGAAGATAGAACTTGCAGTAAAGCATTGCTAATATAGCAGGGCAATCTGGAGGCACAAATGAGCATAAGGTCTGGGAAGGTAGAAAGCCCCCTGTTTTGGGCTGTGGAGCACTGTGTACTCCAGTAGAAGAGTTGGGGTCCAGAACCAGAATCTCTTTTTCAACATCACTACAAGAAGACATTGGAATCAAAGAGCTGCCAGCAGTTGTTCTATTCAAATTTCTTCAAAACCCTGAAGTGCTACACTTTTGAGGAGCTCTAAAGTTGCAGAACCTTGAGGATCTTGAGCACTAGAACTTCTTGAGGAGCTGTAGAGCTCCAGAAGCTTTTGAAGATCTAGAGTTCTGGAAGCTTTTGAAGAGCTGTAGAGTTCCAGAACCTATGTTATTGAAATAAAACTGTCAGATGTAATTCTTTTCAAATTGCTTCAAACCTCAAAGAACTACAGTTCTGGAACCTTTTGAGGAGCTATAGAGTTCTGGAATCTTGAAGAACTAGAGTCCTGGAACATTTTGAGGAACTACAGAATTTCCAGAAACGAGTTATGGAACCTTTTAAAAAATGACAGAATTCCAGATTCTTTTGAAGAACTGGAGTCCTTGATCCCTTTGACACGCTACAGAGTTGCAGAACTAGAGTTCTAGGGTTCTGGAACCTTTTGAAAAGGTTATTCTCGGACCTCTGGAACAGGTCTGTTATCAGAAAAGCTCTAATGCACTCATTTCTAATCCTGTCCATCGTCGTCACCTCCCGAAACCAGAAATCGGCCACTATGCATTTCTCAAAATCAAAAGAAGAAACTGTCAGCTATTTTGTTAAAGCCCTTTATGTCCAAAACTGTTATAAACAGCATTTGGGAGAGAAGCTCCTCTAAAAGCGAGCGAGGGAAGAAGGACGAGTGCAGGCGGGCAGTAGGTGAGTGGATTTAGTGGCGAGCCGTGTGTGCAGGTAAATGTGTGCTGATGGTAATTGCTGTACAGCTGTCTGATTTAGCTGTGAAATCCCAGCCTTGTTTCCAGCAGGGAGGAGAGAGTGTAATAGAAACACGCTCTGATTGCCTCGAGCAAACCCAGCTTTCCGCCGGCTGACTCGCCGCGAGGCGCTGGGCCAGATCCTCTATTACCTCGGCCGAAGCGCTCGACCTTCTCTCGCTCCTCATGCAGCAAGGCTAAGTGCACAAGACACTTCATCTGGCACAGAGCACGGCTTCCTGACTTGCTCATTCAAGGCCTATTTGCAACGAAAATATGGGCCACAACAAACGCTTGACCTGGCAGGACAAGGGTAAAGTGATTAAATGCATTTTTATGCTTCATTTTATAATCTGAGGTATGATATTAAGGTTACATCTGATTTTGGAAAACTGAAAACTTCAGTGTAAACAGAATCGGGTTCCGATTGGGATCGTTTTCCTTGTTTTTTGAAGTGTGAATGGTTAGACTTCCCAGTAAAAGGAGACCTGCTAAAAGTAAGAACTGCTCATATTTTAACTGTAGAAATAACGGAGTAACATCCATCCATCCATCCATCCATCCATCCATCCATCCATCCATCCATCCATCCATCCATCCATCGTCTTAACTGTTTGTCCTGACCAGGCTCAGGGGAGGAGCTAGAGCCTATCCATGAGAACATTGGGATAAAAGAGTGGGACATTACAAAGTGTTATTAGAAACCTAAAACAGTCAGAACTGATTCATTGTGAAGCTCTTCAAACCTGGAAGAACTACAGTTCTAGAAACTTCTGAGGAGCTGTAGAGTTCAAGAACCTTCTGAAGATCTAGAGCTCTTGAACCTTTGAAGTCCTGTAGAATTTCAGAACCTTTATGAAAGAAACAGAACCGTCCAGTGTTATTCTTTTCAAAGCTCTTCAAACCTTGAAGAACTACAGCTCTAGAACCTTTGGAAGATTTAGAGTTCTGGAACCGTCTGAGGAATTATAGAGCTCCAGAATCTTGAAGAACAGGGAAACACCCTGGACAGATTACAAGTCAGTCGTAGTTCATTAAACTCACTTCAGTTTAACACTGACGCTTATATATTATCATTCATTTTTTAGTTCATCCAGGCGTTTGGTAGTCTGACCATCCGTCGATGAACTGTTTGGGTTCTCCAGCTTTAGGATTACCTGGCTCTGACCTCGGAGCTCGGCTCTATATTGTTGGGGTGGGGGACCACTTTCCACTGTCAGTTATCAGAGAACTCTCAATATTGCACCTCAAAACTGAAAATGATCATCAATAGTAAACCAAATCATGATGATTACAAATCCAACAGGACCACACTCGGTACCGGGAGCAGAACTGCTGAGCTGAGCATGGACAGGAGCCCGTTAGGAGCTACTGAGCTAAAGTGCATTTTTATGCCATAAAGCCTTTATTAGGGTGTTTCTAATAAAGTGGCCACTAAGTGGAAGCACAGGGTGTTTCTAGAATGCCTGTCTGAAGATTATACCTCTGCGTTCACGCCAAGAGGTTCCACAGAACTGGCTGCGATTGCAGGCCATTAACTCAAACTGCATTTACGACACACTTTCAGTCCTAATGTTCCGACTTCATGCCATCTAAACACCTTCCATGTGTTCTTCTCTTCTGAAGATGCAGATTTCTCTTTCATTTCCAAACGCACCTGATCCAGAAACGGCTGCGGCTGCTGCACAACACAGAACACGAATACCAAAAACGGCAAGCCTGCTAATTCCATTTCATACGAGAGCAGCAGCAGCAGCATTGCTGTGCCATCAAATAAAGCCTTGAATTCAACCCCCATGACTGCAGTGGAATTGAAGCTTGATTGATTTAGGTCCTCACTGCCCTGAAAAAAAAAAAAAAAAAAAAAGATAAATTGCTGTAAGGCGAAGGAGAAAAAAAAAAACCACATTGTTCGACAAGCTTTTTTGCCTATTTCAAAAAGGAAGAATATGTAGTGCTTCAGGGAGCGAGCGGTCTGCTGATGGATTTGAAGGAACCCAAGCCTAATGAGGTTTCCTCCAGGTTCCTGGTATCCACAGCAACTTAGCAAAGCAAGGCTGCAGAACTCAGTTTAACTGTGGGGTTCGCATGAGGCCGTCGGAGAGAGTTCTTCTATACTTTCGAATATAAATCCATTTAAAGAGAAATGACTTTATTTAATGGCACCTGACGCGACGCTGACACAAGCGAGAAGGTTGTGGGTTCGATTCCCACCTGGGATGGCCTGGTTTCTTTCTCTGATCATGAAGTGAAAGTGACTATCTGTCTTTGTGAAACAGCACACAGTGAAACTGCTTTTCACCCTGCAGCAGGGGGGCAGCGCCCGGGGAGCAGTGAGGGAGACGTACCTTGCTCAGGCATTTTATATTGCAGTAACACATTTGTGTTAATCTACTCAATCTGCCAAACGTTAGACAGTTCAAATGGCAAAAAATTTATTTTTATGCACCAAAAATAGAGTAATTTAGCAAAAAAGAAAGAAATGAAGGGACGACTGAAGACGTGCACCTTAAAAGCAAGTAGCAGCACCGTTAGTTCCACCTTTATCAAACAGATCATCTTTCTTCCACACACACTTTCAAGCCAGGTTTGGAATGACTCTGGGTGGACCACACACACACACACACAAAGTGTGCTATAAGTCTCTGATCCACAGCTCATCGATTTCTCTTTCACTCTCAAACATGACTCAGAAACGCACTGATCTGATCCAGAAGCCGAGCAGGATTGGAAAAAATGAAAGGTTTGCTAATTCTGTCTGATAAGAGAGCAGAAGCAGAATCAGCACTGCTGAGCCATCAAACAAAGCCCTGAAATCTGACACACACACACACACACACACAGTTCTGATCAGCTCTCAGCTCTGAAGGAATCAGCTTCTTTTGGAGAGAATCAAAAAGAACAGAATCACTTCTTAACAGAAGCGAAGGCCCCCGCTATTGAATTAAAAAGCTGCACAGAAAAAAAAAAAGACACTCCTGACGATTCCACAGATGACAAACAGTATTCTACCATGTTCTCGATGTGGAGATACTGATCCAAGATTACAATCCCATGCGGTTCTATTGCCTATACAGAGCAAAATGCAGGTTTCTGCATGTTAACAGTTCAAAACGTCCGCAAAAAGAGCAGCCGAGAAGATGCAAACTATGTGAAAGTGAAAGTGACTATCCTCGTCACCGTGAAATGCAGCGCAGCACAACACAACGAAATTGGACCTTTCCGTTTCACCCATTCATGCATGTGCAGCAGGGGGCAGCTATTGAAAGTGCCCGGGCAGCAGTGACGGGGACGGTACCTTGCTCAAGGGTACCTCAGTGCAACCTACTGATGAGGGAATCGAACCCATAATCTTCTGATGCAGGGCAACTCCCAAACCACTAGGCCACCGCGGATCCATAATCTATAAAATCCATAATCTCCAAATAATAGATCATTAATTGAACGTTCGTTAAACAGGTGATCTAGAAAACACCAACAGGATCTCGAAACCCAAAGATCTGATTAACTCGTTTAGAGTCGGTGTAAAACACTTTACATCTAACTTGGACAAAACACACCTCCTTCTGAGGAAGAAATCAAAGCTGCCTTCTCCGAACGGCCCAAGAATAGAAAAAAGGAATCAAAGATGACAATTTCCCATCCGAGCAAATACAGTCTCGCCATTAAAGATCAGTGAAGCTGCAATCAGGACGATTATCCCAGTCATAATTAAATGGCGTTTATAAGGCACCCCGATGGAATGATAATCAGATCATATTCTTTTATCCTCCTCCTTTCCTCCTCTACACTTCCTTCTCTCAATCTCCGGCTGAGTAATTAGCAAAGGTGGGGAAAATGACAGGATATTACTTCGATGAAAGTGTGGGCGGAGAGGAAGTTTCGCTCAGAATAAATTGCAGGTGAGGAAATAATAGATCAAAAGTCATGTAGTATCAATATCTGCCTCTAAAGTCATATCATCCCAAAACTCGGTGGGCAGCGTTGGTAGAGTGTTTCAGGATGAGGCCTGATGGGGTCGAATTCCAGACCAGTAGGTTGCCCTGAGTTACCCTTTAGCAAGGTACCGTCCCCATCACTGCTCCCAGAGTGTTTCACATGGCTGCCCCCTGCTGCACGGTGTTTGTGGGTTAAATGGAGGATTTATTTCCTTGTGACTCACTGTGCGTCGTGTTCACAATGACACATAGTCACTTTCACTTTCACACTGAAACACCCTGGACAGGTCGCAGGTCCCTCACAGGACAGAAATACAAAACACTCAACATCACGCCAGTCCTGCATGTCTTTGGAAACTGGGTGACGTCCAGACAGACACCTGGACAACAGAAGAAAGGTCCCGGACTGGGAATCAAACCCAGGACCTTCTTGCTGTGATGGAACAGCACGTCCCACTGCTGCCAAAAAGTAAATATTTTACCAGGTAAGACTCGCTTCTAATCAGGAGTGTTTGATCATGGTTTTCCGCTGCTGGGAGTCCAGGAGGGCACAAATAGCTTCGCTCTCTCGGGATGGTTAGGATTATCCAGCGATATGAGAGCCAGCGAGGGTATTTGTGGGCTGACGTAATGGAATTGTGCGCACGAAGACCAATTAACCCAAGTGTGGACCTTATTTACACTGATATGAATCTGCTTGAAAGTTTTAACGAAGGCACTCAACTTCAACGCGCTCCAAAACTCCTGGCCTTTGTGAAAGAGTAAGATGTATCATTTTAATAGCACCTAAGAAAAAGTTCCGCAATAATATTTAAGCAACGACGTGCAATTATTTCAATAATCCAGCTCCGCTAATTAGCCGAGCCCCGCTGAAGCCGTGGGAACACGGCCAAACCGCAAAACGGCGAACCGCAGGGGTTCTGCGAAGAGGAGAACATTTTTAACCTTTAAAAGTTACTTGCTATTTATTTCTCTCCAAGCTCGGTGAAAAAATGAAGCGGTTGGGAGGAAAGTGTAATTTGTACACTTTTGAATCCACTCCACGGCTGTGCTTGTGAAAACAAAAGGAGATGATTTAATTATGATGCGACCTTAAGTGAAAGTGAAAGTGACTGGGAAAAACAACACAGCACACACAATGAAATTCATTCTCTGTATTTCACCCACACACACCGTGCAGCAGAGAGCAGCTGTATCCAGTGCCCGGGGACGTGAACCTCAGTAAACCTCAGGACGACCTACTGCTCCGGGATTCGAACCCACGACCTTCCGGACGCAGGATCGTCCCAAAACACTAGACCACCGCTGCCTCTCCTGATAAAGCATGTAAATCAAAAGTAAAGTCTTAACAAAATGATGAAAAAACAACTGTATTTAGGCTGAAAATATCATTCCGATTGAATCTAACCACACGGAATTGTTTCAAAGTTCTCCTAACAGTGTAGAAACAGAGGATCATTCTCGAAATCAAACAACAAATGACAATTCTAATTATAAAACGGCGACGTGTGTGCCGGTTTCTCATTGTGCCGATGGGACTTTTGCCAAACAGTAAAGCTTGTTAAACCAGCAACAAGAAGCACTTTGAAATGTTCCTACACCGAGGCTCGTCTGATTAAAATTGTTGTCCACTGGGCGGAGGGTTTCCACCCAATCAGAATGAAGAAACGCAGACGGCTCCTTCAGAGACAGACGGATAATTGGATTGTGAGCCCTGCATTGATTTGTTTCTCTAACATGAGCCGAAGCCCGTGGTTTTTTATTCCTCTCCTTAAAAGACAAGTAAGATGATGGTACATTCATAAGCACTGCTGTGTACTGTGCTAAAGCAGCAAGCAGGCCGCGTTTTGATTGGTGGATATTATTGTTTGCGTCCTTCAGAAGAACAACAGCGGAAATGAGCTTTAAAGACCAATCGAAGTGTCCTTCGCAAAGAGTTTTCTAGAGGTCTATATTTACCAATGCTGTATATTGCTGAGAGAGAGAGAGTGAGAAGAAGTAGAGTGGTATGGAGAAGACTGCCTGGCACACGCAGATACATGTTTTTCACAGTTTTAATCCAAGATGCGTCATTTTTCCCGTCTGTCAGTAATAAAAGCAGAACTTTAAATCCAGTATGAATCTGCTGTGAAGTTCTTACAGTCTGAAAGTCATTATGGTGAAGTGATATTAAATCAGTGTGAACTGGAGGGGTGTAGTCTTTACAGTCTGACTGTAAGAAGGGTGGAGGGACTGAAATCCAGCCTGAATCTCCAGTCTATGTAGTTCTTACAGCAGGATCTGCGGAGGGATTTCAACCAACATGAATCCACCTTGTCAAAACCCGCTTGGACCAGTTAACAGTGAGCTTGCTTCCAAGAAGATGCCTCGTATTTTTGATACATTTAGAGGAGACTAATCGCACCAAGCCTCAACGTCATCCAGCGCATGTCCGTGATCCTGTTTTTATCCTGAAAGATGGCTGATGACGACAGATTCATGAGCAAACTTTGAGAAACGTCCGTATTAATTGCTCCACCACTCATTAGTGAAGGTAAAGGAAAGTGAAAGTGACTATCTGTCATTGTGAAACACAGCACATAGAGAAACACAACTTCTGCTTTTCTACACACACCGTGCAGCAGGGGGCAGCACCTAGGGAGAAGTGATGGGGGGAGAAGTACCTTGCTCAAGGGAACCTCACTGGTCCAGGATTCAAAACCATAACCTTTCCATCCTGGAGCCTAGGCCATCATCGCTTATGATGCAAAGAAGCTGGAAAATGAGAGCAGCCATGAGGGAAGCGATGGGTGTGCACAGTTGATTGGAGAGAACGTGTCTAATTCTTGTCCACAGAGAACAATGAGTTATGAAGTCCGGTATCTGACCAGTCAGGCGGGGCTTGGATTCAAATTTAAACGAGTAAATGAGCTTCTCTGCAAGCAGGAACCGTGGGATGGTTGGAGGCAAATGGTCTTACATCAGCCTTGGGCCTTCAAAAAGCTGATACTGCTGCGACAAGAGCATCCTCCGTACCTCTTCTATCCCTCCGGGCCAATTTTAAAAGATTTAGTCATTGCTGGACCAGCATTAAAAATTCACTCTTGATCAGCTTCTCTGAGGACTTCACTTAAGAGGTCAGAGCTACTGGACTCTGCTCATTTAATGATTTCGGGAAACTGGGACAATAAGTGTTTCCAAAGCTTGGGGACCTTCAGCAACCGACGATCAGGGTACAATATGATGAAAGCTACTGAACTTGTCAAGGGAAGGTTTTTAGTATCTGCCAAAGTTCTGGTCAGGTCCTGGGGTCTTCGTCTCTATCAAATGCTGGCCAAGATACGATCTTTCTTCTCTCATTCAGCTGTACAGTCCAATCTCTCTCACTCACCGATAAGATCCTTCTAATCATGTAAATGAATCCCTGAATATGGTTTCCTTGCAGTTCATCATCTTGTTACTCAAGACCGGAACCTTTGCCAGGATTGTAAAAGGCGGAGGAATGTGATTTCTTGGCTGTTGCTTCCTGTTTCGTTGACAAATCGCCTCCAAATGCATTCGCTACTTCTGTGCTGCATCGATGTTCTTGCAATTCTCTCACACAGAGAAAAATGCTGTCGAGTGAAGAACTGCTGAAGACTTAATTCAATAACTGCTCAACAAACTTACCAACCACTCACACCTCTAAGGAAATACTCGCATTTTACAGTCATTTTCTGAGCCGCTTGTCTTAGGATTACAGATGGTGCTGGAGACTATCGCAAAGAAGGCATACAGAGAAACAACCACACACACACAGACACACCTAGGGGACGATTTAGTATCTCCAGTCCACCTGACGTGCAGATCTTTGGACGGTGGGAGGAAACCGAATCTCCTGGAGGAAGCACAGAACTTGTCCACATCATACAGGAAGGACCCGGACCGTCCCACCTGGGAATCAAACCAGACCTTCTAGCTGTGAGGCAACAGCCCTACCCTCAGCTCCCCCGTTCTGCCCTCACAGTGAAATCATCTTCATGCAACTTTAGATCAAATCCATTTAGTTCTCCAGCCAGGTCTGAACCGAAACCATCTAAAGATTGCTGAAAAATCTTCGTTAACTTTTCGAGAGTTTACAGAAACAGTTGTAGGTCCGCACAACCTACGCAAGCTCATCAGTATCCTCCTGAAACCCTGACCTGGCTGTGCTTTCTTGTCCACAGAAATGTCCTCAGTCCAGTCTTTGATCTGGCTTCAAATCACCTTCTTCCTCCTCAACAGAGGCTGAGACAGAAGTAGAAGACACAAAGAGTTGATGAAAACTTCTTAAAGGTTTCTCAAGCATGCATTAAAATGACCTGATATTATTTGGAGCATCAGAACAGATGGACTACAGTTTCTGTGTCACTCTAATAACAGTGTGGGAGTGAATGTAGACCACAATCAGGAATATTTGGGGAAACTATCCTGGGAGGTAAAACAACCTTCCTGACACAGACGAAAGCTCAATGTCATGGAGGCACATTCATATTCACATCATTACACAGTCTGCAGTTGGTGTACAAGCCTTGCCCCTCTCCGAGTGGTTTCTGTATCACTTGAATGTCCTGAAACTGGAGCTCCAGAGCTTCTAAATCCAAAGTTAAGTTCTGGTTAATGTCATAAGATCCTTCTAATCATGTAAATGAATGACATTTCCTTGCAGTTCATCATGTTGTTATTCAAGGCCGGAACCTTTGCCAGGATTTTAAAAGGCAGAGGAATTTGATTTCTTAGCTGTTGCTTCCTGTTTCATTGACAAATTAAGTTCAAATGCATTCGCTACTTCTACGCTGCATCGATGATCTTGCACTTCTCATACAGAGAGAGAAATGCTGTCGAATGAAGAACTGCTGAAGACTCAATTCAATAACTGCTAAACGAACTTACCAACCAGTCACACCTCTAAGGAAACACTCACACTCACTCACTCAGTTTCTTAACCGCTTGTTGGAGACGGTGGCGAAAAGACATGCAGCGTGGAGGTGTCCGAGTTAAAGATGCTGAGATCTGAGGAGGATGGACAGGATTACAAATGAATATATATTAGGGGGACAGGTCAAGTTGGACGATTTGGAGACAAAGTTAAAGAAGTGAGACTGTGTTGGTTCGGACGTGTCCAGAGGAGAGACGAGGAGCATATCAGGAGGAGGATGCTGAGGATGGAGCTGCCAGGAAACAGGAGAAGAGGAAGGACAAAGAGGAGGTTTATGGATGTGGTGAGAGAGGATGCTGGAGGAAGAGGACACGAAGACATGGAAATGGATGATCTATTGTGGTGACCCCAAACCGGGAGCAACAGAAAGAAGAAGAAGAAGAAAGCATCTTGAGACCCAGAACCGAACCCAGACCCTAATAAAATAATCTGACCTTGAACCAGATCAACATCTAAACCTTTAAAACCTTAAATCAGATCTGAACCCAAGTCTTAAACCCATATTAAAATCCAGACCCGAACCCAGACCTGGTGTCCAGACCCAAAAACAAACCCTAACCAAGACCAAGAACCACACACAAACCTGCACGTAGACAAAAAATCCAGACCTATATCAATCTTGTTTGACAATCTTGTTTAGTCTCTCCCCCTCTCTTCCTTCTCTTTCCCCACCATTTCTCTTCCTCCTAAACAAGGTCAGGCATGGCCACAGTTTCCAAACACCACTCAAAGCCGGGTCGAGGAGACCGCCCTTGAAAAGAATGAACTGCGCCAGAGAGAGGCCCAGGTCATACATCTGAGCCCATTTTCGCTCTGATATATTCCGGCAGAGTAATATATGTGCAAATTAGCAGATCCAATCAGGTTCCAGGACTGGGTTCCATCCTGAAATGAAATAAGCCTCCGTCATTGCTCTGAGGATGAAAACAGGTACAGAATTGAGAATTTGACATTTAGAAAGTGGCCCAGGTCATGTGGAAAGTCCGGTTAACATCAGGGTTTCAGGTTTAAAAAAGGAAAACTGCACACCGTGGTCCAGAGAAATACGAGGTATCCCATCTTTAGATGTTGCACTTCGATGTACAAAGACGAGTTAGCAGACACCGTGAAAAATGTTGTTTGAGGCAGTCTAACGTTGTTTAATGGTTTCATATTGAAATCAGATGAAAAGACTGGAGGTGCAGCTGGAGGTGTCAGAGTTAAAGATGCTGAGATGTTTGTTGGGTGTGACGAGGATGGACAGCGTTTGAAATGAGTGTATTAGAGGGACAGATCAGGTTGGACGGTTTGGAGACAAAGTGAGAGAAGAAAGGTTGCGTTGGTCTGCACATGTCCAGAGGAGAGACGAGGATTATATCAGGAGGAAGATGTTGAAGATGGAGCTTCCAGGAAAGAGGAGAAGAGGAAGACCAAAGAGGAGGTTTATGGACGTGGTGAGAGAGGACATGCAGCTGGTTGGTTTGAAGGAGGAAGATGCAGCCGACAGGAAGAAATGGAAACAGATGATCCACTGTGGCGACCGATAGCACGGTAGCAGCCGAAAGAAGAAGAAGAAGAAGAAGAAGAAGAAGATATTGAAATCACAATTCAAAACGATGTAGTTTCAAATCTCAAGGTCTGCCATTGAAATTAACTCCCTGTTTTTTAATACTGAGATGTACTCTAATTTATGTCACAAAAAAGTGGAAAAAAGAAAACAAGAAATAAATGTATTGAAACTGCATTAGAAATTTTATTTAATTTTATTTGAAATTTCTACTTTTTTTCAAATGAATCATAGAACATTAACCAGCCCAGAAAGTAGATATTGTCTGGTACAGCCTACTGTCCAAATCCCATTCAAGCTGGACGGAGAGCTTGGCCAGGCCAAGTTCATCTGCCAGTTTAATGACGGGGGAAACACTGCAAAAGGAACCTGCACGATCCTCCTCTTCCAGAAGGGGGCAGCGGTCGCCTAGTTATTATAGAATAGGCTACAGAACCAGAAGGTCATGGAGCAGTTTGAATCTTGGACCAGTAGGTTGCCCTGAGGTACCCTTGAGCAAGGTACCATCCCCATCACTGCTCCCCGGGTGCAGGATATGTTCGGATTTTGTTCATTATTGTGATACAATAACAAATAGACGTTTTCACTTTCAGCCCTGTTCCTCTGCAATAGACATCTTCGTTATTAGAATAAAATTAAAATTTAATTGCTTAAAAGATCCAACGGCTGAATTAGCTCTATTCCGCTTCATTGAAAGATGCTTCCTTAATCCCTGCTCTTTCATTTGGACCAAAAAACAAAACCCAGGTCAGTAATTACAATAACAGATGTTTGTCTATTTACAGCTCTTGTTTGCTGCTCAGTGAAAACTGCCATATTCATTACACACAGAAGAGTTTAATTTAAAAAAAACCAATGTGAGCAAAGCTGTAATTAGGTACAAATCATGATTGTCACGATAGGGAACAACAGAAAACCACTGACAACCGAAAGGATATTCTACAGCAAGCTATTAGTGATCGTGAGAAAGAACAAAAGCAAGCTTTGATCCAGCAGAACAAACAGAACCAACGGCACATCCGTTAAAACTGCAGAGGACTTTTAAAGATCGTCGAGTATCATTGACTGTGCACGAACTGTTTACAGTTATATTATTCTTTACACTCAGATCATCAGGCTGTAACTGAAGTAGATCTGTTTATATAGCACATTGAAAAGGGCTTCAAGAATGGGCAGCGGTGGCCTAGTGGTGAGGGAGTCGCCCCGGATCGGAAGATTGTGGGTTCGATTCCCTCCCCAATAGGTACCCTTGAGCAAAGTACCGTCCCAGTCACTGCTCCCTGGGCACTTTCAATAGCTGCCCACTGCTGCACGTGTGTGTATGGGTGAAACGCAGAGGATAAATTTCCCATTCGTAGGACAATAAAAAAGGATTATTATTATTATTATTATTAAGTAAAAGTCCACATAAAGATGATATATAATGTATAAATATATATATAATGTATATAATATATAAAGGTATATAATGTATGTCTGGTGAGAAAGGCATGAATTGACCATCGAAGGTCTGGTTTGTAAACTTATATATATATATATATATATATATATATATATATATATATTTTTTTTTTTTATTGTTGTAATATTGTGCTTTTTAGCTCTCAGATGAATAAAAACCACATTTCTGACTTTAGAGCCCTTCTTTATTGCAAAATAAAATTAAAGGGAATTCTGGGAATGACATTTTGATTTCCTTGTGAGAATGAATTCAACGGGTTCATTTGGAGGATGAACCGAGCCTTGAAAGTGAAAGGGACTATGTGCCTGTAAAACAGAACACGGTGAACCGCCGCTGTTCACCCAAACAAACCAGCTATTTAAAGCGCCCGGGGAGCAGTGATGGGGATGGTACCTCGCTCAAGGGTACCTCGGGGCAGCCTGCTGGTCTGGGATTCAAACCCACGTCCTTCTGATCCTGGGACAACTCCCGAAACACTAAGCTACCGCTGCCCACACAGTGTTCATAGAGCATCTCTTTCAAGAGTTCATTTAAAATAAAATAAGTAGAAAAGAGAAACGACTTCTGTGGAAGACAGACTGGCAGGAAGAAAGCTGTAAGCTCTGGCCATGAGCGAATCAGAGGTGTTAAGATGTGAGAGGGACAGGGAGTAATAGGGCCGTGCACAGGTGAAGAAAGCTCGTTTACTCCGAATCCATCGCCACCTCCTTCTTTTCACAACACAAAGGCTTCATCAGCCTGGCGTTCACTTCTCAAGAGAGGGCAGGGAGGCAGAGCCAGGTTTCAGAAAAGGCTTTTTCAAAAGAGAAAGAAAGGGAGTGGTGAAAGAGGAAGGGAAGAACCATATCGTGAAAGAAAGCGAACAAAATAATAAGCTGCAGGTTGTAATTTAGGGCTGGAGGACTGGGGCTTCCAGAAGGCAACTCCAGACAAAACGGCAGCAACCAGCCGTGCATCCGGCACATACGAGCTAAAAACAGGGACGGAGAGCAAAAACCAAACCAGCCTGGCCGAGAGGACGCACGTCCAGCAATCACCAGGACGGTCAGGTGAAGAACATGGAGCAGGAACAAAACTGGGAAGTGTTTCATTCCCCAACAGTGTGTTCAAGTGCACTATTATATGAGGCCCAAAAGCAGGATCTCTTTAGAAATAAAAAAAGGAGTATTATTTTTTCATTTCATCTGACGGCTTAAGTGACCACGACCGGAACATGCTGACAGATTGCTTCGCTGATAAGAGTGAGATAACGGCAATGACAAAGCGTCTTCCTGTCTCAAGCGTCTGTCCATGATCCAAAAAAAAGATGAAACCTATGAATTAAATCGAGCTCCGTTCACATTACTGAACTAAAATTCAGAAACAGAATAGTACAAAAATGTCTCTTTTCAGCGCTTGTATATATGATGTCTGAGCTGGATTTATTTGAAAGTGAAAGTGACTATGTGTCATTGTGAAACACGGCGCACGGGAAACCACAACGGACCGCATCCCCTGTTTTCCACCCACACATAGTGTCGCATGTGACAGTGTATCCAGTGCCCAGGGAGCGGTGATGGGGACGGTACCTTGCTCATGGGTATCTGAGTATAACCTACCGGTCTGGGATTCGAACCCACGGTTTTCAGACAGTAATTGTGAGAAATGTTCTTCCAGAGTAAATTCAGAAGATGCTGTGGCAGCAGAGCAGGGCTGGAGAAGACTGAAATGGGATCAGATTTGTCTATCTATCTATCTATCTATCTATCTATCTATCTGTCTATCCGTCTAATACTTACATAACTGCATCAGTGATTCTGCATGCACCTTTAAATGCTATATTTCAGTAATGCCTCATATTTAGATTAAACCTCGAGCTCCTGCGTTCTTATTGTGTTTCCAGTTTGAATATATATGTAGCTTTGATTTATCGAGCTTGGACACTTTGTCTCTGCACTGATTGGCCTGTTGGTGAGGCAGGTGTTGAATGTTTGAATCTGTGAGAAGGCATTCAAGTAAGAACTTTCTTGTCCCCGTACATCGCACACAATAAATCTTATTGCTTGAGTTGTGCCATTGTCAGGAGATAATTAGTTTTATTCTCTTCACATGTCAATTTTAATGTTGTAACTGATTTCTTTCATACCCTTGAGCAAGGTACCGTCCCCGTCACGCTCCTCCCTGCGATGGGCTGGCGACCTGTCCAGGGTGTGTCCCCCGTCCTTCGCCCTGTGTGAGCTGGGATGGACTCCAGCACCCCCCACAACCCTGCTTGGGACAAGCAGCAGAAAATGACTGACTGACTGATTTTTTTCATGTGTGTGTGTGTGTGTGTGAGTGTGTGCGTGCTTGCCCACTGGTTAAGTCAGTCTAGCTCGTTTTCCAACAAAAAAGTCCCTCTTTAACGAGGAGCTGTGAGGATACAATTAGACATTCAGAAAACTGGACGACTACATCCACACCGCTCACACGGAACAAGAATGACTCTCCTCACTTCAGCGTTCTGCTCCGTCAAACCTCTAATTGATCTTCCGTTGCCTTAAAGCTTCTTCAGAGCAGCAGAGGAGATGAGATTATAAAAGCACCAGTCCGTGTTCTACACTGAGACGCAGAACGGAGAAAGAACCAAAAAATAAACACAAATTCCTAAACATACTGTGGTACAGGTTCTCCAGTTAACTTTATTAAGACTTTACATATCTGGAATATTAGGAATGAAGAAGAGACTATTATGAGTGTATTTTGAAATATTGGTGGAAAGTTAAACAAACGAGCAATTATGTTTAATTAATTAATTAATTAATTAATAGAGACCATGATGATGATGATGATTATTATAAATGTATCAACCTTTTATAAAGTAGTTTACAATGTAGTTTTAACTTAATTTATGCAGAAATTCATTGCTAACGGCTGACTGTAAATAAATACCCAAGGAGAAAAAAGGTTATAATAAAACCAGAGATGATGAAAGGGAATAATAGATCAACAGAATGTTCTTTTAAAGGCAAAATGTTCTTGTAGTTGCCCGATAAATGTCCACTGGGGGTGAAAGTGAAAGTGACTATCATTGTGAAACACCGCGAAGTTACACCCCGTGCAGCAGGGGGCGGATATCGAAAGCGCCCGGGGAGCAGTGACGTTGGTAGTGCGTTCCAGCTTATTAACCCGACCACGTTAGCAGCAGACAGAGAAGGAAATTTGTTCAAAAGGACAAACACATTGTAAAGCAAGACACGATACGATGTTAATGAACAACAACGCTGACGGAAGTGCTTCTCCCTCTACTTTGATCTACAAATAATCAATTAGATATATTGTGATTTGGTTGCTTGGAAACCACAGCCTGAAAGGAGGGGCTTTGCGCTCAGAACCGCAATGAAAGCACTTTTCCCCACTGAGATCAAAACCAAACAACTTCAAAATGGGACATATTGTGTCAAAAGTGGTCAACTGGAAGCAGCAACCCAGTGTTTAGGGGTTGGGCTCTTTAATCGGAGGGTTGTGGGTTCGAGTCCCAGAGCAGCAGGCTGCCCTGAGGTGCCCTGGTGCAAGGTAGCGTCCCCATCACTGCTCCCCAGGCACTGGATATGCCCCACTTCTACATCAACAGTGTGGGTGCTTTCCAAATCTCAAAGTTTTAAAAGAGTAAAGAACGTTAAGGTTTTAGAGGAGCGTATACCTCAGGGCAACCTACTGGTCTGGGATTCGAACCCATGACCTTCTGGCCCTGAGGCCTAAATGCTAGACCACCACCACCCAGAGAAAGAACTGCAGAATGGTAAATGCCTTTCCGTACCAACTTCCTGAAATGCAGGAAGGAATAAATGAAATAAATCTGACCAGGAACTAAAATTGAATGATCTAGGGTTCTTTCTGTCTGCACTGGAATAAAATTCAAAGAATCACTGCTTAATTTTGCATTTCCTATGGCATCCCAGCTCTAGATTTGAGTGTTTTTAACCTCGGAGTATGAATCTGACAGGGTTCCTACACTCCTGCTAATGAGCATCGCACACAAGCTGCTCTGCTCACCACTTCAGCAGCCTGAAGAGGTCCAATATTACACTACACCTGCTGTAGTTTGCTCAAGCGATTTAACAATATGGGGAATTAAGACTCTGCCAATAAAATGTATACCCTGTCATCCAATGAGATTTCAGCTGAGCGTGCTTTACTGGCACTCAAAGGTATCAACAGCTGTATTTACTTGCATCATCCTGTCGTACCTTCTCATTAAGTGAATTCATAAGACAGGGTGGGAGAAAATCTCCCGCAGACATACATCACGCCGATGCTGCAATCCTGTATCCTCGCCCTGGACACGTCCTCTGTCCTCTGAATGCACTTAATGAACTGCTACGTTGTTAAAAATGGAAAATTTCAATCCCTGCCCAGGTCACAGGCTGGAGGATTGAGGTTAAGGATCCGACCACTGCCACCGTCCCCCGACTTTCCCTTCTCTTATCATCAGCTTTGTCGTCCTGTCCCGGTTCTGCCCAGACTTCACGCTGTCAGAGCCTCGGCGGGGACTCGACGGAGCAAGAAAATTAAAAATCCCAGTCACTGTTAATCAAATTCCATTAACTTGATCAGCAAGCACATGGGCGTGATAAAACATGGCTGACATCTGATTACTCTGGGAAGAGAGCACGGCTATTAAAAAAAAGTAGACGCATCTCCCTGAATTTGAGCAAATAAAAGATTTATAGTGGTTATATTTAATAGTTTCATATCCAAATTGGAATTTAACATGCATTTTTATTCGATATTGAAATATTGCGCCAATTTGAGCAGGTTAATAAAATAAAATGATGCAGATCTACGAAACTGGCCGTTGTTGCATTTAGAACTGTTGGCCAAACTTTCTGGCAAAATTTCTCTCTTTTTCTGGCCGAAAAATAAACAAAGCCATGAAAATAACTGCATGTAAATAGGAATATAGTAAAAAAAAAAAAAGAAAAAAAACAACAATGTTGCATAAATTCGATTTGGAAAACTAGGGTCCTGCGTTAGAGCGCCTGGGCTGAAAGAGTGAGCACAAAGCCGATCTGTCTCCTGATGTAAACAAAAACTGGGACTGTAATGAGGCTCCCTTGTCTGACAGCCTAATATCATTTTCTATAAGCTGTGAATCATCCGAAAGTCCCAGAGAACGCTGTTCCATCATTTGTGCTGGAACATATTCATTCACCCCTGAGGAAATTTGCAGAATACACAGAAGCTGGTCAAATTGCAGAGCTGGGGAAAAACGTCCCAGTTCCCAGAATCCCATCATCGGCCCTCATTCCCAACGGGGCGGCCGTAACGTAGAACAGAGTAAAAGAACATAAAGCTGGGCTGAGAAGCCTTCATGCAGCTAAAGGCTCCTAAAAGTGGGGTCAGGATAAGCTTGCAGCACAGACTAGCTCCGAAAATGCAATAAGGCATGCATGCCACGGGGAAGCGATAGAATAAAGTGAATAAATTGGAGCCGTTTGCAGGCTGCTGCTCCATCTGGGGGAAAAAAGCCTTCTTAGCAGATATGAAAACACAAACACCCAAGGGCATGTTGTTCTTCAATAATTTCTCTAAACAGAAATGTGTAATTGTGCTCTTCAATCCCAATTACTCACAATGCGATGTCGCATTTTTTTAAAAGAATACAAGGAATTGACATATAAAGCAAACAGCCACAGGGTTACACAATGTACTGCATTAGCTGACACATGCACTTTGAAGCATGACAGGTTCCAGCTCATGGAGCTAGGCCTCTCGAGATTGAGCCCCACATCGCTGTAACAAGCTCAACACCTTGCAATACATTACCAGCTCAACTTCGGAGGCTATTCTCAACACGAAATTGGGAAAAAAAAAAAAAAAAAAAAAGACAGTCTCTGCTGCCACATTAAAACTCCGTGCCAGGTTGGTAGCTGCAGAGTTCGGGCATTTTTCAATCAACTCTTGGCCGGGCACGCTGCCCCGACTGCTTCAAATACTCCTTTATCATCCGATTTTTGAAAGAGGACTAAACAGCCCGCAGCACCGACTGCAGAGAACATCCAGTTCTAATGAACACATTTTGATCCATAGTCATGGACTTTCTTTGAGTCTTTAATGCATTCATGGCTAACAAAGAAGGAAGGACTAATTAGAATTATGGAAGTGTTGCCATGGGGATCGGTAGCCTTGGTTAACTTCCGTTTGATTTTCGCAATGCTACTATGTTTGGTAAGTCGTAACGGTTTCTCCCGTTCTTGTTGGCAGGACCTGAATTTTGAGCTGAACTGCGTTGGAGAGCACTGGTAGAGCATTTTTTGGTCTTTCCAGATGATCTTTGGGTTCAGCCACTTCCATGTTTGCTTCAGTTTGAACTGAAAACAGCTTTCCCACTATCCTGGCTAGACTGCAAAAAAACCTGGTGGGAATCGGAGACAGTCCCGTGTTCATTTCATCACATCAGAAGGTTTTGATTTTCACCGTCTGAGAGTCATTTGGCCAAACTCCCAGCAGGCTCTCCTGCGCCTTTCAGTGAGGAATTACTTCTGTCTGGCCAATCCACCGTAAGGGTCTGATTGTTGAAGTGCCCAGCTGATGGTCCTTCTCGTCTTCACAAAGCAACTGTGACTCTCATTTATAGCGACCGTTGGGTTCTTGATGACATTTCTGACCAAGTTCCCTTCATCTTCAGTTACGTGTGCGAGACCAGATATAGGAAGACTGCTGGTGGTTCCATCGACTGTTGGTTGTTTTCATTTTGAGATCGAGGCTTCAGTGCTTCCAGGCTGCGGATCTATGGACAGTCCTCTAAACCTCATGTCATGGTTTTCTGATACATCCATGTGAGACCTTAGTGACAGGTGTGTGTCTTTCCTAATAATGTCCCATCAAAATGGCACAGGTGCAATCTGTAGTAGGTTGAAGGATGCAGACGTTTCTGGAAATTTACTGAATGGTGTATTTTCATTTTATTCTTAAGAAAATTTTAAAAAATGCTTCGGCTTTGTCATTGTGGAGTTTTGTGTGCTGACTGATGAGAAAAGATAAATGCACTCGAAAAGTCTCGCTCTCTCTCCCGCTCATTTTCTGAGCCGCTTGTCCCAATTAGGATCGCGGGTGGTGCTGGAGTTTATCCCAGCTCTCACAGGACGAAAGGCAGGGACACCCTGCACAGGTTTCCAGTCCATCACAGGGCAGACGCACAAACTTTTAGGAAACAGATTTAGGCATGCAGGTCTTTGGATGGTGGGAGGAGCTCCTGGAGGAAACACAGACATGGGGAGAACCGTTCCTTTTTTTAATTTTTTTTTTACTACGAAAGGACTCGGACTGTCCCGTCTGGGAATCAAACCCTGGACCTTCTCGCTGTGAGGTGACAGCACTACCCACTAACAGAATCCTTTTAGGGGCAGCTGACTGGGCAATATTCTAAATTGTGTGTGTACCTGGAGTCGGCCACAGGATCGGAAGATTGTGGGTTCAAACCCCTTACCAGTAGGTTGCCCTGAGGAAACCATGAGCAAGGTACCGTCCCAGTCACTGCTCCCTGGGTGCTTTCATAGCTGCCCATTGCTGCACGGTGTTTGCATGGGTTAAACGCAGAGGTCCAGTTTCGCTGTGGTTCACTGTGTGCTGTGCTGTGACCTTGCAATGACAAGGATAGTCACTTTCACTTGTGTATAATAATCTGGGGGGTGCATAATCTGGACTGGGGGTCCATAGTACATCTGCAATCTTAACCATGTTTAAAAGCTTCACAAAGACAACAGTCTTCCTCACTGCTTCAGCCAGTATACCGAAGCACCACTGCTTATGCTCATCACATCAGATTCCTCAGGCCTTCACTGTCTGCGCTGTCTGGTGCATCTGCTAAATGAAAAAATGTAAATGTCTTCTCATGTTACTAAAATCTTTCCTGGAAGGCCACAACACCACAGCTGAATGCTTTTCCTGCTCCCAAGATGCCTGATTCAGCTCTTGGCGGCTCATTTGATGAGTGAAATCGCCACTTTGGAAAGCACTAAAATGAGCAACGTTGCAGCAGCAGAAGACTGGACGTGAGAAACGGTGTCCTTTTTATGTCCCCTCCAACCAACAAACAGTCGCAGCAGCAAACCCCACCAGACACGGCCATGTGCCAAATGCACAGGGACAGATGACAAGAGCTCGGAGCCGCAGCAATTACAGATTAATAGGCGGTGATGATGTAAAGACACTGGACACTTCCTCAGGCACGCATTAGGCTCTCTGATGGACGACAGCTCACCACACCGAGGAAGGAGACGGCCTGAGAGTCGTTGCCATGGGCCAAGGATGTAAGACAGATGCTCGCTAATGACAAAGCATTGCGGCGGCCACAGCATTAGCAGGCTGGAGGCAGCGGCTGCTGTCTAGAGAACACTGACCACTATCAAGAGAGAGGAATGTTTACTTACTGCAAAAACACCAGTAGAGCTAGTGTTTCACAACAAAAACATGGAGCTGCCTAATTAACTCTATAATGCCCATCACTGCGGCAGAACAGGATCTTCCAAAAAGTGGAAAAATGACTGAAAGTGACAATTTGTCATTGTGTAACACTTGCAGCATGGCGCACTATCTTGGGAGCAGTGATGGGGACAGTATCTTGCTCAAGGGTACCTCAGGGCAGCCTACAGGCCTGGGATTCGAACCCACGACCTTCAGATCCTGGTGAATATTTCATGTGAAAATGAGAAACATTTCCTTTAAGTGGGATTCACACATTAAAAAAAAAAAAAAAAAAATGAAACTTTGGTTCAGGCCCCAGAAAATGATGAAATAAAGATTTCCTTGAAGGTTATTTGGAGCTGACGCTTTCTTCACTGTGTCACACTTCTGTGCGGTTAAACGGAGTGGAGGGCAAAGCGTTCTGCCCATGAAATGACTTGAAATCTAGTTTCCTCTCCCATTACGAGGTCAAAACGACTGCGCAGACAGAAATGAGCTGCTGGAAAGGGGAAAAAAGGAGCTGGCCAAGCCTAAGAAAAGCTCCAAATAAAAAAGGCCAGTAAAGGAAGACTAATGACCAGAGGCAGTGAGCTTTAGGAGGATGGGGTGGCTGAGGGAGTCAATAGGACACACGGCTGGGTCAGGTCTGAAGTACACGGAGAAAAGACGGAGACGGGGAGACTTCAGGAAGAGAGCTGTGTAAATTATAGAGGAGGAGGACAGGACAATTTTGTAGTCCCCACATACGGCAGATAGAGGAGCAGGGGGAGGTCAGTGCTAATCTACTGAGATTCAGCTCCTAAAGCCTTTTCACCACAGCAGTGTGAAAGGATGGAAGGGGAAGCTAATCTCCAGAGTCATCACGGCCACATCTCCTCATAAACACTCCACCCTTAAAGCAATAAGCAACCCCGACCCTCGGAGGGACCTTTTGGCTAAGGACACCCAGACAAACAGACTTTGACAGAATGGCTTACATTTCAAGGAAAGTTGCCAGGATACTACTTGGAGGAAGATTAAAGTACTGATGGGATTAAGGATCAGATTAGATTAGGTGTGGAAAATGTGTCTAAGGCTTCTATTACTCATGGTATATGCACAAAAAAATAAAAAAATAAATGAAAATATATATATTCTCCTCTGTCCTGGCAGCTCCATCCTCAACATCCTTCACCTGATATACTCCTCGTCTCGCTTCTGGACACGTCCAAACCTCCAAAACTCTCCAAAACTGCCAACCTGAGCTTTCCCTCTAATACACTCCTTCCTAATGCTGTCCATCCTCATCACTCTGCAGTAGTGGGACCGCATAGCATAGCCGGTCCCACTACTGTCCTGTTACTCTTTCACTCTTGCCGGTACCCGTCTGTCACAGATCACTTCTGCCACTCTTCTCCACCCTTTCCAACCTGCCTGCCGTCTCTTCTCCAGCTCTCTTCCACTCACTCTGGAATTTGTATTTAGAAAAAAATGCTCGTCGTGGTCACATGATACGGTACGTCAAAAATTAAGCCCGCAAGCTCGCAAAAATGAATAAAATACAAATGTATTTTTATGCACTTTGTTTTTGGCTGCTTCTGTACTGGTCCGTGAAAATACTGCTTTACATGAAACCGCCAAAAAGGTTGAGGACCACTGGTTTAGAGATCTGATCAACTGTGCAGCAACACATGGACCACCATCTGTAACTGTACCCTCCATGACGAGCCACTTCTTCAGGTCCACCCATGTTGTATCTACACTCCTTGTCCATTTTCTCAGCTTCTCGCACCGTATCCAGCATGTTTCTAATTGACTGTAGGAACCATCTGCTTCTCTGCATAATTTCACCCTGTTGAAGAGTGAGTGCGATTCACTCGGCGCCCAAAACCACGTCAATGCTTCACTGTGATGAGAATCACACCTCTCACATGATATGTGCTTACCGCTGGTCCTGTGGAGGTCCTGATCAGTGCTGACCAGAGTAGTGGGGGGGTAAGGAAACAAACGGATGATGGTCTGTAACAGTAAACTCCAAAGTGCACTAATATGGTCTGAGGAGCTGATAAAATTGAATAAACTCAATCTATACACACTAGAGGTCTGCTACCTGATCCAAACCCTACAGAGCCTGTAAGAACTTCTGGGTTTCAGATTCAGGCTTGAGTCTGTTACTAATGATTTCTCTCTCTCTCGCTTATGCTCTTTCTCTTGTAAAGTTAGCTGGATTGAAAATGGATCTGGAGTTTGAGAAGTGGGCGAATGCCTGCAGTGAAACCACGGGTGAAGAAGGTAATGAGATGGGTGGATGAAAAGGTCTTTTTTTTCCTTTGCCAAGTTCAAGCAGGGAGGCGAGAGGAACTTTAGCACAGGGAGGGTAACGCTTGGGCAGGGTAAGGGTGATGTCGTATTATGAGCAATTCTGCAAAAATATTCTGATACACATTGAATGCACTGCAGGAAAAACCTGTTAGTCTCAGGAACATCTGAGGAACAGAAGAACTAAGTGAAGTTCTGCAAAACTGGTCTCATATTAGCAGGTTTGGGATTTTAACCTCGGATCTTGAAGTTTCGGTTATGACATGGACTGCGATCAGCCACCGGGCTTCAATTTCATACCTGTGCAGACATCTTGTACACAAACAATGCTTGCTTTCCCTTTTAAGCCTCATTTCTACAGATCTGAGGATTCATAATGCAGTTTGATTAATGCAGCTTCCTTCCAGAAACAGTTGGGTGCACTTAGCGATTTTTCTTATGCTGAAAAGAGCTATTTTGTCCTTTCAGGACTTATGTTCTCCAATAATGCATAGCTCACTGAAGAAGTGCTTATGGCCTCATCCTTTATTATCTGAAAAAATGTGAAGATGTACTCCACAAGCATCTGCAGTAACAACAGGAACAAATGCGGGTTCCTGACACACTTCACGTCTGCGGATGATTCTTCGAGAACATTATCAAAGCAGGTTTTCAAGTGTCAGCAAAGTTGCGGTGGGCTGCAGAGTGCCACTTTCAGCGTGAGAGCAGCAGGTGGACGTGGAGAACGAAGCAGCCAGGCAAACAGCACAATGAAGCAAAGAGAGATTCCATCTGACAGCTCAGTAGCAGGATCTGAAAAGAACGAGGGCGATCCAGCCTGCGGAGGAGCTCCTAAACATCCTTGACTGACACAGCAGGAGGCTGAGTAAAGAGAACTGGAGATGGAGGGAGTGAATGAGAATGGCACGGAGGTCAACAAAGAGGTGCAGGTAGTCCACACACTGCAGAGTAATGGAGATGGAATTGAAGGAAGGTACTTTGGCAAACAGAAAGACATCTCTGGACCAAATGAAAATAAACTGGAGTAGCGGGGAGACAAGGACTACCCATCAAAAGTGCAGGGAAAGTGAAAGTGACTATTTGGCATTGTGAAACACATCACGGTGAACCCCAATGAAATGCAACCTCTGCTTTTCTATATCCAGCACCCAGGAAGCAGTGATGGGGACCATACCTTGCTCAAGGCAACCTACTGGTCTGGGATTTTTAACCTATGACCTTCCGATCCTGGGGCCTAGTCCCTAAACACTCGTCCACCGCCGCCCCAATGCTTGTGTCTAAGATTTTGCAATGTTATTGTCCAGTAAGTTATTAAATGAGAATGCATATGACTGATTTACATCCCTAAACTAGGAGGTTACTCTGAAGTACCTTTAAGGAAGGTACTGTCCCCGACATTGCTCCATGAGTGCCGGGCTGCTCACTCAGGTGTGATGGGTTTAAATGCAGAGAAGCATCTTGTTGGAGCTCAGTTTGTGCTGTGTTCCCAATGTCACTTTCACTTCACTCAAAAAACTCTTCAAAAGGTGCTGCAGTTCAAGGCCACCGAGTTTAACTTTTGAACTTCTAAAAAACAGAAAATGGACACTAAAAGACAGCATATGACCTGCAGTCCATTTGGCCAGATTCTGAAGAAAGATGAGAGCGAAGGCCTGCTTCAAATTCCCAACCAGTGACTCCTCCTAAAGGAACAAGACAGGCTGTGAAGTTCTTTACAAACTGACTGAAGGAAAGCCCGTCCAGGCCGATCTGATATAAATGGAAAATGTTGAGCTCTCGTTAGATTGTGACAGTTTCATGGCTAATGCCGAAAGTGACCCTCACGCCATCAGCAGACATGTTGGACTGAGCACAGTTCTTAATGAACCTTCACAACATTGCTGTTGTTAAAGAAACAACCATTAAAACTGCATTCTTGACATAAATAATTCCTAATAATGAAACATACTGTAAAAAAAGTGATGGAAAACTTTAAGCTGTGCATTATGGCCAATAACGCCATCGTTATTCGTGACAGCAAATGTTCTCCTGCTAAGAATATTCATCGGTATTCAACATCATCTTCACCAGAGTATCTTCACTGGAATGAAAAGCTGTTAAAAGCACATTCTGATGCTCTTCTGAGCCAAAGGTGGTTCAAATGCTTGACAGGTTTGGGTGCTGATGATGTTCCCAAAAAGCGGACACAATGGACCATTACTTCCAAAGCAGCCGTCTTTCATACGGTCAGTAATGTGTGTGATGTTCTTTATGAAGTTTTAAATGACTTGCTAACAGGCAACAGACGAGAGCATCGCTTCAAAATATGATCCCAGTGCTCATTTCAGCCACAGCATTGATCCACCTGCCCATTACTGTGTCTGTTGCTGTTAAAACATCTCTGATCCATTGAGGCACGGACTCCACAAGACCTCTGAAGTTGTAGTGGGGCTTCTGGCATCAAGATGTTAGCAGCAGACCCTCTAAGTTGTGAGGCAAGATCTCCAAGGATGGGAATAGCTTCATGAGTGCAGCTGGATTGGATTGCTAGTTTTTAAAGAAGAAATATTTGATCAATATCAGCATCGGTCAGTACTCAAGGTCTCAATAGCAGAGCAAAATGAAAAATCATCTCTACCAGGGCTCAACAGTGTGAATAAAATTATAATAATAATATTGTGATTGAGAGAAGCCTTAGGATGTACTAAATGCTATAAAACAGATATAAGCACTATTTTGGACCAAATTCACATTTCTTAAAATACTAAAATACAATTTTTGAATGGATGGTTTATTTATCATCATCATTATTTATCATCTGATCATTAAAAACATCACAACTTTAAAATCCTCCACTCCTTAAAAGGAGGTAGTGGTTCTACAGAGGACTCCAAAACACAAGACCTTCGTTTTTCAGAACTAACAGAACCATCTTTCAACTGTTCTTTAAAGAGCCATGTGTGACTGGCTCTGTGCGGGACAGTGATCGATCAAGGAGCGATCTGAAATCTCTGCAGCGTTTAAGGTTCTTTATGATTGAGAAACTATGTTTTTACTAAAGAACCTATTTTTAAAGACGTACCACACCTGAAAATGTGCATTCTAACTATCTGTAACTAAAACAACCATCAGCTCAGGGGGGCTTTGCATTCAGAAGCCATCTCTATCCTTCTATGTGAGGCTGAGGGATGGTCCAACCTTTGCTTTAAAGTGTGCAAGCCTCTGCGGATTAGATATCGAACAGCCTAGCAGGAGGCGTGAAGATGGCTGCCTGAGCATCTCAGAGGATTCCTCCTCAAAAGCAAACACCAGAAGCCTCGACACAGAGCACCCCAACTTGTATCAGACTCACAGCATTAACCTTTAATCACCCAGAATAAGATCTTACACCCTGCCATAAATAGTATATGACTGTGGATTCACTGCAAGGTAAGACCCCAGCTAAAGGTCTATAATAGCCCTGGGGCTGAGCATTAACATAGGTAGCCTTTGCTGTTGGAAATAATTACACAGCTTAACTGCACTTAAGCAACAAGCTGATAAGTAAGTGAAAGAGAGAAAAAGAATAAAATATTGACACTGCTTTACCCCTAGAAGTCAACAATCACTGGTGATAAGCTTGGCGAAATTCGATGTACATTCCTTCAAACCAATGGAGGTGTTTTCTGTTGAAAGTGCAGATTCTACACTTTCTTTTCATGCCGTAGTAATGCTGGCAAGCAGAAGAAGAGATGCTTTATGTATCTGAATCTGATGCCTGAGTTAATGGTCTTCCTCCAGAAAGAGAAAATGTTCTTTATCAATAATGACGCAAGAAAGTGCAGGCACGATCATCACCACGCAGACTAGACGTCAACCCAAATCCCAGCCCAAATCGGTCAGGCCAAAATGTCAGCAAACCTCAAAAAGGTTAAGGTGCTCAGAAGCAAGCTGGCAAACTCACCCTGAGGACCTTCCTGAGCGTGTCGGCTGTCGACCGCCGTTTCAGACCGACGGGCCGCGGGACGGTTAAGGCCACGGTGGAGGAGTGCTCGAAAAACATGACGAATCCAGAAAGAGCAGACAAGAAGACTGCTTTGAGCCTGAGCTTCATGCAGGACCCAGCCCAAAGCCATTATCAACCACTTACACCAACTAGAATACAGCAAATCACAAGCTGCCCATTTCGGCAGCGTCTCCCATTACAGTTTAATGGAAGGAAGATGGAAAAAGGAGTCTGGTCTGGCAGGAAGAGGGCAGAGCGCTTCATCTTGACCTTCATCCTGCAGCTCCCATCATGCGGCTGAGGAGGGTCGCAAGGCTAAAGCAGGTTATCGCTCTAATGAGTTTAGCGCGCCTCCTAATGAGATTAGTGATTAGCATCTCTTGAGCAAGCTGAGTGAGGGTGCTGGAATTAGCTGGGAGCTCTTTTGCTACTCAATATCTCCAGAAAGGAGTGAGGGCTTTAAGAGAGAGGCCAATCAGTACTTACGGATTAATAGATAGCATTGTGCACAAATACCGACACCAATCAAATGCTCTTAAATAGACTTAATGGCACCACGTATACGAACACACACAACAGCATCATCGCATGGTGTTAATTCAGCTGTAGGGGCTTTATTAGGGGCAATTACCTTGAGGGTTCAGGAGGGTTTCCAGTTGTTGCCTAGTCTGTGTTATTTTAGACAGTTCATTTACATTATCAACTGCATTCATTTCTGATATTTTTAGCAGACGCTCCCAGTTCCCAGAGCAAGCTGAAGTTGAGGTTCTTGCTCAGGAACCCCATAGTGGTAGTGCTGGAGGTAGGATCTGAACTTCTTGGGCCATCCATCCATCCATTTTCTGCCGCTTGTGACAAACGGGGTTGCAGGGGAGTCCATCCCAGCTCACACAGGGCGAGGACGGGGGACGCACCCTGGACAGGTCGCCAGCCCATCGCAGGGAGGAGCGGGACGGGGACGGCACCTTGCTCCAGGGTACCTCAGGGCAACCCATTGGGAAGGGGCTTGAACCCCCAATCCTCCGATCACGTGGCCAATGGACTTCCTGGGACATAAGTGAATATCCTACCATTAGGCCATCACCAGTCTGACTCCCATTCACCATGGAGATGAACTTTCAATTTCGAATAAATCTAAAATAACTAGAGAAACCAAAATATAAACCAGGCAAATCTGTACACCAATGAGCTTTTGCATTAAAAGGACCTGCTGAACATTGTGTAGGTTCACCTAGTCAGTGCAAACCAATCACAACCTTTCAACCACTTAATGTAAATGTAAGAGAGAGTTTCAAGGTGTCGACCAAAATTCTCAATCCAAATGAGTATCTGTGCTGCAAGTCCAACTTACAGATCTTAAAGAACCCGCTGCTAACATCTTGAGGTAGATGGTCTGGTAGATGGCTCCTTTAACATTGTAACGGTCGACTCTGTTGAGTAATCTTAAGCCTGTACCTTTCACACACCACGTTTAAAGAAATAAAGCTGCTCTGCGATTCACTCTCAGGTTGAACTCAAATGATGTTCTCTGGGTATTTATACTCCTGTGGATCAGCAGTAATGTTCTAGTGTTACTCTCAGCTCCCCCATAGTTTCCCACACACTCCACCAGGGCTGCATCTTTCCATGACCCTGTGTGGTCGTGGGGGTCTGGTTCAAGAGGAACGAAAGGGATCGTGCGCACTCAGGAATCAGCCAATCACATGCTTTTCAACGCAGTCCTGCCTTGCCAGGGGTGCAGCATTAGCCACCCACACCAACACGCTAATAGCACTTATCTGCTCAGAATGAGCCGCTTCACAGCCACCAGGGACAAGTGCAAGGGTCGTTCAAACACGAGAGTGGGTGTGTGTCTATTTTAACATTGTCATGCAGGAGCTCTTCAGCAGCTCCACGTTCCTGTCAGCAGGTCCAGGCTTCTCTTTTCAGACTCCGTTTCCTCTTTATAAGGTAATTAAATAAGGTGCCCTCATAAGAGGGCATGCAAAACGGAAGGTCAATGAAAACACCTGCGCATCCATTCACTGGCCACTTTATTAGAAACACCTACTTTCTACTTCTACAAGGGCAGCGGCGGCCTAGTGGTTAGGGAGTTGGCCACAGGATCGGAAGATAGTCGGTTCAAACCCCTTACCAGGTTGCCCTGAGGTACCCTTGAGCAAGGTACCGTCCCTGTCACTGCTCCCCGGGCGCTTTCATAGCTGCACGGTGTGTGTTTGTGTGCATGGGGTAAATGCAGAGGTCCAATTTTGTTGTTGTTCACTGTGTGCTGTGCCGTGTTCTCACAATGACGAGAGTTGTCACTTTCACTTTCACTTACTCACTGGCTACTTTATTAGAAACACCTCAGTTGCACTGATTAGCGACCCTGACATGGTAGTTTGCTGTGTTGTGCAGAGGATTTTATACATATCAGCTCGACAGCAGGACTGAGTGTGGTCCACCACCCAGGACATGTCCAGAGGCGGTTGTTGGAGAACTAGAGGACGGCTAACTGAGCATCAGCAGACGTCCTTCACTCACGGTACGCCAGCATGATGGAAATACGGGCTGACGCAGTGGATGGATCGAAGATTGCTTTCAGACTGAGGAAGATTTATTTCAGGTTCCCGGCCTTGCTGACGAATGTAATGGCAGCTGGGATTAGCAGGACTGCGCGGGAAGGATTTATGAAAGATGGAAGCGGGAGTCAACATGACATACCTTTCATGACAATGAGGTTAAAAGATAAACAAACTGCACTATGAATATGTTGCAGCGAACTAACATGTGACGGGATTAAACGAAAATCTACTTTAGCAAATGGACATTAAGCCAAAAATCAATTCCTTAAAACCCTGCGGGGAGGCTCTATTGCTGTTGCACACTGATTGGTTGTAGAAGGCGGACTACAGATGGTGAATTGCCCTTTAGATGTGGGTATGCCTGTCTGAGCGTCTGTCCTGTGATGGACTGCTGACCTGTCCAGAGCGTTGCTCTGAATTTAGGCCAATGAGAGCGAGGATAGGCTCTAGCACCCCCTGCGACCCTTTTAGCGTGGGCCGCTATTTTAACAGCTGCAGAATTCTGTGCTAGAAATGCTAATTTAATCATGATGTGAAAGTGAAAGTGACTAGGTCATTGTGAAACACAACGACATGCAACTTCTACTTTTCACCCACACACACCCACACACACACACACACATCCAGCAGTAGGCAGCCATACCCTGCGCCCGGTGATGGGGACGGTACCTTGCTCAAGGGTGCATCAGAGCAACCTCCTGGTCCAGGATTTGAACCAACAAACTTCTAATCCCGGAGCCTAGTCCCTAAACACTAGACACTTTAATTGTGAATTGTGTGGGTTTGGACGTGTCCAGAGGGGAGATGAGCAGTATATCAGGAGAAGGATGTTGAAGATGGAGCTGACAGGAAAGAGGAGAAGAAGGAGAAAGAGGAGGTTTATGGATGTGATGAGAGAAGACAAGGAGGTGGTCGGTGTGAAAGGATGATGCAGAGGACCGGAAGACATGGAGGCAGATGATCCGCCGTGGGGACACCTAAACGGGAACAGCCGGAACAAGAAGGATGAGAAGAAGGAGAAGAAGATATATAATGCCAATTTTAAACAGCAAAGGCAAAAACATCTATGATTAAAGCACCTCATAACGAAATGTTTTGATCCCCTGTCCAGATGTTGACTTCCACCACCGCAATCTTTGACTTTCATTCGATGATTTCATCCTCATAGATGATGTTTTTGAAGTATTATTTTCAATAACCTATATTAATATTTATTTATATTTTAATTATTTTTAATATCCCACCTCCAGCACATCCACCACTGGGTTCCTGAGCAAGACCCTTAACCTCAAGCTGCCCCAGCGGGACGGTCCCTGTAATCAGGGCATGGAAGTCGCTCTGGATAAGAACATCTGCTTCATTCCATAAATGCATGAATGCAAATGTAATCAGGACGAGCGGCTAAGAAAATGAGCGAGAGAGTTTCTTCTTTTTTGCTTTTGCTGATATAAATGGTCCCAAATGGCTCAAAATGATACAGATGCAGGTGTTCGATCATTCCTTCTCTTATTCTTTTTACCCTTTTTAGAGTGCTGTGAGACTGGAGCTCAACCCCAGCGAAAGGGTAAAAGAAAAGAAACAAAACAAAACAATTCTATCTATTCTTTGTTCCAAAGGTGCAACCTTTTGGCAGCGAGACCTCCGCTCCTTTCCACTCGGCTGAACCCAGAGACGCAGAGACACAGCGAGCCCAACGAAGGGTGTGAGTGTTATTTTCCAGCGAAGGACAGATGTGCTGAGGTGTGTAAGGAAGGCCGTATCCACGAGCAATGAGCGCCAGATCAGGAGTGTGCTCTTAATGCCTTGTCTCGGCTTGTTTACCGGCCTGCCAGAGCAAGGGGAGGTGTGTGTGTGTGTGTGAGTGTGTGTGTGTGGAGGGGGGATGTAACTGCAGCATGGACTCGACTTCATACTGGGACTCTTTGCCTCGCAGCGCTGTGCTTTCTAATAGTGCTGACACAAGCCCGACCGCCTGACACCATGACAATGGCTGCCTGGGAGACCGAGCTGCTCCAGGCTGTGAATGTGTACCTTATTTACAAATCCCGTTCCAGCCTGACCCTTCACACACACACACACACACACACACACACACACACACACACACACACCAGGCCTCTGCCTGCTTGTCGAATTACACTTCCCTTAACACAGCGGTCCAATCTCGCGGGCTCAGAATTACATTCCTAACAGCCGTCCCGTTACAAACCCCACACAGTCAGGTGTCCCGGGCCGGGTGCCGATATTCTTATTGGGCCACAAAACGAGCTGACGGTTCTGAAAACCCGGAAAGTGGAAAGAACGTCATTATTGAAACATCTTCGGGACTCCTGATGAGCACAGTCTGATTTGGTCATCGCTCAAGTGCACCTCAGGGAAACCTACCGGTCCGGGATTCGAACTCGCAGCCTTACGGTCCGGGGCCTCGCCCCCTGAACGCCTGTCCTCTTGCAGCGCGTATCGTGTCATATGTTCCGTGTTGTTGTTCCACAGATTAAACATCAGAGTCTGGTTTTTGCAATGACGTTACAGAACACATGGAAGGAGCTCAGAAGATCTCAGCAGAAGATCCAAAACCGCAGCTTTTAAGCAGGTCTAAAGGAACAAGAGCAGATCACACAGCAGAAGAGAGGGAGACGCTCGGAATGATACAGAAACCACGTAACCCATGGCAACGAAAATAAACATTTCCTTCATTTAAATAGTCCAGGACAGTCCAGGTGATCCTGATCTACATCTTTTATGGCCAAATTGACTCTCTCTCTCTTTCACTGTCTCCCCCTCACTCTCACTTGTCTTGCTCTCGTTTCCTCTGTTTTGTCTCTCTCTCTCACTTTTGTCTCTCTGTCTCTCTCTCACTTCCGCTCCCCCTCTGTCTCGCTCTGTCTCTCTAATTTTCTCTCTTTTGTCTCACTCGGTCTTTTGTCTCTCTCTCTCCCTCTCTGTCTCTATCCCATTTCTCCTCTCTCTCTCTTTTCACTCTCTCTTTAGCGCTCTCTCTCTCTCATTGTTGCTCCCCATCTATCTCTCTCACTTTCTCTCTTTTGTCTCACTCTGTCTTTTGTCTCTCTCTCTCTCCCTCTCTCATTTCATCTGTTTTATCTCTCTTTCTCTCTCTCTCACTTTTGTCTCTGTCTCTCTCATTTTCTCACTCTCACGTTTGTCTGACTCTGTCTCTCATTTTCTCTCTCTTTCCCCCCCACTCTGTCTCTCTCTCTCTCTCCTTTTCACTCCGTCATTTTCTCTCGCTAATTTCATCTCTCCTTCTCTCTCACTCTGTCTCTTCCTCACTCTCGTTCTCTGTGTCTCTCATTTTCTCTTTTCTCTCACTCTCTCCCGGTCTGTCTCTCTTCTTCACTCTCTCTCTCCGTCTGTGAAACCTCACACGTATAGCGTTTCCATGAATGATTCAGTATCACTCTATTAGAGTCAGACATTCTTTTTGAAATGTGCATTAAACACATCAATTAATGAGCAAAGCGAAAGTAAAGCAATGAAAGTGCGCAATTGTTCATGAATAAATTTGAATCCTTTCACGACCTCCAACATTTAACACACGGTAAACCTGCGTATCTCACGTCAGTACGACCGCTTTATAAAATATTTCATTAATTCACTGATTAACAAACATTTGATAAAGATATAGGCCAGTAAAGCTGGCTACCAACTGAATTCCACCCAAAACCCTTTTGGTGATCCAGAGCAGGAAGAGACCCAGCATATTTTGGGATAAATTTGATTTGATTTTGTTGAAATGTTCATTTTCACGTTTTAATTTACTTTATTGATCCCTATATTTCAAATCACTTGCACCCTTATTAGCTGAACTGCACAAATCATCCATTTCCATCAGGTTTGTGACGCCGGGTGAGGACAGAGACATGTGCCCTTGCCGGTATATGGAAAAGCCCAATCAGCTTCATGTTTTGCGTTGGCAAATGGTGCTCCATTAGCATAGTAAACAGTGGCGGCCTGAGCAAGCACTGCGCATCGAGTCTGTAAATAATACACAGCGCAGCGCCGCAGGGGTCAAGACTGCTTTAATCAGCAAATACCTTCATCAGTCCTCATCAATGTCAAACGTGGAAGAAAAAGCAGGAAACGATTCACATCCAGTGCTGTGCAAAAGTTTTAGGCAGGTGTGAAAAAATGCTGTAAACAAAGAACGCTTCAGAAATATAAATAATGATTGTTTATTTTGATCAATTTACAAATTGTAAAGTGAGCGAACAAAAGAAAAATCTAAATCAGATCAATATCTGGTGTTACTACCTTTTGCCTTCAGACCAGCATCAGTTCTTCTAGGAACACTCGCACACAGTCAGGGATTCTGTAGGATTATAGTCGGTGTCTGATCAACCAGTTTTACCAAACAGGTACTGATGATCATCAACGTCACACGGAGAAGAAACACAGTCATGTTTGGAACGACCGACCGGCTGAGTTCCTTCAAAAACCGTGTGCAAGTGTACCTAGAAGAACTGATGCTGTTTTGAAGGCAAAGGGTGGTCACACCAAATATTGATTTGATTTAGATTCTCTTTTGTTCATTCACTGCATTTTGTTGATTGCTGAAAGTAAATGATCAACACTTCCATTTCTGAAAGCGTTCTGTTTACAGCATTTTTTCACACCTGCCTAAAACTGTCGCACAGTGCTGTACATGGGACACGTGCATCTTCATGACTCGGCGTGAAGTGAAAGTGACTTTTTGTCTTTGTGAACAAAATCACATGCGTCCTCTGTATTTCACCCACACACACCGTCCAGCAGAGGACAGCCATACCCAGCATCCGGGGAGCAGCAATGGGGACGATACCTTGCTTAAGGGTACCTCAGGACGACCTACTGGTCTGGGATTCAAACCTTCCGATCATGGGGCCTCGTCCCTAAACATTAGGCCACCTCTGCCCTTCTAGGTCCCATCGAATCCTCACAGCAATACATCCAGTGTAGGCCCTCCAAGAAGCCAAGAAATGAGCAGGTCATCGGGGACATACTTTCATCTTTGTTTTTTGTCCTTTTGTCTAGTTCTTTAGATTTTGCTGGAGAACCCAAAAATCACAAGAAGAGGATTAAAAAAATACCACATTATGCCCATCAGACTGTCTTGTCCTTGCAGTGGGTAGCCATATCCAGGATCCAGGCAGCAGTGATGGGGACAGTACCTTGCTCAAAGATACTTTAGGGCAACCTACTGGTCTGGGATTCAAACCCACGACCTTCCGATCCTGGAGCCTAGTCGCTAAACACTAGATCACTAAGCTAAATCAATTAGCAGGCATTTCAGCAGAGTAATCAGTGATTTCGATGATTGCATTTCACAATTTCTCTAACGTCAGTAATACTTTCTTGAACAGTTATCTGCAAACCCAGACTTTAGAGCTTTTAATCAGATCAAAGTTCTGATAAAGTAAAAATTTGACCTGACCTTTATTATGCAGTATTTTGCATTGCAGCGTGGCTCCAGTCTGTATCCGGGCAAAACTGAACATGTTAGAACTTTTTTAAGGTCACGCTGCATTTCATTTAAGACCAAAGTCAAACACTAAATCCCTGTTCAGGTATCAGATAAGCTGCATCATGGAAAGTGAGAAAAAAATACAACGAACAACAAAAAAATGGGCTCTCAGGGTTGCATGGCCCAAAAAACAATGTTTTTTGATGAATATCAGTCATATTTGTTCAAAGGAAGGTCCAGAGTCCCCAGAACCTGGCACCAGCAGTGCACAGGGCCTGTGTGGATGAATATTTTCAGATGATTACGAAAGCGCCTTCACACATGAAGTATTTCCTAGCGCTATATGAGCTTGAGGCGCAGCAGGAAGCTGCTTTGGCTGGTTTCATTTCAGTGTGATATAGCGTAGCCCTGCAATTTCATCTTCCAATAAGGCCCAGTCATCCAGCCTCGAAAGAGAGACAAAGACAGGAACTCATTTTCCTCCATTTCGCTCCTTCTCATTCTGCCCTGCCTCACTTGCTCTGTCCATTTTCCTCATTGTCTCGTTCCTCGAAACTTAACGTCGCTGACAGCCCATCCTCTGCTGAAAAGCGTGGTTAATTCCAGACAGATCTGTGGTCAGCCTTGTGTGCCAAGGTCAGAGCGTCGAGGACACAAACAAACCTGCTCAGGGTGGACCGGGCCAAGACATAAAAACCCATGAAAAATACCCAAGAAAGGTCAGAGAGAGCAAAAGGAGGAGAAGGAGGAGGAGTGCAGAAGTGAACAAGCAAGAGTAATGTTACTAAACTCAACGATGAGCCTTCATCATCAACCGGTGCTTTGCGAGGAAAGTAGAAAACTAGATTATCCACATACCGACCTCCCAACTAAACTGCTTTGAGTTCGATTTCCGGCAATGCCGAAAAAAATATGAGATGAAAAATCATTTCCGTGCATTTTGATTTATCAAAGGAAGCTGCGGTGAGAGTTGATTCTCCATGCATTGATAAGTTGGGATCGAATTTTAAATCTGGAGTTGCATGGCAGCTTTTATGAAATCAAATGAAATTCCTACACTGGCACTCACACACTGCGAACAGTGAGCCTGTTCTCTGCATTGAGCCGTGGGCTGCGAGGACTGCACCCCGGGGAGCAGTGTTGGGGATGGTACCTTGCTCAAGGGTACCTCAGGCCAACTTACTGGTCCAGAACTAGGCAAGCACTAAACCACTGCTCCCGCACTGCTCGCCAACGATCTGGGAAGAGTTCTACAGGTTTACAGACGCCGCTGTGACCCGGGTGAGAGCCTGTGGGGAAGGTGAAAGTGAAAGTGCCTACGTTTCATCGCGAGCATGAAAGAAAGTAAAGCTCAATGATGAGGTCAGTGTCAGAATGTAAATGTACCTTCAAAGGCTCCAAATTGGTCACTGAGGTCTAATTTTAAACCGTGAATAATTCCGTGGACAGATTTGGACGCTTTGCTGCATCGGCATCGCCGCTCCAGTTATGAGACATGTCCTGGCTATTCAGCTACATTATAGTTCATGGAGAAAAGACCATAACTTGTTGGAAAGTTTTTCTTTACATCTGTGCTGGACATCAAAAACAGCCAGCCTCCTTTAATGGGTTTCTTTTCACTTTCCTCTAAATTCTTTCTGACCTTGGTGTAATTACTCTCCACCAAAACTCATTACCTGCTCACGGAGACGTGGACGGCTCGCGTTCCGTGATGGAGAAACGTGTCGGACAGAGAGCGCAAGGGGTGACTTCTGCCGCCCGGTGTCCTTTATTAGAGCAAGTTCACAAAAACGGGCAGGAGAAAAGAAGAACGACGGCAGTAATTAAGGAAACCAAAATAGCTAAATTCCTCTGTGAAGAAGTGCATTTCACAAACGTGCTTCACATTCAGCCTGGAAGCCAAACTCAAGGCCAGGCAGCGCGGGGCTATTCAAGAAAAAAGAGAATAAATAACATTAATTCTTTCTTCTTTTATGAGAAAAAATGTGAACATTTCATTTGCTTTAGTAATAAGGACAGTAGGAGAAATACAAAGACAGAAAAACGGATAGAGAGAAAGAGTTACAGAGGAAGAAAGAGACAGCGAAGGTAGTGATAGACAGACAATAAAGAACAAAGTCAGAGAGAGAAAATGAACGATATATGAAACGGGGAGAAATGAGGAAGGAAGGAAAGAAAGAAAGAACAATGTAAAAAAAAAGAAAAGACAACAGAGAGAGAGAGAGAGAGATGAATGAGACTGAGTTTTATTCACTCTGAGTAAACGGTGTTCTTTCACTCTCTTTTATTGTTCCTTCACTCCTTCAATAAACGGAAGCGCTGCAGGAAAACATTAACCTACTAGCAGTACGGACGAGGAGGAGAACCAGAGGAACGATGACTGTGACCTCATGTAGTCAAATGCAATCAAACTCTCACAGAAACGTCCCGTTATCTAGAACAAAGCCCCACGACAACAGTGGCTGTCCTGCAGCAAAGGGGGCCTAGTTAATACCTTGGATTTCAGAGGAAAGGTGTCCACTTATTTTTGGACAATCCAATTTATGCAGAGGCCCAGTTTAAGGTTGTGCAGTTTAAACTGATGTCCACAGTTAATCAGCGCCCTTCATCAGGGCGCCCACTGACCGGGTATTGAGTTTTACCCACCTCACTGTCAAGGCGAGGTAGAGGGCAGTCCATCGTCCAAAAAACCTCCAGCCAAGAGCGTCCCTGTGGTCAGACCACACTGACCATTGAGGAAGAGCGAGATAAGAGCGAACACCAACCGGGCGCGGACAGATGGATCAAGGCAGAGATCTCAAACTCAAACCTCCTGAGTCTCCAAGGGTGGCTGTCCGAAGAAACGCAAGGATAAAACAAGGTCCCACTTATTTTTAAGGACACTAAAACTCCTTTAAGTGCACTTATTGAACACTTCTTGCTTCCATCTTCACGTGGATGCTTTTACCAGTTCCATTCGTCCCTTAATCTTCTCGTGTCTCTATTGCTCACTCATGTCGCTTGTCCTCAGTCCTTGTTAAAAATGTCCAGCTGTGACTCTCAAAGTGTAACTGCGACCAATAGAAAGGGTTAAAAATATGGCCGGAAATGGTCTGACTATGGTAAATTGGGTTTTATTCTTTGATTCTGAAGCTGGCATGTTGGGTATGTGTCCCAGCAGTAATATTAGGCTTTGCTGAGCTGCAGAAAAATGGAGAAATATATTATTTGTGGTCACATTTGGGAATGAATTGAGAATAAGAGCCGGAGAGCTGACCTCTACTCGTTAACTGCACACTCGAGAGATGGAGCTACAAGGGAGAGTCTTCCAATAAAGTTGTCATCTGGCAAGTGGAGCTGGAAATGGCTAAACGGAGGAGTTAATAGGGTTCTTAAAACACCCTGCTAACATATTCTTAATGCAGTCTTTTACTGCGTTAATATAATTAATCATCTCTCAGGGCCGAGCGCTGTACAGTAGCAGTTACTGGGAAAGTTCATCTCTGACCGTTAACCAGATCATAAGCCGAAAGTTCAAACGCTCACACTCCTTTTCTTCCTTCCTTTTTTGGGGCCTTGCCTGGCCATTGACTTTCTCAAGGACACGCCTCGCCTGAGTTATTCTGGGAGGGCGACTGCGACTCCGTCAGAGGAGAGTGGAGACATTCGGAGGCATAAATTTCGGCTGACCACTGAGTGGAGAGGGGGGGGGAAGGAAGGGGAAAATAAAAGTCGCATGAACAAAGCAGAGGACGTTTTTTTGGAGGGAGAGAGAGAGATGGTAGGAAAGATAAAGCTCCAAAGACACAGGGAGATGAGAGATTCAGAGAGAGAGAACAGGGAGCAGATAAGAGCAAAAAAAAAAAAGAAAAATGGATGGTGAGAAAAAACCCAGACCGAGTCCAGAGCGAGTCCAATTAGAGCAGAAAATACGGCACTGCAGGTGATTCTGACAGGATTATTCCGTGTCGTCCGGGGGAATTCACCCAATTAGAGCCCAGGTACCTCCACTAGACGTCCAACGGTGTGTGTGTGTGTGTGTGTGTGTGTGTGCGTGCATTAGTTCGTTATCTGCCGTCTCCCCCACTCCCCCAACGTACACACACCCACAAAGACAGATCCCTCAGGACGGCGGCGAAGCATGGCAGGCTATTGCTCATGATCAATTACTCAGCAGTGGGACTTTCTCACATATCATTCCAACAAAACTCAGACCATACACACACACACACACACTCCCACAGCCCCTAAGCAGTGTGTATGTTGAGGAACCCTGCAGAACATCCACCTTTTCTTTTGCATGGGGGTGTAAATCTCTCACCTCTGATTAACTTTTACGTTTCATGAAATTCGATACTTAGTGAGCATTTTGTAACGATGCTCTAACAGAATCATTATTCTGACCCTAATTTAAACTTGAAAACGGAACGAGACCAGTGTGCTGTAAAGAAAATGAGCTTTAACTTTGGAAAATGGCATCCTTTCGATATTTGACACTGAGCATCATTCGGTAATTTTGAATATTATGAGAGACGATGCTCAACTGTGAACGTACATGAAGTGTTAAAAGACCAAATCGAAGGTTAACGGTGAAACTGTGCTGTTTACACCAGTCAGGTGGTCACACCAGGCTGAAACCCTGCTTCTTGTCTGCTATTTCACTCTTTTTATTATCCTTCTTTACCAAAATCTTTGCAGCAGATCCTTCAGATCAAGGCGTTTTATTCCCCGACCTTTCCTTATTGGTTCGGCCTGTGAGAGTTTGATGTCTCGCCCTATGGTCTCTTAAGAGGGCCTTGGACATCAGTGGTTTTCTCCGCTCCGCGATTAGGGACGAGGCCAGAGGATCAGAAGATCACAGGTTCAGATCCCTCAGCATGTTACCCTTGAGCAAGGTACGTCCCCATCACTGCTCCCCAGGCACTGGATATGGCTGCCCACCGCTATACGTGTGTGTGGGGGTGAAAAGGGTGTGTTTCGCTGTGTTCACATTGACGAATAGTCGCTTCCACTAAAAGTTTTGCGTGAAAGCAACATTGATGCACCCGGTCACAGAAGCTCGTTTGAACCAGAACGACCTCAGACAGGCCTGGCTTTCTGCTCCAGATTGCTGCCTCCTCCCTTTCTATTGCTTTACGTCCCCCCCTCTGTGTCTCTCCACAGGTGTGGAGGTCAGGGTTTATTTTTTGTTGTTTAATTTTAGCCCTCACCCCGAGGCGCATCTCTCTCCGCCACACCAGAGCAACGGGGGGATGCTTAAAGCATCAGCAGGCAAGCGATGAAAATCACAGCCGTCCAGGCGCGTCACGGTAAAAAGCAAAGTTTGCTGAGAGGTCCTCCACTGTTTACCGGCCGCACTCTTCGCAGAGAGCTTTTAAAACGAGCAGAAATCCCAGGCGGCTGGAGCGTTGTGGAGATTTACAGAAGTGGAGAACAAAAGGTACATCGCTACTGCTGTCAAAACCTGATTTATTGGAGCACAAACAAAGGAGGTCACAGTTCTGAGGAGAGCTGTAGGGCAACGTTATGGAGCACGTTGGATTTTTGGGGTTTTTGGGGGGGGGTGCTTAAAACCGAAATAAGTGGCCTTTTTGTCTGTTTTAATTAATCCACGCAAGGCGGCTCTGCCCTCTATTGACAGCTCTGGGCAGGACAGTGCTCATAAATCATGCATCAAAGCAGTGATTTAGTGAGCTCCTTAAATCGATGCCCTGCACTGTCCTGCTCACAATTAACCATCACCTCAGCCTGAGGGTAATTCATTTTCCTTATTGACCCGCTCACGGCTCATTTTTTTTAAATCAGTCATAAGAAAAAAGAAAAAAAAAAAAAGTGCTTTTATTTTTTTTCCCTGAGACTTCTCCTTGGCCCAAGTTGGACAGAGTGATTGATGCTGGAACATAAGACTAATTTATAATCATTAGGTGGGGCTTTGTTTTTTCGTGAACAGCGAAGGCAGGACTGCTGCCAACCACTACAAAAGGAGTAAATAAATAAATAAATGTCAGTAAACCAGGACTTCTATTCTCTCTCTCTCTCTCTCTCTCTCTCTCACTCTTTCTCACCCTCCATCCACCTTGAGGCACTGCGTGAGACAGTAGACTTATTAACATCTCCCTGCTCCTGCGAGTTTCACCTGGAGCAGGAGATCCTCTAGTGGTGGGTATGAGGAACTGCTGGCCAAAGAGACAAAGTTTCCAGACCCACGACATGAACATTTGATAAAGAATTCTCAACACTGATTTTGGAAACAAGGGAAGCATGGATTTGCTTCAGTAAAGGCTCTCAGACGAGTCCATCAACTAGCGAGAGGATTTCCTGAACTCCAGCTAGTCCACTTCCTGATTCGACTGACTGCTCAATCGATCTGATGTTCGTCAGACCTTCTTCACACCTTCACATCAGACTGGATCATCTGCATGAGCTGCTGCCATAAACCAAGCCTAACAAAAGCTCCACCCACATTAGCTAATTGAACGACCAATTACAGGCCCAATTGTGGACCTCGTTAAAATAACTCACGGTTTACCGGAACTCTTATCTTACAAAATGCACTCCTCCGTTCTTTCTCTTTCTAATTATTAGGCAGAGAAGGATGGATTCCCCATTTTCAGTCCTGGTTCTTAACAATGCAGGTTTCTTCCTCCACTTTTAGAGAGATAATGATCAAAATAATCATCATGAATAAGAATATACCATAATAAAAAAAATTATATATATATATATGTGTGTGTGTGTGTGTGTGTGTGTGTGTGTGTGTAATCAAAAAAAAAATATCATAAAACATTGCAGACAAAAAAAAAGAAAAGAAAAAAAAGGAATAATACTGACAGATGCTACCCAAAAACCGACTAACATAGAATTGGCTAGAAATCTATTTTTATCTGCACCAGTAATTAAAAAAAATAATTACACTCTTCGACACTAAAGTCTACCACAAAATATATCCCATATTTAAAATTCATTAATCATTTAATGCAATATACGTGTTATTTTATATGCTTTAATAAAGAAGAAATATAATGACACGTTAAAATGTGAAGGATTTGTTCTTATTTTTATAGAAAACCATTTAAACATGCAGTAAAGTGCAGACGTCTAAAATGTGCTGTATTGCTCATATTGATTATTTCCTCTTTTTCTCCATATGGCCATCTGTACAGTCTCCTACACAGTTGATGCCAAAGTAAATCTCCTCTACAAATAAGCATCATGCAGGTATGAGCAGTTTGTCCTGTGTGGGATGGAGTAGTTTTCGTGAAATGGGGTGAGGAGGCTGCTTTAGGCCCGTTAGAGGAAGAGCTACGGCCCACAGAAAGCCTCCTGCAGCTGGAGACTAACAGGCTTAACGCAAGGAGGAAGTTATTGATGATCACCATCTGTTATCTCCCCTGACTGAGAAGGAGACAGGCAATCACATCCTAATGGCTTACTACTGTGTGAATTTCTGCCAGAGAGAGCGAGAAAGAATGAGTGAGAGGCATTAAAACTACCCTTGACAATCTTCTAACATCATGTTCTTCGCTTTTTTTTTTAGTTCGTAAATGCAGTTTTTCTTGTGTGATCATTTGAAAAATAGATAAACTGGGGATGTGAATCCAGCATTTCTCCCTCAGGCTTTACTACGAGGTGATGTCTTTAGGGCATGAGCCCAGGCCGTCCCCGCATCCACCCATGCAGCCATGGCAACAGAGATCAGTGGACCAGGAGAAGGGGACCAGTGCCAGCCTTCCTGCTGAGCAATACTTTCATCTCAGGGTTACAAGGAAGGTTACTTTAACCAAGACTTCAGACATGGCTAATGATGACTGAGGACTATAAAGGGATTTTATTTTTTTTAAATGGTCAAACCTTGCAGTTTACAGTCAAACCCAGCAGCTCGTTGATTATGATTGGCAAGCAGGGCAGCGGTGGCCTAGTGGTTGGGGATTCGGCCACAGGATCACAAGATTGTGGGTTCGAACCCCTTACCAGTAGGTTGCCCTGAGGTACCCTTGAGAAAGGTTCCGTCCCTGTCACTGCTCCCCGGGCGCTTTCACATGCAGTTTTAGCACTAAGCCTGCTCAAACCCAGCAGCTTCCTTCCTGGGAAGCTCCACCCAGTGTGCTTTGATTGGCCAGTTTGCCAATTGTTTGCTTGTTGTTGCTGTAAACAAGCAAATTTGCATAAAAACCCGAGCAGAAAATCCCAGATGTCCCCAGAAGACTGTTAGATGGTGGGGCAGCGGTGGCCAAGCGGTTAGGGAGTTGCCCCTGGATCGGAAGATTGTGGGTTTGACTCCCTCCCCAGTGGGTTGCCCTGAAGTACCCTTGAGCAAGGTACTGTCCCCATCACTGCTCCCCGGGTGCTTTCAATAGCTGCCCACTGCTGCACGTGTGTGTATGGGTGAAATGCAGAGGACAAATTTCCCATTCGTGGGATTATAAAATAAAGGATTATTATTATTATTATTATTATTATGTTGCTAAGCTAACAATGCTAGCGCATGTCTCCTTAGCAAGTGTCTAAAAAAAAAAAAAAAAAAAAAAATTAAAAAAAAACTTTGCCACAACATTTACACAACTCACTGCAGCTCTGCTGTTTGTTTTAAACCATACAGAACCACACATTAAGCATCATTTCCTCAAATAATGGTGTCTAATCGGTCACTAGTCTCCCACCGGCTCATTCCAAATTGCTCCGTCTAACAACAGAAAGTGTGAGAACTCTGCACCAAACCGCCTGCTGGAGAGGCGGGGTGATCATCATGGAGGGGCGTGGTCTAGTACAGGTAGGGTGGAACTAGCGTAACCTACTGTTTCGCAATAAATCAAAGAATGCTTCCTGCTATGTTATGCTACGTAACATTCAGAAGTCGGAAGTCAGAGTTGGCGCATGGAAACTCAGCTTTCTCATTTCCACACACTTCACTTCAAGCCAGGTTATCCGTTCATGAGTTCGTAGAGTTTGTGGTGCAAATGTCAGAGCAAATGTTGCACAGCCAAAGTTGGATATGAAGTAAAGTCAACCTTTTTGAGATTAATTGTTAAAGAAAGCACCAGTCGGATGATCTGACACTGAAGTGCAATAGTGTAATCATGTCGGTATCTTGCACTTAAGTATTGATGATGGGCCAAGACCTCACCAGATGTACGGACGATAAACCAGGACACATGATGCAAACCATTTACAGCTGCTAATCTCTCAAACTGTGACCCAACACTTGGACCCACCACTAATCAATGATTTTAATGAGGACTAAACCTTGCTGTAAACTTCACCACTGATGACTTTGGTAGGAGACACTATGGACACATTGATGTTCAGCGAGATGGAGATGTTTCCAGAGCATTACTGTCCTCTATGGAGAAAAACCTTCAACAGTTTTTGTTCAATTTCTTTCTCATTCAAGGGGTTTCTGATGTGCCCATTAAAAATCTTTGCCATCAGACTAGACCAATGACGGTGGTATCTGGTGCTGACAAGGTGACAACAGACAGCTTGAAGACAGAATACTTTTTATGGTGCAGAAAACACATTATATGAAATGTACATATAATAAGTTCCTACTAGTGATGCTCCGAATTGCATCGTTTTGGAGGAAATGTAGAAACTAATGGGCTGAATTTAGAATCTTCTTTCCATGTGGGAAATATCACATCTCCAGACCACTTGACCACATCTGATCCAGGTCTCTGAAACCCATACAGACAGGGCAGAAGATCATGCACATCACAGAAACACTCCTTGGCTGGCAATTGAACCCAGAACCTTCTCACTGTGAGATGACAAATGTTATACCACCATGATGTCCAGCACTAAATACCGGCACAAATCTTCTTCTTCTTTGGGCTGCTCCCATTTAGGGGTCACCAGAGCCATTGATCTATGTTGCCATGGCTGCATGGGTGGATGGGGCCTGGATCAGATGTGGTCAAGTGGTTTGGAGATGCGATATTTCCCACATGGGCTGAAGATTCTAAATTTGGTTCCCAAATATCCTCCAAAACTATGCAATTCTGAGAATCACTAGTAATACTTGCACAGCACACAAGAGGATGCAATAAAATCAGACATGCAAGACTTTATGGGAGGCATATTTTCTGCAATTAATATCGAGTTTTTATACTCTCTCTCAACGGCTGCTTAACTGCCAGCATAACCCGCCTGTAGTCACAATAGAGTCTGAGAGCTTGAGGGTTTATAATACACCAAGGTGCAGAAATTAAGAGTATCACAGAAGCTTGTTCTTAATTATGTGCTGAACTGTGATGGAGGAGGAAACTCTCTACGGGCCCTTACTTGATTTTGCTTCATTGTTGGGTGGGCTAGAGCTAGATTAACAACAGACTCCCTGACGCTCCCATGTCATCTGGAATATTGTTAGGCAATTGGACACAAATCTAATTTACAGTGGCTGGTTATTTTCTCCATGCCCTCCTCCTCCTCCTCCTCCTCCATATATTGGTGCCTTAGCGACGCCTGCCTAATTCTAGCTTTATGGGTAAACACAGCAGTGTACAGTGCCAGCTGCCGCTCATTTGCCTTCATTCCCTCCTTTCCGTACAGGGAGATGTCGGATCGCGCCCAACAGTGTACCCAGATCCAGCAGCTGCAGACGTGGCTCATGCTACCAGCTTTGCCAAGCATCTAATATCTCTATTATGCCATTCATCTCCAGCATTAAGGCCTCGATGTGCCTCTGAGAGGTTGGTGTCGGAGGAAGCTTGCCAGTCGTGAGAATAAAACGTACTGGCACACAGGGGATCTGGCCTGGCACTAATCCAATGCTTAATTTAAGACTTTACAAACACTTTGGTTCCTTCAGACCGCTGGGGTTTGGACCAGGGTGTGCTAAACGGAGAGTTCAGCACTGCGACGCTGGCAGATCCATTCATTAGTTTGGGGCTAATGATGACGTTGGCACTGAGGTCAATGGTGTTTACCGCCTCCGTAGGGTTAGAATAATGATGGCCTGTGTTATCAGCGCAGGATTTTAGGAAGCAATAAAGATGCTGGCCTAAAAGTGGGCTTTGGGCCGATAGTGGAGAGAACTTAGCTTAAACTTTTGCAGCTTAAGAGTTTTATAGAAGCTGCAGTGGCGCGGTGGTGGCCTAGTGTTTAGGGACTAGGCCCGAGGATCGGAAGTGAAGTGAACGTGGCTACTTACGAAATGCAACCTCTGTATTTAGCCCACTCACACCCTGTCCAGTGCCTAGGGAGCAGTGATGGGGACGGAACCTTGCTCAAGGGCACCTCAGGGCAACCTACTGCCCAGGATTCAAACCCACGATTTTCTGATCTAGGGGACTAGTCCCTAAACACTAGGCCACTACTGCCTACAGGTCATGGGTTTGAAACCCAAAACAGTTGGTTGCCCTGAACACCCTTGAACCTTTGAACAAGGTGCCGTCCCCAACAATGAAAGAGTATGGACAATTTATAGGACACATCTCTCTCACACATTTTCTGAGACGCTTGTCCTTGTTAAGGTCTTGGGAGGTGCTATCCCTGCTCTCGCAGAGCGAAATGCAGGATGCCACCAATCCACACAGATGAACACATTCACACCTGGAGGGCAATTTGGGAACTCCCCTCATGTCCCTGTCTTTGGATGGTGGAAGGAAACCAGAGCAGACAAGGGGAGAACATGTAGACTCCACACAGAAAGGACCTGGACAGTCCCACCTGAATCACGCCCAAGACCTTATCGCTGTGAGGCAATGGTGCTACCTGGACACGTCAGTCTCAACAGCAAAAATAAAAAAGTGCTGCTTCATAAAAAAGTCAAAGAGTCAGAAGATCCACCTTAAATGGTCCTAAGTTGGTAGGAGTCTAGCTTTCAGGTTCCAAACCATTTTATGGTTACAAAGAACCTTATTTAAAAAAACAACAAAGTCTGACTCTTTGGAAATGAAACATGAAGAAACGAGGGGCTCAAGTCCTGCACAGTCCTGCACGTTTGGCACGTGTGTGTTATGTGTGTTCTCGCCTGCAAGCACTGACCAGAAGAGGCTCTCCAGTACCGCTGTGTTCATCACACTGCCGTATGAGATCACGGACTGCCAGAAATGTTTACCTCTGCTGCCACACTTCAGACCCATCAGTGAAGCTCCTCATTATGGTTTTGGATGTTGACAGGGCTTCAGAGGTTTCACTCTATTAGCTGAAGGAGTTGTTTGCTGTGGGTTTGGGTTTTTAGAAGCTCCCCTGGGTTCCTCTTACTCAGTCGGGTCAGTGATTGGAACAGATGGGGAACAAAGCCATACAGGAAGAACAAACGGGGAGAATAAAGGCAGTAAAGCAAACACTGCTGAGTTTATTACTCAGTAACAATGAGATCAACTGAACAATAATAAACTATAACTAACCAGAAATGGAGTTCTTAAATCCATCCATCCATCCGTTCATCCTCTCTCTAGCAGTGGCTTAGTGGTTAGGGACTAGGCCCCCAGATTGGAAGATCGTGGGTTCGAATCCCTTACCCTCAGGTACCCTTTAGCAAGGTACTGTCCCCATCCCTGTTCCCCGGGCACTTTCAACAGCTGCCCCCTGCTGCATGCGTGTGTTTCTGTGTGGGTAAAATGCAGAGGTGTAATTTCCATTGCTCACTATGTGCTGCGTTTCACAATGACAAGAATAGTCACTTTCACTTGCTCTCTCTCTTGCTCCCTCCATCCATCCTCTCTCCTTCTCTCCCTCTCTCCCACCTTTCTTTCGTCTTATCTGTCTTTTGCCCTTTCACTTTCCATTCTCCCTCTCAGCTCTGTCACGGCACCAAGCATTCATCCATCCATTCATCCATCCTCTCTCTTTCCCTCTCTTCTTTTCATCTTTCTTTCTCTTTCTATCTTTCCTTTCCTACATTATCCCTTATGCTCTTTCACTTTCTATCCTCCCTCTCTGGTCTGTCAATGCTCCATCCATCCATCCTTTATCATTTATACTTCTTGTTTCCATGGCGATTGATATGTGTCGCATTCTTGTGTCTCTAAAGCTTAAACGCATGTAAACATTGAAACATGCATTTCTTTGTTTTATTTAAATGAAGAATTCTAATTATATCTAGTAAACATGACTGCCTTTGAATGGAGCATTGTTTGCTGCTTCTCTCTCTCTCTCTCTCTCTCTCTCTCTCTCTCTCCCGCTCTCTCTCTCTCTCTCTCTCCCGCTCTCTCTCAGCCCTTGTGAAACAGCACTTTTGTTCCACAGCCATGAATCCGCTCTCCTGCTTTCCTTCCTGTGTGGAAGAGCCTGGTTGGTGGAGTGTGCACAAAAGGATGTTAAAGCTTCATATTCAGGTTAAAGTGCTCTTGGTTCTGAAGTGAGAATCTCCCTCACAGTTTGCTGGTTTCACACACTTCACTATTATACATGAAGTACCCTTTCGTTTGCTGCTTTTTTTTTTTTATCTCTTTATTCTGAATAATGCTTTGAAAAATCATCAGAGTCTTGTTTTCACTTATATTTCACTTCAGTTGGCTAAAATAAGGAGCTTTGAACTCTGGTGGAGAAAAACAGGAATGAGCGATTGCAAGCTTGGCCACTTTCCTCCCTTTCTTCCCAAGTTAAAAAGAGCTAAAAGCCTCACTTATCGAAGTCACACACACGAGTCCACACGACGCTGCACACACTCTGACGCAGACCTCGCGTTAAAAGAAACGAGGAGAACCGGCGCTTTCAAAACACGACCCGTTTCACCTGCTTCAAATCTGCACACCAACAAAAATGAATGCAGTGAGTGAAGTTTGCATGTTCTTCCTGTCTGTGGGGGCTTCTTCCATGTACACATCAGGTGGACTGGAGATGCTAAATTGATGTGTGTGTGTGTGTGTGTGTGTGTCTTTTTAATGGGCTGCTGACCTGTCCATGCTTGAGGTGAAGAGAGTGAGGAGAAGAGGTGAAAGAGAAAGTGAAAGTTCATGGCCGTGAGAGAGAGAGAGAGAAAAGAAAGTATGTGAGGGGGGGTGAGGGGAGAAAGAGAAAGTTCAAGACCGTGAGACAGAGGATCAGGAGAGAGAAGAAGAGAACGTGTGAGGGAGAGAGAGAGAGAGACGGAGAGAGGGAGATTGTGAAGAGTTTGAGATTGTAGACGCTGGGAATTCTGGGGTCTATATTCGTTGGCTGGCTTTCCCACAACCTGTAATAAAAGCGTCCGCTGTTTTCGGGACTCGTATTAAAGAGAATAAAAATGCAAAGCAGCAATAAATATGCTAAACAGTAAATAGTTCTGATTTTATGGATGAATTTTTGCATCGTTTTCCAGAGCAGCACTGATAATCCCACAGTGCAACGCTGAGCTATAGAGAGGTCATATATCATGTTAAATTCCCCGAGCTCGACTTTATCTGTCTTAACTCCAGCGCTGGCGGATCCCGGCATGCAGTCTGCTCCCATACGTCACTTTAGTACAAGGATTTGTCCTCGTGGAGTCATAAAAAAGGTGCTTTATTAGCATTCGTTTTGTTTTGTTTGTTTTAAAAGCTTTCAATGCAAACTGAACAAACTTTCTCTTCCTTAACCTCTACTGAACACGAACCTCTACTTCACGACTAAACAAACAACAAACACGTCAGACTCGGTCATATTTTTGACCTCTACGTGCTGGACGTTTCGGGTCATCGAGATGATTGATGGAGCTCCATATCTCCAGATAATATGCAGCTCTGCTCCTGTTGGTTTACGTTGACCTTTGGCACTGAGCTGGTCATCTGTGGCTCATTTTATTTTTTTTAATCTAAGGACATTATATAAGCTGTGTTGGCACAATTGCACGTGTATCAGCCATGAAACAGACCTTCAAGTAGCTAAACTCACTCATTAGAAGGGCTTCCCTGAAGCTTCATGGAGCTTTTATGGGCTTTTGAAATGTTTTGCTCTTGGCAAATGAAGAGATTACTCCATTACTCCACATTTTGAAGGTTCTTCTGTTCTTCCTTTTGTTTTCTTCTGGATATTTGCAAAAACAAGCACACAACAACACCCACCTGCACACCCACACCTCATCTCCATGCCCAAGTGCGTGTGCATTTAAGTGCAGGAGATGAGGGAGAAAGCCTGATGAGATTTTAATCACACATATCTTCACGTGAAGGCTTTAGCGACGTGGGGGATTAAGCGGCCCAAGCCTTCGCGTATTGACAAAATAGGATCTCTGCACAAGCAGGGGCTGCAGAAAGACATAATTAATCGCTTTAAATGCATTGCGTTTTTTTTGTTGTTGTTTTTGTTTTTAATCATCGCTCTTAATTCCTCAGCATAAGCCACTCACGTTGCAATGGCGTTAATCGATAGACTTCCATTAGCTTCGGACGGACACGTCGCCCGGCGCATTGAAGGAGTTCTGGCTGATATGAAAGGCCAAGGTCTGGCCCCTGAGCTCTGAGTGAGGAGGCCACCGAACGAAAGCTGGGGAAAATGAAAAAGTTGGCAGCATCTAGCCAAGCCCCGTGTAGTTCAATATCGAAAGAGTCAATACGTTCCTCATCACAGGGGGATTAATTTTCACTGTCCCGCTTGCTTTAAATGCCACCTTACTGAGGCTAGAGGGCTACGGTGACTAATTAAGGTCGGGTTATTCGATTCCAGCCCCGAGAACTGAGAGACGAATTTAGTGAAGAAAATCTCCCGCAATGGATGGGCTTTAGTTGTTTGTGTGTCTTTACTGATGAGGTCACTCAATCACACTGAAATTATCAATACTGGATTAGGTGCTCATTGGAATCCATTCTGACTCGAATAAACAAAAAAGCGAGAGCACTCGGTCTTGCAAAGGCTAATTCCACCGTGATGGAATGTTATCTCCAGGGCCTCTAACATAAAAGTCCTACCGAAATATCCAGTGATCTAAAGCTCACAAAGTCCAGTACACCGGACAGTGGAAACATCTAATGTATCATCCGCAGCACTTTTCTATGCAATCTTCAAAATCTTGCATCGAAAAGAGAACAAAATCTGCTTCCACATTATGTTGCTGTAGATGCAGCAATTGTAGCCTCCCGTTCAAGTACAGCTCTCTAAAGCCTCTCACGCTGGGTGAAGCTAACACCTTACGATCAACATTTTCATGATTAGCATCATGATTTCAGTTAGCAGTGATGGCAATCAATGTTCCCCACTTCCAGTCCTGACAGAACTCCAGAAACAGAAACTCTGAAGCTCTGAACTCTGGGTTGTAGTGCCCTGAGCAAAACCAGTACCAGCTTTTCTCTCCGTCATCACCATAGTTACATCTTTCAGATTCATCACACTCTTCGCATCTTAAACATTAAACAGGCTATTTCTTACATAATATACTCTTCTCATTTTTTTCCTGTCATGCCATTTGTTTGCCATTTGAGCCCATTTGAGTGAAGTGAAGTGAAAGTGACTATTGAAGTGAAAGTGAAAGTGACAACCCTTGTCATTGCGAGGTCGCAGCACAGCACACAGTGAACCACACACCTCTGCATTTAACCCATGCACACAAACACCGTGCAGCAGTGGGCAGCTAATGAAGGCACCCGGGGAGCAGTGACGGGGACGGTATCTTGCTCAAGGGTACCTCAGTGCAATCTACCGGTGAGGGGTCTGAACCCACAATCTTCCGATCCTGTGGCCGACTCCCTAATCACTAAACCACCGCTGCCACAGTGTCTATATACTTCAGCCTCAATCAAAACGATGGACTAATTTATTAAAACTATATATAACATAAAACAAACACATAGTTCAGGTCAAAAAAAGAGATTACTTTTGTAAAAATAAATAAATATATATATATATATATATATTTACACACACACACACACACACACAGACACATTCGATGAGTGCCCAGCTCTGATTGAAAGCGTGAATTGTGCTCTTAATACTCAAATGAATGGAGGCAATAAAAAGGTATTAAGGACTGAATTCATTTCCTGTTTGGGAAATGCCATTAGTGCAGGTGTGTTTACACCTTTAGTTACACAGATCTCGGCTAATGCTTCCATCGGAGAAACAACAATCAGTAATCCTCCTCTAGCAGCAAGCTCTGCCTGGAACTAGACAGCCTGCCTTCACAAACACAAGCCAAAAATCATAAAAGGATCATCTGTTGCCAAAGTTTGAATGCATTAATTCTCATGTTTATCAGTCCAGACTACAAATCCAAATGAATTAAATTTAAATAAATTAAAATGGAGCCGTATTTTTATATCTGACTTTCTGAAGTTTCAACTGTAAACCAATGCTTTTGAAAAGAAGTTCACTTTCCCTGCGCACGTATATACAGAGTGTTCCGCCCTTTTCTGAGCACAAGTCCTTTTTTATTTCTTTCTTTCAGGAAATAAAATGATAAAAATATAAAAATATCAGAAAATAAATCAAAAAGGTCCCAACAGTGAGAGGGGTGCCGCTTTCAGGCTTATCTGGATTCAGAACCATGGACAGCACAACCTCGAAACATCACATTCAGCTGAGCTAATCTATTAATCACCGCACACGACTGCACAGTCAATCACAGAGACAGACAGGCAGACAGACGGATAGATAGGCAGACAGACAGATACATATGTTAATGAGTGCATGTACAGTCTTCTCCAAAAGTATTGTCCTTCTGGTCATCAAAAGCCTCCCAAATCCATCAGATCTGGCCTCATGTGAGGTGTTTCTTCAAAACCGTGGATGCTAATTCAGCTGAATTCTGAACGCTGAAACAGACCTGCAGGCGATAACTCAACACTGTTAAGTCAGCAGTGAGGATTCTGCTGTTGGGACAGATCGAGGTCTCACTGCTGGACATTCCTGCTCGACACAAATCCTCAAATCCTCTCCAAAAAAATCACAAATCTAATAATAACCTCCAAAGGGCAAGACTGGGCTCGCCATCTGTTACACAGAGCGCTCGAATCTGCTCAAATGAGGGAGGGAAAAAAGCAAAACAAAGCCTTCCATTTTTTTTCCCGGTGACACGTGGAGCGCGTCGCAAGATAAATAAAAGCGAACCTCATCAGCTCACGCCGATTAGAGTTTCATTAAAGCCCTCACAGCTAATGAGTAAAGGACTGCAGAGACATCGGTGGGCCTGATAATCGTGACCGCTCAGGTGCAACAGCAATCACGCTCATCAAACAGCTCGGAAGCACAAAGCATCGCCAGACTTATTAAAAAGTTTCGTTTCAGGGCCATCAGGAGTCGAGGGGGCAGAACCGCACGTAATGAAACACAAACAAAGGTGAACGTCCTTATCTGTCCCTCAGTCCCAATGACATCGGAACTAGTGTCTCAAAAAAACCCAAACGCTACGATAATATTGCTGCATTTCTTAATGCCAACAAAGCTCGCAGCACAAGGACCCTCAGGAGACCCAGGACGTCGTGTCGTGTCGCATGCCTGCGTCCTTTTTGGTCGTCTTTTTATGGGGCAAACGGTGTTTTGCAGTCACTTTCACTTTCGCTTTAAGATGGCATTATATTTTATGAAAGAAAGGAAACGGGCAGAAGGGTTTTTAGGAACTAGGCCACATAATCAGAAGGTTGTGGGTTCGAGTCCCCGGGCCAGAAGGTTCCCCCCAGGCAAGGTGCTGTTTATCCACAATGTCAAATAGTCACTTTCACTTGACTTTTTAAAAGGCTTCGGGGATGTGCACTATAGAGGGTCTCGCATGCTTTATTTCCAGGACAATTAAATAGGAATCACATTTATTTTTAAAAGTTACTTTTAAACAAAAGATCAAAAACAAATGGATCAAAAAGCGATATAAAAAAGTCTGAATTATTTTTTTATCAAATTGCTATACACTCACATGCCATTAGTTCTGTAAATGATTTTGTAAATGTGACATTTTAGAATCCTAATAATCTCAAAATTCAGACATAACAGGCCCTGACTTCGGCGACACGCCCAAAAACTTCCATATAAGGTGCTGTTTTTTGTTACCAAGGAGATTCACGCTTGTTTTTAGGTCTTCTTAGGGTTAAAAGAAAAGCAATGGATAGCTGACATGGTAAAAGATGAACAAAAACACAAAGTCGCAGAGAACAAGTGATATGAAGAGACTGCTCTTACGTCTTCATCGTCCTCCCGACTCCGTTCACGTCCGCATTTTCCTCCTCTGTCCAGCAGGTGACTTTCTTCCGGAATGATGGGAAAAGACCTGCTGGTGTTGATCTTCCCAGTCAACCTCTGATAGATGGAGGCCATGTCTTCTAAGCTGGGAAAAAGCTGCTCAGGGCTGCTGAAAAGCTTTGCCTGCTTATGCAAACAGACAGCCAGGAAATGTCCTACACGGGGGAGGACATGGGTGGGTGTGATTTAGGCTGGGACAGTGACTCAAAAATAAAAGTTTTTAAACGTATATCCTGCCAAAAGTCCCACATCAGCAGTCACAACTGGCTGAACGTGAAAACACACAGAGGGGGAAGTCAGAACTGAGCGATGATGGTGGGATAGTAATCCAGATCAGATAATCAAACTCTAAAACGAGACTAAAAGTTCAAACTTGAAGGCAGCCGCTGGAGTAACAACACAGACAGATCACAAAGAGATGTTCTAGGCAGGTGGAAAAACGGACGGGTGTGATTTACACTGGGACAGTGGGTCAAAAATGAGAACTGGCCTCCAGTTAAAACCACCCAACAGTCAGGGCTGACAGCCAGACATTAACACGAACCTTAAAAACTGGCCAAAAAGTCAATTTTAGGAAGATCTTATACTCAATTATCAAACCTGGCAGCTCGTCATTTATTACAACCGGCTCAAACTCAAAGCACTGAGAGCTGAAAGTCAAAACCTAAAGTTAAGGAATGAACTAAAAGTCAAACTCACATTGGAGTAGAATTAGAAATTAGAATCAGCTTAGAATTAAAAATTAGAATCAGCTTTTAGTCCAAACAGAAAGAAACGTCATCAGATTTGATCAAAAATGTTAAATAGTCTAATTATAAACTAGAGAATAACCAAAATCTGCAAAAAACGAACGGTAAAGTAAGAACTAGCCCATAGTCAAAATTCAAAAAAGATTTACTAAAATGACAAAAATGTAAAAAATGTTTAAAAATTTAAACTTTTACGCAGAAAGATATTTCCAGGAGGTTTAATTCCCAGTAGTGAGAAAATTGCGAAGGAATTTTTTCAGCACCCACACCGCTCTCTCTGTTTTAGACTCTTCCACTTGTCCTGGTCACATCGCTTAAAGCTGTGGATGCTATTTCAGCTCCTGAAGCCCAGAAGATGTTGATGCACTGGATCAACCTCACTTTCCTTTAAAGCACAAGCTCCAGTTTGGTCCCTTCAAAGGTTCAGAGGTCCAACTGTCCATCCGTTTATCCCTCCCACAGAGAGCTGGAGAAAAAGAGGGATGCGCTGTAGTGGACTGAAATGAGAAGGTCCAGAAGCTCTGCTAGGAGATGAGCAGGTGATGCTCTGTGCCTGAGGAGAGAGGATGGCGGGTCAGGATGAAAAGTCCTCGGTCCTCCAGCCGTGTGCAGGAAGGCGAGAGGAGAGGAACATTTAAAGCTTGCCGTATTTAAAGCTTAGCCTGAATCTGTAAGTTTTTAATCTCTGCATCCCTCTCTTTTTCAGAAGAGGAGGGAGAGAGCACCTCCATGTGGCCACGCTCTCAAACTCATCCCCAGGGACAAAAACACATCAGCTTTAGTTTTCACTGCCAGCAGAGCAAAACCTTGTACCTCCACCTTTGTTGCTGTGTAAACAGTTGGAAAGTGCTGTGAAAATGTCACGATCAAGATGAATTATAAATAAATACATTTTTAAAAATGTAAAAATGCTATTTAAAAAATGATACTAACTTATAATGGATGTTAATGATGTTTATTCTTCCTGATCTTGTTAAATTACCATTTTGGAGATACAAGCTTTGTTGTCTAATGGCTGTTCTGACAGTTATGAGCTGCTTATCACAGGACAGTCTCTGCCATAAAACCTTCCAACTTTTTTTCTCCGATTTTCCAGTAATTGCAATTTTCGACCATATATCATGTATTTACATTTACGCCATTTAGCAGATGCTCTCCTGGGAGCAAGAAGAACATCAGCAGAAGGATGCTGAAGACGGAGCTGCCAGGAAAGAGGAAAAGAGGAAAACTAATGTGGAGGTTTATGCATGTTGTGACAGAGGACAAGCAGGAAGTTGGTTTTTAAGAAGGAAAATGCAGACAGCAAGAAATGGAGATGGTTGACGGTTGCTATGGCGACCCCTAACCGGGAGCAGTGGAAAGAAGAAGAAGAAGAAGATTCTTTATCACCCTGACCTGATGCACATCTTTCCCAGATCTGTCTCTCTGTCTAGCCAATCGGTAAAGGTCCTTTTCTCCCTTCTTACTGTCCAACCTCTCATACAATTCACCAAACACCTTCTCTCTGGCCTTCGCCACCGCTTTCTTCACCCTGCGCTTCATCTCCTTGTACTCCTGTCTGCTTTCTTCATCTCTCTGACTGTCCCACTTCTTCTGTATACACTCCAGGACTTCGGTTCCACCACCTTTTGCAGTTGCTGCCCAGCAATTAGCTCTCCAACACCTCCCAGTGGCCGTGTTAACTCCTGCCTGAATTCCACCTTGCAGTCCTCCTCCTTCAGCTTCCACCACTTGATCCTCGACTCTGCCCTCACTTTCCTCCTCTTCTTGACCTCCAAGGTCATCCTGCAGATCACCAACCTACACTGTTTAGCTACACTCTCCCCTGTCACTACTTTACAGTCTCCAATCTCCTTCAGACTGACCCTCCTGCAAAGGATATAATCCACCTGTGAGCATCTTCCTCCACTCTTATCTTCACCCTGTGCTCCTCCCCCTTCTAATTAACTACAGCCATTTCCATCCTTTTCACAAAATCTACAACCATCTGACCTTCAGCGTTCCTCTCCTTGACACCATGCCTACCCATCACCTCCTCATCACCTCTGTTCCCTTCACCAACATGACCATTAAAATCTGCACCAATCACCACTCTCTCTCCCCTGGGTACACTCTCTATCACTTCATCTAACTCACTCCAGAATTCTGCTTTCTCTTCCATCTCACAACCAACTTGAGGAGCATAAACACTAACAATCTTCATCATCACACCTTCAGCTTCCAGCTTCAAACTCATCACCCTCCCTGACACCCTCTTCACCTCCAAAACACTCTCCACATACTCTTCCTTCAGGATAACACCTACTCCATTCCTCCTTCTATCCACACCATGGTAGAACAGTTTAAACCCCCCTCCAACACACCTGGCCTTACTACCCTTCCATCTAGTCTCTCACTCAGAAGATCAACCTTCCTTCTCTCCATCATATCAGCTCATTCTCTACCTTTACCAGTCATGCTGCCAACATTCAACGTTCCTCCCTCACTTCCCCTCTCCTCTACCTCTACGCCTCAGGACATGCCTTCCTCCTCTTCTTCTCCTCCTCCTTTGTCCAACAGTAGTCCAGTGTCCACCAGCACCCTGTAGGCTAACAGCACTATCAGTATCAGTCAATCTCAAATATCAACACATGGTAAAAATGTGAAAAAAATATGAACATGTAGGGATGCAGTGGAACATTTTCTATTCGTTTTTTTCTCAGTTGAACGCTGTATTTTCACTCGTGTCACACTTTATTTTGCGCAAAACCCACTCTTTCCTTTTCTTAGAGACTCCATTAAAGAAGTGTGAAAAACACCGCAGTAATAACCTCAGATCACAGTGAAAAACAATAACACAAATAAAACAATAACTGTCGCACCTCCTTTCAGAGCCACGCCGTTTAGTTAGTTTCATGTTTGCCGAGGTTGAGTGAACGTACAGAGCTTGTGAAACACACTCATTGTTTCCAGAGGTAATTGGATACTGAACAAATCCCCCCCACTCTCCACAACACAGTGTACCAATCTGCACTCGACACCAGCCCGGGAGAGTGGCGTTTCATCTGAACACACACACACACACACACACACACACACACACCCCGTCGAACATACTCGCAAACACGCCCGCAGCACCACAGACAAGGCCGCCAGAGCAATAAGGACATCTGCTCCATCAGACGTAATCATCCAATCATCCGCTGAGCAATCTGCATATGCAAAAGAGCCTTAAATGATGCATTGCTCACAAACACCTGCAGCAGAAACATATGGAAACAAGAATAAACACCCAAATAAAGCCCCACGGGGACACACACTAGGTGGCGCTGTCTCTTTTACAATTTTGCTCTCAAAACTAGTGATGATGATTATTTCAAATCAGAACATTATTAACTCTCAACAGTGATTTGCAAAACATGATGATCGTTACATATTAGGCTTTATCTGGCAGGAGGAAGACTCACCACCAGGGGGCGATATACACACTTAAATTAGTGTTCAAGTGAAGGTGAAACGTGTCATTGTGAAACACGGCACACAGGGAAACACAGCGAAATGCTAATAAAGGATCAAGGTTGTGGGTTCGAGCCCCAGACCAGTAGGTCGTCCTGAGGTGTGCTTGAGCAAGGTACCGTACCCGTCACTGCTCCCAGGGTGCTTTCAATAACTGCGTCGTGGTTCACTGTGCGCTGTGCTGGGTTTCACAATGACAATAGTCACTTCCACTTCACGTCACACACACTGTAGTAGGAGGCAGCCATATTCAGCACCCAGGGAGCAGTGACAGGGATGGTACCTTGCTCAAGCACACCTCAGGGCGACCTACTGGTCTGGGGCTCAAACCCACAACTTTGATCCTTGAGCGGCACCTTGCTCAAGGGTATCAAACTTCCTAACCACTAGACCACTGCTTCCCACTTCTTCATCACGCTGTGGAGTGAAAGCTTTCACTTTCACTTTAGAAACCCAAAGCAGAGAATCTCAGGATTCAACCTGAAAACACGTGAAACCTTCATGAACATCTAACAACAACTGTCGAGTCATCTGCCAAGTGCAGGAGCAAAATCTGGGGTTTGCATTTGGACTCATATTCGGCCTCCTCAGCTGTGAAATTAGCAAAAATACAGAAGTCGGAAAAGATAAACGCAGCGCAAAGATTTCACAGCCATATCAGCATCAACTTCAGGGGGAATTAGAAAACTAATATTTGATGATGTATTTATGCTCCTCCAGATGAGCAGGACACTTTTCCCCCAACAGGGAACGAGAGGAAAGGCTCCCCCTCCAACCACAACACTGATCCAGCTGATACAACCAGCTGCTCTGGATGAGAACCAACATTTCAGGTTCCACATTAATTTTTGATCCAAATTATAAATCATAAACCTTACTTTCTTTTTAAAGCTGTTTATTCTATAAACACCAAGTTCTCTGTCTCTCTGTGTCTGTCTCTCCCTCTTTCTTTGTATCCCTCTTTGTCTCTCTCTCTCTTTCTCAGTACCCATCTTTAGTGTGTCTATCTCTGCCTCAGGCCTTCTCTCTCTTTCTCCATCACTCTCTCATTTACTGTCTCACTGACTCTCTCGCACATTATCTCTCCATCACTCTGTATCTCTCTGTCTCGCTCTCACATTTCTCACTCTCAGTATTTAAGTCCAGACTAAAGACTTACGTATTAAGTCAGGTTTTAGTAATTCATTCTCCAGTTAGTTAAGAGGTGCAGGTCCGGGGGTTCACGGTACAGAGATTTACAGGAAACTGGGATGTCGGTGCCCGTCCCACCAGTCTCACACTCAAAGAACTCCGGGACAAGACGAGGCCCAGACAGGCCGGTGGATTTCATTATCCACTGTTTGCCCGGAGATCCCAAACTAAATCAAAACTAAAACTCAGGGACAAACGTGGCCCGGACAGATCAGTAAATGTGGGGGGACGCCAGTGTCTCAGGGTGCTCTCGTGTTTGACAGATCCTGACTAAAACTGCTTTAGTCAGGATCTTTCCTCTTTAGTCAGATCTGTCCTCTTTAGTCAGATATGTCCTCTTTAGTCAGGATCTGTCCTCTTTAGTCAGATATGTCCTCTTTAGTCAGGATCTGTCCTCTTTAGTCAGGATCTTTCCTCTTTAGTCAGATCTGTCCTCTTTAGTCAGGATCTGTCCTCTTTAGTCAGGATCTGTCCTCTAGTCAGGATCTGTCCTCTTTAGTCAGGATCTTTCCTCTTTAGTCAGATCTGTCCTCTTTAGTCAGATCTGTCCTCTTTAGTCAGGATCTTTAGGATCTCTATAGACACTGTGGCAGCGGTGGTTTAGTGATTAGGGAGTCGGCCACAGGATCGGAGGATTGTGGGTTCAAACCCCTGACCAGTAGGTTGCCCTGAGGTACCCTTGAGCAAGGTACTGTCCCTGTCACTGCTCCCCGGGCGCTTTCATAGCTGCCCCCTGCTGCACAGTGTGTGTGTGTGAGTGCATGGGTTAAATGCAGAAGTCCAGTTTCGTTGTGGTTCACTGTGCTGTTTTCTCACAATGAAAATAATAGTCACTTTCACTTGCTTTGTCATCACGGTCTCTCTCTCTAATTATTTCTCCATCACTCTGTATCTCTCTCCCTGTGTCTGTCTCACACTCTCACATTTTTTCTCCATCACTCTTTATCTCTCTTTCCCTGTCTCTCTCTCTCTCCTCCAGCTCCGCCATCCCCCTTTTCAACACCATCACCATCTCATCCATATAACATAGCTGGCCTCACTACCGTCCTTTCCAAGTGCACTCCCAAATATTATCACCTCTTTAAAAACATCACTAGAGCTTATGAGGAACAGCTTGGTGCAGTTCTAGCAAATCTGCCTTCAGTGTAAAATGATGTCGAGCTGTTTGCACTTTATCGTTAATTAGCAGCAGCACTTCTGGGCTGCAGGATTTTAAAAAGTTAAGGGCCTGGTTGAATTTGTCCCCCCAGCTCTGTAATTTGTATGCAACATGTTTTTTTTAGGTTAATTAGGGTGGATCTCTCATTCCCAGAAACAATACAGTTGCTTCAGCAAGCAGGAAACTCCCGCACACTGCAATTAAAGTAGTTTAATGCAAACAAAGCAATACCAGCAATTACACCCTAAACGCAATTTCCACAAAAATGAATCAACACTGGCATCTAGTGGATGCCTTAATGATGTTAATCACAGCCGACAAATTCCTCCCATTTCCCTCAAGTGATTCCAAAAAGAAATATTCTGGAATCGGGCCGAGCGAGGCCACGCCTGACTGCGCTGCAGGGGAGTGGAGGGAAAAAAAACAGACTCTGGATTGTTCTTGCTGTGCGACTTGTTTTGGACTCGAATATCCTGCGTCTCTCGCTGCCCTGTTCGATTGGGTTGGTTTCGCCATCCGTAACCTCCTCTGTCCTCCGCGGCCCGGAGACGATCCTCCAGAGTCTAATAGACAGCAACCTCATTTCCCCTCCTGCAACACATGATGGATGTTTTCTCATCCAGGTCTGCGCTTTCAGCCGCTTATATCGAGGCTCGCGTCTCCCTCAAGATCAGCCTTTCTGCCTCCGCTTGAGGCTGAGTCAGTAATGGGTAAAGTTTCTCTCTCTGCCTCCCTGTAATCTCTCTCACATTGTCTCTCTATAGCTCAGCTCTACATGTTTCTCTTTGTCCCCGTCACCCTGTATTCCTCTCTTCTTCCCTCTTTTTCTCCACCTCTCTGTCTCGCTTTCAGTCTACCTCTGCCTCCCTGCCTCAGCCTCCTCGTCTCGCTCTCTCTCTCCCTCTGTATACCTGTCTTTCTCTCATATTGTCCCTCCATCACTCAGTATCTCTCTATCCCTCTCGCTTCCTCCCTCTCTCCTTCTCTCTTTCTCTCCACCTTTCTGCCTCCCCGGCTCAGCCTCCTCATCTCTCCCTCTCAGTATGCCTCACAGTCTCTCTCTCGCTCTCTCGCTAACTGGATCTCTATCACTCTGTATCCCTCTCTTCTTCTCTCTTTTTCCCCACCTCTGTCTCTCTTTCAGTCTACCTCTGCCTCTCTGCCTCTTCCTGTATGTCTGTCACAGTCTCACTCGCAGTACTTCTCTCTTTGTCTCCCTCTCTCTGTGTCTCTACCTCTGTCTCTCTCTTCCACTGGCTCTCCATCACTCTGTGTCTCTGACCCTCACTCTCTCTTTTGCGGTCTTTCTCCACATCTGTCTCTCTTTCAGTCTACCTCTGCCTCCCAGCCTCTCTGACTGTCTCACAGTTTCCCTCTCTCTCTCTCTCTCTCTCTCTCTCTCTCACCCTCACTCTCTCTTTCTGTCTCTCTCTTTTGCTGTCTTTCTCCACATCTGTCTCTCTTTCACTCTACCTCTGCCTCCCAGCCTCTCTGACTGTCTCACAGTTTCTCTCTCTCTCTCTCTCTCTCTCTCTCTCTCTCTCGGCTCCAGGACACAGCCTTTTCTGATCCCTAATAGTCTGACCGGAGGGAATACAGACCCAGCAGCAGCAAATGGAAAACAATGCTGGGCACAAGTCCCTGCACACGATTGCTAGAACATGTCAATGAGCACAGTCGGTCCAGAACCTGCCAAGAAAAGTTCAGGTCGGGCGTGACTTGGTTTCACAACACACTAAATGTTACAATCAATTACAGAAATACACAACACCCCGACCAAAATAACATTCATTGCTTGAAAATGTTCTAGAAATGTGGAAACAGGAGCTACATCTGGATCCTCTATGTTTAACCCACACACTGGTTTTCCCAAACTGCTTTTCTGGAGGGCTGGTTTTCAGGAGGGCTGGTTTCCACGACAATCATTCCCAGCCCAGCAAATTACACCGTCGTCACAAAGTTTATCAGGCAAAAACTGAGGGCAGGAGAAGATGAACAGAGGAAGAAAAGAGAAGTCCAGCTGTTTAATGACCTGAAAGCAGGACCTTAAGGCGCTGGGCATCACAGCTCAGTACTCCACCTTAAATAACAAGCTCTGCTCCTCAGTCTGGTTGTTCTGGGAATCAGGACTGTCAGTCACTCTGAAAATCTTCATGTTCACTATGATTTCAGAGTGCTGAAGCAGAGCTGACCACCCCGTAGCTCAGTCAAAGAGTAAACGGTGTTGGAGGAGTGGAGAGGCGAGAGAGAGAGAGAGAGAGAGAGAGAGAGAGAGAGAGTGAGAGTGAGAGAGTGTTCCTCCTGAGCTGACTGACAGTGGAAGATTGAAGCTGCTGGTGCTTGACCGTGTTTGTCTAAAAACCAAACAGTGAAATTAATCGAGCCTGTCTCTCCTTCTTCACCCTCCCACCTCCACCGCAGCCTGTTGGGGAAGATCACTGCATTGACAGTGCCACTCAACCAATCACCTCACATCGATCTGGTGTGTGTGTGTGTGAGAGAGATTGTGTGTGTGTGTGTTCCCACCATTGCTGTCGTTGGTAATAATAATAATCTTTTTCTTTCGGCCCATTGAGGGGTCGCCAACGCAGATCAACTGTCTCCATTTCTTCCGGTCCTCTGCATCTTCCTGCTTCACAACCAACCACCCTCATGTCCTCTCTCACCACGTCCATCAACTTCTCCTTCAACTCTTCAACATCCTCCTCCCAGTATAATCCTCGTCTCTCCTCTGGACACGTCCAAACCAACGCAACCTTGCTTCTCTAACTTTGTCTCCAAAAAGTGAAAGTGAAAGTGACTACTCGCCATTGTGAAACGCAGCACAACGAAGTTCAACCTCTGCGTTTCACCCATACACACACGTCCTGCAGGGGGCAGATATTGAAAGTGCCAGGGGAGCAGTGATGGGGACGGTACCCTGCTCAGGGGTACCTAAGGGCAACCTACCGGTGAGAGAATCGAACCCACAATCTTCCGATCCGTGGCAACTCCCTCACTACTAGGCCACCGCTGCCCCGACGTCCAACCTGATCTGTCCCTCTAACGCACTCATTTCTAATCCTGTCCATCCTCGTCACACCCGACGAACATCTCAGCATCTTCAACTCTGACACCTCCAGCTCCGCCTCCTCCAGACACTCCTCTCCACCCATTCCAACCTGCCTGCACTCTCTTCTTCACCTCTCTTCCACACTCGGCGTTACAGTGAACAGCGATCAAACTCCTCCACCTTCACCACCTCTACTCCCTCCATCCTCCATCCTCCACTCTATAATAGTAATAATGAGGAGTTAATATCTGAGGATCTGAATATCGGAGTTGAGAGGAAGGGTTTATTTGGGATCTCCAGACTGTAGTGTGAATGTGGAGTGTGAGGGGATTTCCTGCTGTGTGCTGTATTGATCTTCAATGGAGTGTGTGGAGTGTACGGAGTGTTTTCACAGAGCCTATAGTGTGTATTTACCGTAGAGAACACGTGGTGTGTGTGGAGAGTATTTACTGTGTAGAGCATGAGAGTGCATTTACGATTATGAATAAAAGGGGTGAACTGAGCAAATTTAAACTTATTACTAAATATTAAATACATGATTGGGCGGATTCGTTATATGTGCTATATAAGCTGTATTGGATACTTTGATATCTTTACTGGTCTCTCTTTCTCTCTCTCTCTCTCCCCATCACTCCATCTCTCTCTCTCTCTCTCCCCCATCACTCCACCTCTCTCTCTCTTCCCCTTCACTCCACCTCTCTCGTCCCCTTCACTCCACCTCTCTCTCGTCCCCTTCACTCCACCTCTCTCTCTCTCTCTCTCTCTCCCCCATCACTCCACCTCTCTCTCTCTCTCTCTCTCTCTTCCCCTTCACCCCCCCCCCATCACTCCATCTCTCTCTCTCTCTCTCTCTCTCTCTCTCTCTCTCTCTCTCTATCTTCTCTGTGATTCATGCTAAAGAGCTCCAGGCACTGTCAGGGAATAGCACTCTTTATTACTTCACCTTCCCCTGCTGCCAGCACAGCCGACTCCAGCCAAAGGTGAGACTCTTTCATTTGGCCTTTCAGGTAATACACAGCCTGGTGACATTTCCTGCCAATCAAAGGTTTGGGAACACCTACCTGTCACACATACCAATATCAGTAATATCGGCTTCACGCGCGTGCTAAAAATCACTAAGAAAAAATGGGCCTCATGCTGAGTGCTGCAAAATCTACCAAATGAGTGAACGTTCTTATGCTTTTATGTTCAATTTACCTCCAGTTGTTCTTTCTTCTTCAACACAAATTATACCGATTAAACACTACACACAACTGCTGATTGAGCTTTTGTTTTGATATTAAGATTGCAGTTTGAAATGCTGATATCTTTCAAGCACAAGGGCTACAGTTTGAAATAGATATTTTACATTTTCCACGTAAGATATAATCCACTGCTGTATTCGATTAAAAAAACGGCTCCCTTCCCTGTAGTATAACAAATGTAGGCGTTAAAATCTGAGCTCTCGTCTTATATTCATCTTCTGATTTCCTCAGTGCGTGGCAGAAACTGACATGCAGTTCCAATACTTTTGGAGTCTGTAAACAGACAACTTGGTAAAATGAACATGATATGGGACCGAACTGTAAACCTGACACGTACAGCAGGAGAATACAAATCATGAAGTCAAAATGAAGAGGTGTTAAGAAAAATGAATGGAGGTGTAATAAAGTTAATAAAGCAGAGACCTCCTAGACATCATCATCTGAAAGCAAAGGCCAAAGTTCTAGAACAATTTATCAAAAAAAAAAGAAAAAAAGAAAAAAAAAAGGAAAAAGAAAGTCGGTCAAGAAATTTTGCAAGACAGTTTCGCTCAATAACTTCTCGAAAATAAATTCTTAAAATATAAAGCTAAAAATATTCTGATAATAATTAAGATCTTCTTGCTAATAGAACTGTAGAATGCATAGAGTTACAGAATGTCAGTCAGTCATTTTCTGGGCCGCTTGTCCTAATTAGGGTCACAGGGTGGTGCTGGAGTCCATCCCAGCTCAGGACGGGGACACACCCTGGACAGGTCGCCAGCCCATCGCAGAGATGCAGAATGAATTCGCTGTAATTTAAGATGCTTTTGGCTTAAACCATCTGTTAAAATGGAAACTGATTTGAAACCTGTGACTGTGCTGCGATTTTGTGCCAATAATGACCCGCCAGCTCTTGACTGAACTTTCTAACTGCTTTTTAATTCCACGTTTGTTGGTTTTTTTAATTTGGTTTGGTAATCCGAACGCTTGTGAGATCAGTTCCTCCAAACCTGGGCGGGTGTTTAAGGAAAACCCAAATCGATAGATTTAATTCAGCATAATTCATTTCTCGGCGGCCGGGTCCACTTTGTATTCAGGCTGCCAAAAGGTAAAAGGTTGGGTAAGTGACAGGGAAAGCAACAGGCCTCAAGTCAATATTGATTTCCGGCAGTAAAATAATGACTCAAAGGGCAGGAGGAATCTCTCCTGAAGACGAATGTGCATGGAGAGAACCAGGCGTTTCTTATTTCCCCCTTATAAAAATCATTATCTCTCACGCTGCATATCACGCGGTCTGCCATTTCCAATGGATGAAAAATCAATCCCGTGACCGATTTGTTGTTGTTTTTGTTGTTGCTGGTGTTGTTGCCGTGGGAACCATTTTTCATCAATGCATTGAGATGCATGGCAGCCTAAAATGTAGTCAAATTTCCATCGATTTTTTGATTTGTCTGCATTTTCAGTTTGGGCATCTATGCATTTCTCACCTTTGTTTCACCTTTTTCTAGTTTTTGATTTTCTTTTTTTACTTGATTGATGTGTAAACTCCCTGTGGGAGTCAGCGCTGGGAGAGAAGGCTTTTATTCCAGAGGGATTGGCTGGAGAAGATAAAGACGGAGGGGAGTCACACGCATCGACGGCAAAATAAAATGTATTAACCAAAAGGGCAGATGTTAGTTTTTGTCGAGAGGGTTCGAGGGGAGAGCTCGGCACTTTGCATGAAATGCTGCATATAAATGAATTAAAAAGCACCCAGAGAGGAACCAGTTTTGCTCAAGCTCGGAAAACACAGCCGCTTTTGTTTCACAGAGTTTGAGACAAAAGCCAACTTTGTAGCAGCTTCGCAACGACAAGTGGAGAAACTCTGGAAAATGAAAGAAACTTTTAGAAAGTAATAAATCAAAGATTGCTTTTCAGTATTGGAAATATGTTGGAATACGGTTCTGTATAAAGTCCTGAGCTCCTCATTTCTTCACATTTTGCTCCCAAACAGCCAGACCTTCTCGTATTTTAGTATGTTGTTGAGGAGGAATTCTCCAGTTCTCCAGATCTTCCTGAAGGACAGTGTTGTTGTCTCTCATGTTCAGTCCAGTCTCTGTACCTGAGCAGTTTGATAGTTCTGTGTTGGTTAATCCACACAGTGATCTACGTCTGAACCTTCAACCAGAACAAAGCGTCTAACTTAAGACATGAAGCAGTGAAGAACCAGGTGCAGATGATTCCAGATGATCAGATGATTCATTTACTGCTGATGCTGAACGCTGACAGTTGGAATCCCTTTATCTAGAACCTTGTATCTTTAGACACTTTACAGCCTGGAGCTCTAAAACCTTTGCTCCACTCTCTTTAATTTAATCGACTCTACATGACAAAGATGAGACAGACTGACAGAAGGAAAATAATACTTCTGCACCAACAATGTGATTCCCGAGTTGCTCAGGACTTTCAGCGCTGTAGAAGTGATCAATAAATCAGATATTCACTGATAAATTAATTACCAGAAGAGAAGAACTAGATGAGTAAAATGATAATATTATTCCTTTAGCAGGATTGCAACAAAATTGTTTTGTGATTTTCACTTGGTTTAAAATGCTTAAGATCTTATTTTTTGCAGTGTAGTCACAAATTTTGAATCGATCGAATCAAATATCGACACATCTCTCGTATTTATCCATGACTGAGTATTTATCCATGTCTGTCGTCTTTCCTAACATGCAATTTTCACAAAAAAGAGAAACCCTGAGCTCAGCCGAATCAGCATTCAATCCGAAACGTCAGGGATACAAATAAAAATAAATAAATAAATAAATAAATAAACACCCTGTAGCCACTCAAGAGGAGCAATCAAGTTACACACCATGGTACAAATGAAATATCTCCTTCATCCGCGGCGGCCGGCTCGCTCTGAAATTTGCGCAGATTCTGCTTGCCTATGCATTCTGGCCATGACTTCCCCGGAAAAGGCGAAAGGCTGTCTGTATTGATACATAACTCACGAGACACAAAACGCTGACACAAGCATCCGGAGCAAACTTTACCGGAGTATCAGGAGGCGGAAGGGACAAGCCATAAGGAAACATGCAAAGAAAGACAAATAAATCAAAACACGGAGCCTCAGAGGCTGATTTAGCACCGCAGTCGGGTCCCGGGACCTGCCTCTAAATCAGCCTGTGTTTTGACTTATTCGTCTGTCTGAAAAGCGAGAGAACCTCCTCAAATGAACACACATGTAACACTTCACATCTAATTACCAATGAAGACGCCTAACAGTCCAACCACGGGAACCAGGGGACGAAACAGCGGCAGGTTGACACACGGCCGTCTCCGGTGTGAGTCAGAGGTAATTTGCCATTCCATAGGTGACGTCCCGGAGAGGGATATGGCATGCAATCATGAGAAGAATAAAAAGACACACCTTTGTCTGAAGTCAGTCCATCTACAGGCGCTTAGTGCTGAGTCGGAGCGTTAGATTGTAATAAAAAGACAGAAGAAAGTCCCACACAGAGTCGTCCTCTGTGCAGCAAGTGTCTCTTACCATTTTGGAGGATGCGCCTGCATCGATTGACTGCTGAGTGACGATTAAGACGGACATGCTGATGAAAAAGTGTCTCTGTGTCTTCGTCTCCAGCTGCTCCACACTAAATCTGGATGAAGTCTGGTGTCCTGGACCCCTGCTGGCTCTCTCTCTCTCTCTCTCTCTCTCTCTCTCTCTGAGAGCTGTAATAACAATAACTATATTATCGGTTTCTCACAGTTTCTCTCTCCTTTTCACTCTTCCTCTCAACCTCTCGTTTTGTTTACCAGCCTTGGTCCTTCTTATACTTCACCTACTTTATCTTCTGATCTTTCTCTTTCTCGCTATTCTCCATCTTTCCCTCTATCTACATTCATTAAACCCATCATTTAATCACCCGACTCAAGCACCCTTTAGCGGGATGCTCTCTCTCCGCCCCTCTCTCGGACGCTCTCACTGCTCTGGTCCTCTCCTCTTCTGGGACGCTTTGCAAAGTCTGGTTAAATTGGAGCTTCTGGCGCGTAGAGAGCTTGAGCCACAAGAGAAAACACAAAGCTGAACCCGATGCTCTTTCCAGCCCCTGGAAAACCCACAAGACGCCCACAACCAGATGTTTCACATTTTTGGAGGAAACGCATCCTTGACTTCACTCAGAAGCAAATGTGATGAGCTGGTCGCTGCAACTGCCATGTTTACACTATTTAGACGAATAAAATAATATCCCAGACTGGTTTATGGGTGGGGCGGTGGTGGCCTAGTGGTTCGGGCGTTGGTCACATGATCAGAGGATCAGGGGTTCGAACCCCTTCCCGATAGGTTGCCCTGAGGTCCCCTTGAGCAAGGTGCCGTCCCCGTCCCGCTCCTCCCTGCGATGGGCTGGCGACCTGTCCAGGGTGTGTCCCCCGTCCTCGCCCTGTGTGCGCTGGGATGGACTCCAGCACTCCCCCGCGACCCCGCTTGGGACAAGCGGCAGAAAATGACTGACTGACTGGTTTGTGGGTCTTTGTCTCCAAATTTTCCTAATTTCTTTGCTATTTTGGCCAAAAGTGTGCATAATTCACTACTTTTTTCTCTTTTTAATCAATTGTAACTGAAGGTCGACCTATTGATCAATCGGGGAAAAATCTGGCGATTATCAGGCTAACACACACACAAAATATAAACTTATGAAAAGTGAAAAAAGTGAAAGTGACAACCCTCGTCATTGAGAGGTCACAGCACAGCGCACATGAACCACAACGAAACTGGACCTCTGCATTTAACCCATGCAAACACACAGAACACCGCAGACAGTGACGGGGACGGTACCTTGCCCTGAGGTACCCTTAAGTGTGTGTGCAGACACTTTTTTTGTAATATATTTTATAATGAAATATAAAATTTAAGTTGAATTTCTTTAATGCTGATATGTTAAATGCTGGCTTAAAAAAAATTCTAAATGATATTTAAATTAAATTATTACAAGAAATTATTATTTTTTTTTGTTTCATTTTATTGAATAAATGTTTTAGATTTAGACTTTACTTTTTTTTTTCTCAGCTTAAAAAATCAGCATACTATTAGCCACGCCCCTCCCTCCATACCAATTGGCGCTAAAACCCCCTATCGATGAATCTCTAATTATGAGTCCGAAACTGAGCTGGATGCCTCAGTAACACACCCCAGTTCTGCTCTGAGAACGACATCTGATCTGCATCTACAGACAGCCGGCGGCGGAACCGTCCAATCAGCAGCCATGGTAAAGGGCAAACACAAAAAAGTAAACACAGGAGACGACAAAAAAGGTCCAATCTTGATAAAGCATAAACAGAACACAAAGGAATAAACAGCAAAAAATCTGTAATGAAACTGATAAGACAGAACACGTATCCGCACCTAAAAATAAAGATAAAGCATAAACTACACAAAGTCGTCCTGTTCTGGATGTAAACCCTCTGCTGGATGTGCAGGCTGGGCGAGAAGCTCAGCGAGATGAAGGAGAGACAGTTGAGAAAGGTCAAGAGGGGTGTGTGGAGAAAAACCGAGGTTTGTTAAAAGAGATATTTCTGCTTCCTGTCACAACACTGACAACACCAAGCACATCCACAGTGCAGGGAGGAGGAAGGGATGACATGTCCTCCTCTAATCCGACACTTTTCCAGATCCCAAGTCAGTGGTTTCTCTGGCCAGGTCCCGGTCTAGGACTAAGCCCCATAATCTAAAATCATGGTCCAAAAATCAAGGTACCTCAATCTTTGATTGAGCAAGGTACCATCTCCAACACTGCTCCCTGGGTGCTGGATACAGCTGCCCACCGCTGCACGGTGTGTGTGGGTTAAATGCAGAGGATCCATTTCATTCATTGGTTCGCTGTGTGCTGTGTTTCCCAATGCACATAGGCGATTTCACTTTCAGTTCATTTCATATCCGAGAACTGCCTGCTCCGCCCCCAAAAAGGGCCGCTTGACTCTAAAACAACCAACCAGAAAGTTTAATTTGTCATTTTTGACTGGCAACCTGTCCAGGGTGTACCCGCATTTCGCCATGTGAGAGCTGGGACTGGCTCCAGCACCCTCAGCGACCCTAATTAGGACAAGCGGCTCAGAAAATGAGCGAGAGAGACTTCTGGCTATTTAAGGAAGTGATATTGGATGGGCCTGCTGTCTTCTGGGAAACACACCAGAACCGAAAGGTTGTTGAAATGGCTGAAGCACTGTTTTGGACACATGAGAGTCAAAGCTGGAGCCCATCACATCTGGATATCACTGAATGAAACAGTGAATGAAACAGCCTGAGCAGGAAACCTAAAGCTGGTTTACCAGCAAACCGGCAGGTGAGCGCAGATGGAGCAGAGTTCTCTCGCCAGGTTTCCCTCCAGCTGTCGAATTAAATCCGAGTGAATTAATGAGTCCTCCCGAAAGATTAAGCTGGTCCGTATTAGAGAGTAAAGCTGTTCTTTAACACTTTGGAAAAATAAATAACTAATTTAGAGATCCTGTATTTTGTAAAAATCTTGATCCACTCTTCATTTCTTTATATTCTGATACAAAAAGCCAGACTTTCTCTTCAGTAATGTTCTCCTGGTCAGAAGAAAGATCACACCAGTGAACGAACTGTTCCATTTTAGAAAAGTTAGTTACATGCTTTTTAAAACAAAAGTGAAAGTGAAAGTCCACATCAAAATGCATCCTCTGTATTTATCTCACACAAAGTGCAGCAGTGGGCATTCATATCCAGCACCTAGCGAGCAGTGATGGGGATGGTACCTTGCTCAAGGCCACCTCAGGGCAACCTGCTGGTCTGGGATTCAAACCCATGACCTCCTGATCCTGAGGTCCCTAAACTCTAGTCACCAATGCTCCAGATGACAGCACCATAGGCTATAAAACACGAAAAGCCAACATTTGTAAAGAAAAAAAACCCAGACCGGACCTTCTCCAAGCGATTTAAGCTTAGTCAAACAGGCTTAAACTCCTTCTCTGCCTTTGCGTTCTTCTAAGGAACGTCATCTGGCATCGCCAACCCTTCACGAAAGACCATCTCAGTCCAGAATGTTCTTGTTCTCGGTTCCCAGAAGCTGGAATGAGCAACCAGCCACTGTCAGAACAGGGGTGTACATCTCTGCCTTCAAGAAGCTCTTGAAGAATCATCTCCTCCAAGAGCATCTCGTCCCCTAACACCTCTAACGATCTCTCACAGCTTCTACAACCTCACTGCACTTCCCAAACACTTTCATATTTTCATTTTTATATGTTATTTCACTAAACGTTGCATTGTATGCAAGTGCTTCTAAGTCGCTCTAGATAACAGCGGCTGCTAAATGAACGAATGTTAAATGTACATGAATCGCCATCACAATGAAAGCTTGCAAAAAGTGAAAACGGGGATGAAAAAGCACCAGTTTTCATGAAAAGAATGGATGACGCGTAGATGTGTGAGAAAAAAGTACAGCAGGTGCAGCAGTGAGACTCGAGCTTGTGTCGAGCCAGCACTTTAACTCCAGCCCACACACCTTACACACTGAGTTTGGCCCATACCTGCCCAGAGTACAAAACCCAGCAGGAAATCCAATGCAGTTCCATTTTGTGCAAATTTAAGCTTCTGTCAGCTATGGCTCGCTTCAGAAGCTTTTATCACTGAAGCCGGAGCTTCTGAAGCAGGAGCTGTGGAAGGGGGGATGCAAGTGGACCCGCTATGACATGCGAGACAGGCAGTGCCTGGGTCTTCGGTTAAAGTCTGGTTTATTTCATTATTGAACAATGCCTCCCCAATTCCCCCGCTTCATGAACGGGGGGCCGGAGTGAAAAATGAACAGAGTCCCAGAGGTCTGCGGCACGGCAAGACAATTCCATGATATTGTCAAGCTGCCCTGGCCTCCAAAAGGACGCAGTGGTGCAGGAGGCAATGAGGCGAAGCCTCATTTATCGAGGGCTAAAGGCACGACACCCACCACGTAATGGCAAATGTTTCGATGGAACTTAAGAGCTTTCTGTTTCATGTAATGATTAGCCTGATCAGAAAAGCCAAAATGAACTGCCGAAACATCAGACATTAAAAAGACACCATGTCCAGTCTCTGTAGCTGAGCAGTTCTCCAGATCTTCCTGAAGGACAGTGTTGTTGTCTCTCATGTTCAGTCCAGTCTCTGTACCTGAGCAGTTTGATTGTTTTGTGTTGGTTAATCCACACAGTGGATGGATGGGTGGGTGGGTGGATGGATGGATGGATGGATGGATGGCTGGGTACCACACTTTGTGTTAACGGTACATGTTTGTCTGTTTAAACACATTTTCAGCTTTTTAAGAAACGTTTTATTTGTAACCAACATTAATGTATCCCGAACAAAATCAGGAGCTGTGAAAGACTGTCCTGCTCAGGGTATTTGGCCAATGAGAGATGGCATATGCCCCACCAATCGTGACCCTGATAAGGATAAACTCAGATAATGAATAATTAGAGGGATGTTTATTAAGAATTTCACTCTCCCAATTAACCGTCTTAACGATAAAATAAAAGTTTTACAAAGTGAAAGTGACTATTTGCCATCAGGAACACACGCTGAAACGAAATGCATCCTCTGTATAACCCACACACACACAAACAGCGCTGCAGAGAGCAGCCGTATCCTGTGCCCGAGAAGCAGTATTGGGGACGGTAGCTTGCTCAAGTGTACCTCAGGCCAAAATACTGGTCTGATCCCTAAACACGAGACCACCGCTGGCCCTTATTCTTTAGAGAACGCGTAAAACAAGCCCCAAAAAATTAAATAAAAAATTTAAAATGTGCTTTTAGCTTCCACGATTCTTTCAAACGTCTCTAAAATGATGGAAGGCCTTGAGGGCACCGTTACACACACGTTCCCATTCTTTCTAAATGGAAACCTCCCCTAAAGACAGCATTACAACACTGTTGCTCGCAGTTTAATGAGCTGCGCCGGATGCTGAGCTCCACAGATTGAACGCTGCTCTTGTTAAAACACAATTTGTGAGCCGTGAGTTGAAGTGCTTGTCATCCTCCCGGGTTGCCTCGCCCTCTTAAAAACAGATAAAGAAATAATTCTACGCGCAAACACAAACGCAAAATCAATTTACAAAATTGGTTCCCGTTTTTCACCCCCACCATGCGGCCATAGTTTCACTTTTTTTTTCTAATTTAATTCGGCGTCAGCATTAAATCTGTAATACAGTTGTAGTTAATAACTTGACATTCAGCGAGAGACTCCGAGCTATTTAGATAAGTGATGCTCTTCCTTTGAACACCCACATGATTTTCATGCCAAATTGCTCCATTCCTCATAATAAGCCCGACGTCTGGGGGCTCGACTGTTCTGTTTTATTGAGATTGTTATTAATAGGACCGTGTTAGTGCACTACAGGATGCTGGGATGCGAGTATGTTTTTAAAAACGGGGGGAAAAGTGAGCAAGAGCTGAGTGGATCAGATAAACGAGTGGGGTTTCTCTCTCAGACGCTTGACCCGTTCGGCTGGCGGGACCGTCCCGCACACGGTCAAGTCTGAATCGCAGCAGCTCTGGAGGTGCAGGTGAAGAACGGTGGTGAGGGACATTAAAGCTTCATCACTCGCCGCAAGAAGAGCTTCAGGAAGATTTAAGAGTCTGAAGATATCTTGAAAAGATTTTAGAACCAATGTTTCACTCGTCATCTTTTCATCCCTCACTAATCCCATCTCTGAATGTTCTGTTTCTGTTTCTCTCTCTCCCCCTTTCGGTCTATTTTGTGTCTCTTCTATTGTTTTTTTTTTTTATCTCTCCCTCCCTCCCTCCCTCTCTTTCATACACAGTTTCTATCCCTCCACATCTTTTTTCTCACTTACTCAGTCATTCTCTCTCACTTTCCATCCCTTTCTCCACAACTTTCCATCCCTTTCTCCACAACTTTCCATTGTCTCTCCCACTCAATCTCTCTCTCCTCTCCACCATCTCGTTCTCTTTCTTTCTGTCATCGTTTCTACATTCTTCTCTCTTCAATATTCCGTTTCTGTCGTTTTCATTTTTCTCTCTTCCACTTGTTATCTCTCACTCACCTCCTCTCTGCCCCTTTTCACTCGTTCTATTACTGTCGCTCTCTCAATTTTTTTTCCCATTTCTCTCTCTTTAGGTCATTTCTTCCCTTGTCCATCTCTGTCTTCCTGTTTCTGTGCCCTTCATCCCATCTCTGTTCCTCCCGCCTTGTGTCTCTCTCTATATTTTCATCTCTCGCTCTCCCCTCTTTCTGTCTCCCATTCTTTGTCTTTTTCCATCCATTTTGATTTTTCCCTTTATCTCTCTCTTTCCACAAATATTTTGTTTCTCTTCTACTCTTTCCATCCTGCCCTCCCCTCCACTATCTCTCTGTCATTGTCGATACATTCTTCTTGGCTCTTCACTTCATCTCTCTCTCTCTCTCTCTCTCTCTCTCTCTCTTTCAGGATAATGTATATCTCAGAGCTTTAGAAATTCAAACAGACCCCTCATTTGCATATAAATGAATGACCAAACTCATTCATTCAATTATGAGTCTGTTCCGAAATAAAGTATCAACTGCCAAAACATGATCTTCCACACTTTCAAAAGCTCGTCAGAAAAGAAAGGCTAAGCAGCCGGTGGGTTTATTTAAAAGCCCTCCTGAGTGGACCGGGACTAATTTCATGCTGAAGGAGGTAAAAGGGTTTATGGCAGCTGGTAAATAGTGATGTATGAAGCTGCCTGAAGTTCCCTCTGCCTGTCATGAAGAAGTGTTTAAAAACAGCGGGGGTCCGAGTCGTGGAGCTCTCTGCAGAAAAGCAGCCAGGACTGAAGTCGGCTGCCTTTGGCAGCGGTGGCCTCGTGGTAAGGGAGCTGGCCCAGGGTCAGAAGGTTGTGGGTTTGATTCCCAGACCTTTAGGTTGCCCTGAGGTACTCTTGGGCAAGGTACCGTCCCAGTCACTGCTTCCTGGGTGCTTTCATAGCCGCCCCCTGCTGCACGGTGTTTGTGTGCATGGGTTAAATGCAGAGATCCAATTTTGTTGTGGTTCACTTGTTTGCTGTGACCTCGCAAGGACGAGAATAGTCACTTTCACTTTCCACTTCACAAAAATGTAGACAGACAGACAGACAGACAGACCGACTAGTGGTTAGGGAGTTGGCCCCAGGATCAGAAGGTTGTGGGTTTGATTCCCAGACTTTTAGGTTGCCCTGAAGTACTCTTTAGCAAGTTACTGTCCCCATCACTGTTCCCCGGGCGCATTAAATATCTGCCCCCTGCTGCATGTGTGTGTGGGTGGAACGCAGAGGGTGAATTTCGTTGTGCTGCGCTGCATTTCACAATGACAAGAATAGTCACTTTCACTTCAATTACAGCTGGAACAAAGAACGGTAATTATAAGAATGAAGATGACAAACCGTGACAAATTCTCTTGCTCATTCGTTTTCTGAGCTGCTTGTCCTGATTAGGATTGCATGGGGTGCTAGAAGGCGGGGACACACCCTTGACAGGTCGGCAGTCCAAACACACTCACACACACACCTGGGGGGACAATTTAGTGTCTCCAGTCCACCTGACGTGCAGGTCTTTGGATGGTGTGAGGAAACTGCAGTTCCTGGAGGAAACCCACACAGACACGGGGACCACATGTCCACTCCATACAGAAAGGACCTGGGCCGTCCCGCCTGGGAATCAAACCCAGGACATTCTTGCTGTGATGGGACAGCACTACACACTGCACCAGTGTGCCGACCTTTGACAAATTCACTGAATGTTAACTTCTAAGAAACCTTACATTACCATGGAAGTTCAGCATGATGCTGCATCTGTGCACCTCGTGTGATGACCTTAACCCTGCTGAGAATTCTGGGAATCCAGGGCCTTTTCGCTGTGAGGCGACAGCTCTAACCTCTGCGCCAGTGGGACAGCTGTCCAGACAGATGTCCAAGGTTTTGACAGGTCAACTATGATGTTGTGCGTTGCTCTTTCATAGCACTCAGCATAAACGTTTAGAGTTTGACCAAAGGTTTATTGGATGAAAAAAGGAGAAAAAAATCTTAACACCTTTTTTTTTTTTTTAATGTAGTATCCATCCATCCATTTTGCTCAAGGGTACCTCGGGGCAAACTATTGGGAAGGGGTTCGAACCCCGATCCTCCGATCATGTGGCCGACGTCCGAACCACTAGGACACCGCTGCCCCTATATGTAGTATCCATCAAATGTTAATTCATCAAAATGACCAGCTAAAATATTTATTCATCCAAAAAGATGAAGAAATACAACCGAGCCTAACATCCATAACACAGTTTAGAACAAACCTACTGGTACAGCACGAGGATGCTTTAAAAATGAATAAAGCTCCTTATCTCCATCACTGCCCATCCTAATCCAATCATCATGTACGTCCACGTGCAGGTATGGGGTAAACCTGTATGTTGGGGATCTCCAACTGGTTTCGGAACATGTGCGTTATGTGAAAAATACTCGATAAAGGAATAAATCTATTTGCCATCTTTATTTTATGAAGCATGTTTAACAAAGAATTAAAAGCAATAACTTCAGTATTGCAGTTTGTGTCACAGTGTAGTTCTCAAAGCATCGATCTTTCCTAAGACTCTAAGGACAGGAACATTAGCAACGAGTGGATCTGCATTTGTCTGTTTTTCCTAAAGACTTTAAAGGTGACTTATCAGGCTGCTTTTCAGAATACTTCACTTTTTTCATTCTTCATTTACCCTAACATGTTAACTGGCTTCAAAAATGTTGCAAAAAGCCTAATTTTTCCTAAAATGTACATCTTTTTTGGCCTGTTTTTTCCCTCAGTCTGAAATAGAGCTTTATTAGATATAAATAGTAGAGCTTTTTTAAAGCCCCCTCTCTCCAGTAAAGCTGGCCAATCAAATTCCAGCATAAAGGGGCGTGGCCCAGTACAGGTAGGGAGGAGGTTGGGTAACCACATGAAGCTCAAAGAGCCCATTGAAGATCACAGTCAAAGGAAAAAACTGTCTTCAAACTAAATTTTTCCCTTTTAAGGGTGTTTTTGCCAACTTTGCACATTGCTTTCATGTACAAAAATGTAAAAAGAAAGACAGACAGACAGACAGACAGACAGAGATACGCAAAAGGCAAAACCCAGAAAGAAACTGGCCCCTATAAATCAAATCTCTGTAGATTTCGAGTTACTTAATGTGGCTTTATCACCAGGTTTGGGATTTAGTTTAGAATTCCTGTAGACTGGGTGGAAAATCAGGCAGAAAAAGCATTTCATTTGTCCAGATCTTTAATAGAAGACTGAACTTTGTCACCATCGAATGAACCACCACGAATCTGATAGGATCTCTCTGACATGTGGACCCGCAGGCATCGGTTCTTGGACTCGCGTTGTTCCATCTTTGTTTCCTTTGGGCTAAATCCTGCAGAACAACACTGATTACCATAATTATGCAGATTATATGTAGATATACTCGACTCTCCCAACAGATAACAGTTCAGAAGATGTACTGTGTCACACAAATAATGGGATGAAGCAAAATTATCTAGAACTAATACGGACAATCAGATCGTTGCTTTTGAAAGACACGAGGCTTAAAATGACTGCATCTCCATTTCAGTGCTCAAAACATAAAAACCAACTCTAAAGTATTCATCACTACATCGGAATCGATCCCTGTCGTTTTGAAAACATGGTCCAGAAACAAGGGTTTAGTATCCAGACTCAGAGGAACTCACGATTTTACCTCCTTCAGGGTTAGTAGTGCAATTGTCTGTTAAGTGGATTTAACCAAAAAAGACCATTAAACAGCTACAGCTGATTCAAACTTCTCCTGAAAGCACCAAGAGCAGCACTTCCAAAAGTGCTGGACTCCACATCACTGAATGATTTAGACCAGATTAAGTCACTGATTTAAATAATATAACCCCAATTGGTTTCTCTGATCTATGAACTGAGGTCAGCTAGTAGAGCCCAGACTAAAAACACACTAATTTTCTGATTCACTTGTCCTGATCAGGGTCGTGGGCGGTGCTGAAGTCCATCCCAGTTTGAGTCTATCCCAGGGCGAAAGGCGGGGACACCCTGGACAGGTCGCAAACGCACTCAGAGGACAATTTGGCATCTCCAGTCCACCTGATGCGCACGTCTTCTGGAGGAAGCACACGCAGGCACGGGACCCGGACCATCCCGCCTGGGAATCGAAGCCCAGGACCTTCTCACTGTGGGGCGACAGCGCTGCCCTGCCTCGCAGAAATCAAACACAGTCATGTCAGCATTAATCCCTGATTCCTTTTAATGTTTGTGTTTAATATATTTAACTTTTCGTGCTGATACTTTGCCTAAAATTTGCTTTAATTATGTAAAGTACTTTGAACCATGTCCAGAGCGGCCATCTAGATATGCTGAGTGGCGCTCCAAGGGAGCGAGCAGTGCTGGAAGTCATGGACTACAGAGACGGTCTATAATTGCATTAAAACTGAATTTTTTTGATGCCCAGGTAGATATTTTTTCGAATTTCACGTGGCTCTTTAACACGAAACCTGACATTACAGCCTCTATTACTATAAAAGCCAGAGCTAAGTGTAAATATATAAAAAAAAACTGGATTATTATTCATCAGCTGGGGTTCAGGACTGGTATGGGACTTAAAAAACCTGCCTGTCGGTGAGAAATGAAGCTGAATTGCTGCATAAGCTCCGTCAAACAGGCACAAAAGCGACTCTTCAACACTTTGGAGATGAAAACTTCACACAGCAAACCCCTTCAATCGTTATGATGAGATTTTAAAGTCTGCATAATGTGCTAAATGACCTGGGCCTTTCCGTTCCGAATGGATCCGTTCAATGGTTTTGCACTTTAAAAACCTTTCCAGGTGTTTTTAAATGAAGCCATTGCTTTCGGCTCTTTCTTTAAAGTCAAACAGAGACCATTAAGAGATGCACCGTGACAGACTGTGCATGCAGACTGTCAGAGGAACAACACAATCTTTCGGAAAGAAGCACATCAAAGATTAGACGCTGCAGCGGGTGTGGGAGTGAGTGGGGGGTTGGTTTGGCATTTAACTCCCTACTAACCTCTGATGTGTTCTGCAGCCATAATAACTGCCCACCTCCAGCGTAGTGGAGCCCAGAGGCAGCGTGGGTAGGGATAACTCTACCGGCTGAAGAGGATGAATGGCACACTAAGCCACATTACTCCAGCAGCTCTCAACACCCGCCGCCAGGCTCCTGTCCCGAGCAGACCCACCTAAACAGCCTCACTGAACAAAAAGTGCCGAAGATTTTAAAGAGCAACGAGGACTTTTATTGTGGGAACACAGATCCACCGTGTTCAACCGTGGAACAGGTGTGCAGGTGTGCTCATCTCTTCTTCTTCGTCTTCTGGCTGCTCCCGTTTAGGGGTCGCCACAGCGGATCAACCGTCTCCATTTCTTCCTGTCTTCTGCATCTTCCTCCTTCAAACCGACCACCTTCATGTCCTCTCTCACCACGTCCATAAATAAGCAGATATCTTTATTTGTATATGTCCATAAACAAGTTAAAGGATTGCTCATCTTTGAAGATAAAAATCCACCATGACTTCCATTGAAAGGTTTTCCCGGCTACCGTGAAAAGGGTCTTTGATACTTTTATCTAAGGTCGTGTACACATGAACCTAATTTGACCCATGGAACCACCTTTAGATCTCCAGGGTTCAGGCGTTGGTGGTACCATTGTGAGTGCAGCTTCCTTTCAAGCAGTAGCCGGGTTTGATTCCCAGCAGGTTTCAATTGGGGCAGCGGCGGTCTGGAGTTCGGACCAGTAGGTCACCCGGAAATCCCTTGAGCAAGCTACCATCCCCATCACTGCTCCCTGAGCGCTGTATGAGGCTGCCCCCTCTCACAATGACAGATCGTCACTTTCACATTTTGATGAGCAGTTGCTGAATTCATGATCGTGGCCATCATTCATATTTACACCTGTTCTCACAGGAGACTTATGGATTAATCAATGAGCAGAAACACAGCATCAAAGATCCCCTCGAGATCCTTCACTGTAACAAGAACTATTGACTGTATGTGATGCAGCCACTCACCGGCTGTATAAATAATGCGTACGGTGAAAACTCTGACTGGGTGGAGAATGCACTACTGATCTCATTGATGTTGGGAACAAATCACTGCATTATTTTAATCGTCCCGTGAAGGAATCTTTCATTACCACACATGACTTTAAAGTGTTAAAGGGAAAACTGCCAGGCGCTGTGGTAAATTTCCAATCTCCCAGTGGAACTTGCTTTTACATAATGCAGCAGAGCACCCTGTGGCTAAAACCGAGAGCATCTGCACTCCGTTCCAAAATTAAGGCCTTCTGGCTGAGACAGAAATAAAAGAGAGCGGCTGGATGTACACACTGGCACCTGGTTCCCCGTGCTTGTTTCAGCCGAGCTGAGGCTGTGAAGAAGCCGAGCCCCCATCTTTCCCCACTATGAATCAAGAGCAGCAGAAGAAATGTGGGCCATCATTGCATGCTAACCCAGCAGATGCACAAGCACATGGACCATCAGCCCTCCTGAGATTAACCCCGTCTTGTGTTTCCGATGGAAACGTTGTATATTTATGGAATTTAGCAGGGTTCCATTTCCATTTCCTCATTACGGCCTCTCTGGAGCAGCTTGTGGTTGAGGGTTGAGCTCAGAACCCAGTGGTGGTGGTGCTGGAGGAGGGATTCGAACCTGCAACCTCTTGGGGCAAGTGCCCTACCAGTCGTGGCCTAGCAGTTAGGGAGCCACAGGATCGGAAGATTGTGGGTTGAAACCCCTTACCAGCAGGTTGCCCTGAGGTACACTTGAGCAAGGTACCGTCCCTATGACTGCTCCCCGGGCGCTTTTATAGCTGCCCCCTGCTGCACGGCGTGTGTTTGTGTGCATGGGTTAAAAGCAGAGGTCCACTGTGTGCTGTGTCTTCGCAACGACAAGAATAGTCACTTTCACTTTCTCAGTGACTTCAGTCTAAATGACAGTTTTCTTCACTTCCCTCAGAAAAAGCCAAGCCGTGTTTGGTTTTGCATTGGAGATAAAGGCTTTGATGGAGATAAAACAAACAAACCTGCATAAGGAGGTCTCGACATGGTTGCTACAATTGTTGCCATGCAACAGATTTTCACTGTAAGTCATAAAGTGTTAAAAACCACAGCGGTGAGACTATTAGAAATCACTTTACACATTTTGAAGCCGGTTTGTGAGCGTGATGTTTCAGACATGTATGTTAACATGGGTTTGGCACAATATGGACAAAGTATGCTGCTGGATATGTAAAGAATTCAATGATAGACCCACGATGTGACGCCTCGTTTTGTTCCTTTTAACTTGCTTTGAAGCTCCCGTTCAAAAGGTTTGCAGTCATGCGTTAAATTATTTTATTGAGGTTCATTCGTGTACATAATTCATCGTCTTGTAGGGACGGATGTTTGTGATGAGTTACTGAATAAAAAAGCCTGTGTGGCTTGGTTCACACGAGTCTTAATCCTGTTTATAATTCTGAGATTAACATAAGAGAACAACAGCTGAAATAAAAGTGAAAAAAATAAGTGCTGGAGAGTCCAGAGATGCTAAATTGTTCCCTTGGTGTGACTCCTCTATGTGGGACAATGGATGGATGGATGGATGGATGGATGAAGCACACTTATAATAAAATAGAATAATAAAATCAATAACTCCACCATATTCCACTGGAACAAGCAGGATAAATGGACGAATGGATGGACATACACATGATTAGATGAAAAGATAGAAGCACACTTATTATTAAAAATATTACTATTGCTATTAATTTAATTATATAATAATGCATTAATAAAATAAATACAATAAAATAAATAAATACATTATTATTATTATTATTATTATTATTATGAAGAAGAAAAAAATGAAGCAAATGAACCAGCCAACAAGGATAAAGTGTTGAATGTTTTGACGCTTTTAAATACCTTTAACGAGCAGAAGTGATTCTGAGGACGTTCCTGTGATCGGTGTTACTAACGGTGTTACTAACGGTGTTACTAACGGTGTTACTAACGGTGTTACTAACGGTGTGGAGCTTTAGTTCATTCAACCTGACAAGTCACTGACGGTGTTTAAGCGAAAGTGAGGATTTCCTGACTGCTGGTGTTGAGCTTGGGTGGAGTTTCAGACCTGCAGGTCTTGTGTCTACTCCATCCTGTACGTTAATAAAACCTTCCTTCTGAATGTTCTTCCGGAGAGGTTCTCACACTCGTCCGTTGTGTGTACAGGTGACGTCCTGTAACCCGTGACTCTTGCCGCTTTTGAAATCTACGTGAACAATCTATGACATTATTGATCAGGTAGACTAATTTAGCAAAACCAGAAACAAACTTCTGAAACCACATGCCTCTTGGCCGCTGCTCTTCCGACAAATGGAGAGCGGCAGGAAAGAGATGGAGGAGAAATGGAAAGAGGAAGAGGAGGAATGCAGCACCACTCAAGCTTAGCCTGTTTTCCCCCATGAGAGAGACGCCACATGTTTTTCAGCACTGATTGGATCTTCCAGGCCTCCCTCTCCCTCTCTCTCTCTCTCTCTCTCTCTCTCTCTCTCTCAAGAGGGAAACAGGGGGAGCAGTCTCTCTCTGTCTTACTCTTTGTCCTCTTGCTTTGCCCCTCACACACACACACAGAGGGGGGGTAATTAGGAGAAACATCCTCTGCTTCTGTACCATCCAACTACACATGGAAAGGGTCCTCATACAATGAATAAAACACACACACACACACACACACACACACACACACACACACACACACACACACAGCAGAAACCTTTAACACTGGGATATTTAGGCTTTTAGGATTGAAGTCACGTGTTTTACTTTATGGTTAAAGATTATAATAATCAAGCAAAAACCAGCAAATCAGTTGTGAAGAGTTATTAGTGTCAGGCTTTACGTGTGTCAGGCTTTACGTGTGTCGGGCTTTACGTGTGTCGGGCTTTACGTGTGTCGGGGTTCACGTGTGTCGGGGTTCACGTGTGTCGGGGTTCACGTGTGTCAGGCTTTACGTGTGTCGGGGTTCACGTGTGTCGGGCTTTACGAGAGGGGAGTAGAGCTCAGTTTAAGAGCTTTAAACAACCTTATCTTGTAACTTTTAACCTTTTTAACACCTGCAGTCGCTGCCCATGAAGGAAGGATACTTTGGGCAGCAACATACTGTCTACATAGTAACACAGACCAGCAGTTTACTGTTTACCTTTCAGGCTTTGTGTGTGTGTGTGTGTGTGTGTGTGTGTGTTTGCGTACATCTCTCCTGTAAGATCCGCTCTACTTCAGCACCTCCCCCTCCTTCAGCATGTGGCTGAAAAAAGGTGTTTCATTTAGGAGTGTGTAACCCTGCAGCCGCGTCCCGCATCCTGCATTGTTGTTGGGCTGAAATAACGCACAAGATCTTCAGGTCACAGATCCACGCAGCTGCAGCGTCTGAGAAAAGACTGCAGATATTTTTAATGTATCTAGGAGAAGCAATCACCCCCCCCACCAAAAAAAATAAACTACCTCTGAAGACCAAGCAGGACATAAAACACAAAACACCATGAATAGCATTAGCCATCTACACAGTGTTGCCTCGGCAGCAGAGTCGGCTTTATTCCTAAATAAAAGAAACCCTGCAGATCAAAAATGTCGCACATTAACTGAGACTTCGACGGAATGACTGAAAAACTGCAGCTGACTGAATCATTCATTTTAAGGTCTTTTAAAGAGCATTGATTGCTAAATTTCTGAATCATAAAAGCCTGATTTATAACAGAATCTCTCTGATTCAATGATTAACTTTTAAAGTCTTTTAAAGAGGACCGATTGTCAAATTTCTGGACCATAAATGGCTGATTTATAGCAGTATCTCTCTGATTCAACCATTAATTTTTAAAGTCTCATAAAGAGGGTCGATGCTCAAAACCTGCCAGATTTCTGCAACAGGAATGGCTGATTTAAAACAGTATCCCCATCCGGGACGACGCAGGAAGAAGAGGAACCGCCGTAGGGAACGTCCTTCCGTTTCCAGACGTTGGAATAATTAAAAGAAGAAGATGTAAAGTTGGTTTGGGGCAGTGGTGACCTAGTGGTTCGGGCGTTGGCTGCATGATCGGAGGTTCGAACCCCTTCCCAATAGGTTGCCCTGAGGTACCCTTGAGCAAGGTGCCGTCCCCATCACTGCTCCCCGGGTGCTTTCAATAGCTGCCCACTGCTGCACGTGTTTGAGTGTGCATGGGTTAAAAGCAGAGGTCCAATTTCGTTGTGGTTCATTGTCTGCTGTGCTTTGACCTCGCAATGACAAGGGTTGTCACTTTCACTTTCACTTTTTCACTTACATGTCAACAGCCGTGTAGAGAAAGTTGGTTTGAAACTGGGCAGCCGTGTCACCTCAGAGTGAAAGTCATGGGTTCAGTTCCCAGGCGGGGCAGTCTGGGTCCTTTCGGTTTCCTCCCACCATCCAAAAACATGAACGTCAGGTGGACGGGAGACAATTGTCCCCTAGTTGTGAGTGTGTTTGTCTCTGCCTCTGCCCTGCAATGGACTGGCGACCTGTTCTGGGTGCGTCTCCACCTTTCGCTCTGTTAGAGCTGGGATGGTCTCCAGCATCGCCCTGATGCCCTAATCATGACAAGCGGCTCAGAAAATGACTAATAAAACTAATAGAATTTGTTTTCCTCCAAGAAAGTCTCCACATGCTAAGATCATGAGAAAACGGCAGGATGTCAGAGACCTTGATCTGGGAAAGTTTTGGCTTACCATCTGAAGAACCTCTTCTCCATATTTCCCACCATTTTGCCATCAATATCACAGACACAGCTGTCAAAACGTTTCATTTCAGGGGATCCCGAGTCCCCGGTGGTTCCGCAACCATCTGGGGTGCGGGAGAGCATAACTGCCCTGGTGTGTAGAGCGGAACTCCATCTCCCCCCTGAAAACTCAGAGATCAATTCTATTTACACTAAAGGTGAATAAAGTGGACACATTGTTGTTCCTGTAGAGAAACCAGATTCAGCCAGACCACTCTGAATTGCTCTTTACATTTTAACCATCGGATTATGGAGATTGTTTGGATATTATTTCCACTATTCAGATCATATTTCAAATTTTCAGTTCAAGTATTAAGCCTGTAAAATAACATCGGGGTTTACCTGCAGAATCCGGATTTATTTTAACACTGCACACAATCAATATCAATAAATTTCTTATTTTACTCCATTCCATTTCATTTCATTGTTCATTTTATGAAGACTGTATTTTAAAAAAAATGTCTCGCTTTGCTTCATGTAACAGTTTAAGTCCTGTTCAGAATTTTGAGCCTGATCTAAGTGAATACTTGCCTCTTGGTGGGACCCCTGTGTGTGAGACCCCAGTCTGGATAAGCAGCTACGATATGATAATGCACACCTATGGAGAAACCAGGTACTTCTCTCTGTTGTTTGTTCCTTTAACGGAACATATGTGTGCATTAAATCTTCCATAAAGAGGCACCTAAACAGGAAAGGTCACTAATAATTGAGAAAAATGCCACAATCACTTAAAACACCACCTGCACCAAGTCACTGCTGACAGAGAACATGCTTGAGGGCCAAAAAAGGGCTCCACAGACATCTATTCCACTCAAGTTAATGTTTTATTCTCTCTATCTTTAATGCCTCGCATTGTGTCGTTTTTCCAGAAGTAAAGGTGTTCACGCCGGCTCTCGTTATAACACACAACTGGGCAGTGAATAAAAGAGTAAAACCAACAAGGTCAGCAGGAGAGAAGAGCCAGGGCCTGATCATCTGCATCCGATTGGCTTTAAAGAAAGGCAGAGACGGTATTAGTGTTGGACCCGGTATCAGGAGAGCAGGAGTTTAATCTGAGACTCTTGGCACTTTGTGACTCAGAGGAAAGACAAACGAGCTCTTCCAGTCCTGGGATGAAGGTCCTGGGTTCGATTCCCAGGTGGGACGGTCCGGGTCCTTTCTGTGAGGAGCTTCAGTTTCCTCCAGGAGCTTCAGTTTCCTCCCACCGTCCAAAGACCTGCCCTGCGATGGACTGGCGATCTGTCCAGGGTGCTCCTGCCTTTCGCCCTGGGAGAGCTGGGATAGACTCCAGCTACCCCCTCATCAGGGCAAGCGGCTCAGAAAATGTCAGACAAAAAACAAAAACGCAAAACCCAGTGATTCAGATACTATTACGGTGCCACATCATGAGAACAATTTCACAGAATTAACAAACACAACATTTCTTAAAATAAAACGAGCCTGAAAGCTCTGCTGTACATAAGATAAATAGACCACTCTGCCACTGTTTGCCTCTGGAAAAGCCATAAGAGCTTCAATTATGCCAGGTTATATTTACAGCCCAACCATTTACACACACAAAACCTCCACGTTCACACAGCTTTCTCTCCCAGATGACTGCATTGTTTGGAAAACAATGTGATTAGGACAAAAAGAGCGAACGCTCCGAGTACAGCCGGCCAGGAGGGAACGTTACTCCGCCCGCTTTCAGCAGGACGTTTTTGTTGATTACCCCACGGTTTGAGTAGTATGATAGATGATGCACAACATGTTCCTTTATAAGCATTTCTGCATTTCCCCTCATTTTTTCCATGCATAAGGTTAGAGAAAGAGGCAGTGAACAAATACGAAACTGAGAGGCTTCCCAGAACGCTGCTCTGAGAGAAAATACGAAGAATGAAAATTGTGACAGCGTGTCTCAGAGACTCACTTAGCATTGCAGTCACATGGAGCCAGTCGTCAAAGTCAATACACGTCATTAGAAATGCCAAGTGCGAAGCGAGGCTCGGACCACACCGGCCCACTGGGGGGCAAAAACGTGGGCCATCGAAACATCACTGCATCCAGTATAAATGGCCTGCTCTGAAATCAGTGCGTGCTTACAGTTCTGCTGCCTGACCCCAGCACCATTAAACCGTAGGTTTCAGGGCGGATTCGGGACGATTTTTCAAATCGTAGCTTTCTAAGTAGTGAGGTTTTCAATCCAGCAGATTTGCTTCTTGTTTTTTTTTTGAAGGAGTAAGCCTACGTGTTCACAGGCTCATTCATTTTCTGTCTTGTGCTTTCTCCAAGGTTGGGAGCTGATCCCAAAAAGAATCAATTCCCCACGTTCAGGCGTTCAGGAACTCATAATCGACTCCAGAGATTTGCAAAAGCAATTCCCAGACTTACAGATTCACAGGACGAATACAATCGCTTCAATCTACAGATTAATCTATTTAAGGCTCTATACTCTTAAAATAACCCTGAAAGCAAAGACCCTCAAAGCATGCAGTTCCAAATCATCCCGCCCAATCGGATCGGGTGCTGCGCTGCTGTCGGTGAACTGTCAGTGTCCTGCAGGTTAAGACTGTCATTAAGGCACTTTTGATAGTAGGGTCAGTTGCCTGACCACTAGAACACAAGGTCATGGGTTTGAGATCACCCTGGAGCAAGGTTCCTTCCCCATCACTGCTCCCTGGGATCGGTTGCCCATGGACCAACATGGGGAAGCCTTTCCTGTTTTCCCTTTAATATTTCGTCTTTTTCATATTGTTCTTCATGTGCTTCTGTTTCTCAGTACTCTTCTGATTCTCATTCTGAGGTTAAGCTCTGGGTGAAGCTGAACCATATCCTGATTTAGCTCAGCCATGGCCAGGATAATTACTCAATTACAGGACATTACTCATTAAATATTTCTTATTTTTTCATCCTTTCTATGATTCATTAAGCATCTGTGCTCTTTTTGCCAAAATAAATCACGAAGGTTTCCAAACAGAACTAAACATCAACATGAATGCATACGCTCATTATTCAGAATTCCAAAGATTAGTGCCGGCCCTTACTGCAAAATTATAAAATGTTTGTAAAATCTTTTAGAAATACATTCAAAAGGAGGATATTGCCTTGCAGTCCTATTGCCAACCAAGATGCATATCATAGCATGTGATCTGCTGTGCTTCCGACCCCTAAGACCCCGTGTTGCTGAGCGTTTCTGACTGCAGTGATACTCCGCACAATGAAATACAGATTACGGTGCCGTACACCAAGACTGCATCCTTAATGTGAAGTCATATTTGCCTTTACAACATTGTTTTAATCTCGGGCCTCTTCTGAAAAGGATTTCCATTTCAGTGGGGGTTTAACAAATTAAATCGAGAATACAAACAAACCTTCTGTCCCTGGACGGTCCCCAGCATACGTTATTAAGCCAGTAGGGCCATTTATGAGCTCGGAAATCATTTTACCAGCAGGCGCAGCAGTACGGAGGCCATAAAGCTCAGCTTTTAAATTGTAATTCAGGACTCAAGCGCCTCTGTTTGAACAGGAACTCGTCCAAGATCCTCTACTGAAGGCGATCTCTCTCTTTACCCCCTTCTCTCTTTCATCTGGATTCATGAGAGGGGCTCTGGCCACTACATTAGCTTTGCATTAGAGATAGCCATTAGCAAGAGATCATCCTCGCAAACCAATTTGCCCTCGAAAAATAGTGCTACTAAGCAATAGCCTACGAAGAGCTAATGAGCCGTACCAAACTCCATTAGCCGTAATGGCAAAGTGTCAGTGTGTTCTGTCCGGCCTTAAAAGGTAGCCCCCTTGTCACTGAATATAAAATCTTTAGAGAGTACACGTCACGAAACACTTTAAACAGAAGCTGGTCAGAGCAGTAGACCTGATTGGTTACGGTGAATAACTTCAGTTATAGTTAAATGTGTTGATAAAACGCGCAAATGAATTAATTTATTTTAAATGCACGTGTGCACCTCATAAAGATGCTTTCAAATAGATGTTGTTGGAAGAAACCCCACTTTCCACCCCAGTGAAAGTGACCGTGCCATTGTGAACCACAACGAAATTCAATCTCTGCTTTTCACCCACACACCGTCCAGCAGGGGGCAGCCATATCCAACACCCGGGGAGCAGGGATGGGGATGGTACCTTGCTCAAGGGTACCTCACTTGGTACCAACTGGTCTGAGATTCGAACCCAAGACCTTTTGATCCTGGGGACAACTCCCTAAACACTAGGTTTGATGTATTAAAAGCATTTTAGAGTAAAGACTATAAGGTTTTAAAGAAACGAGCCATCCCACACTTATGCGCCTGCCCAATTCTCCAGCCAATCAAGATGCATTTTACTTGATTCTAATTAAGTCCAACCCAATGGTAACCCTTGTTACATTGGGAACATGTCTTTAATCTTCTGCATAAATTAGTCATCTGATATAGAAATAATTTCATTTCGATTGCTTTGAAGAGCTTTACAGACTCAGCATATACAGACACTCTAGAACACCACGCCCCCTAGTGGTACAGGCCACAAATGAAACAGTTCAATCATGAAAATTTAGTGCATCATCATCCTCATTTCAGGGGCGTAAAATGTCGCTTTTCCATTCCCTACTGCATGTTTGGTTTCAAATCATCGTGAACATCTTCAGATCATCATCTCAAGCTTCCTCAATCAGTACCACCCCTGTTCCATGTTGCTTGCTTCTGGCTCTGAGCCAAAATGTTTAGTGCCTTGGTCTTGAAAGGGACATCCTTGCTCCAAAAGCAGTTAGCGTCTACATCTGAGCTGGGCAGAAAGGAATTGGGGAAATGTCAGAAGCATGGAGGTGGGGTAGATGAAGCGGCAGGGAACAGCCCTGACTGATCTGGTTCAGGGTGGGAGCAGAGGGCGAGCCGCTTTGCTTTGGAGCCAGTTAGCTCTGAACTTTAAGCGCTGCCGGAGCAGCGGGTCATGTAGCGCTGACAGTCCGGCCGGAGCGCTGTGATGTTTGATGAAGTGGCACCATGACCTTTTGGAGGACTCTGGCTGAAGAGGAGCTGAAATACGGCAGGCCTCTTTAATTGAGACGGTATATATCCATCAAAGTGCGCCTTGCTGTCGCTCAAGCGCTGAATTAAATGCCAGTGGGTTTTTCTTGCTGTAGGTGGGCATGTTATGGTGTGGGTATAAATTGTGGGGCTTATTTGATTTCTGGAAAAATGTGAAGAGAGTCGGAATCTCCAGCTGTATTGTAAATCAGTCACCATACATCTATCATGTGGCAGTCAGACACCAGCAGCGGTGCCCTTTACATAAAAATAGTCCTCTAAAAGGCTGCCATAAGAGTATGTAATTCATTGCGCATATGTCAGCAGCCATTCCCCTGCACTGCAGGAGCCCAGCGCTGCTCCTGGGTGCACATTCATCATGTCCTGGAGCAAGACTGCAGATGCAGGACCAGGATCATGTTTGTAATGCACATGAAACTTAAAAAAAAAAAAAAAAAAAAAAGTTTTTCACACGGATAAATCTGAGAGATGCCCTCCCCTGAGATTTCCTCACCTGCAGAGTCGACTTCTAGCCCGTATCTCAGTCACTGGAGCTCCCCAAGTTTTTGACTAGCTAATCAGGGTGAAACATTAAGACTGGAGCTAAACTTAGTGCAGCTGAACATCTCTTATCCAAAAACTAAAGATGCTGCAATCAATCCTGTCTGTTCTTCAGAAACGAGAAACTTCTGGAATGTGCATATTTCCATTTTCAGAGTAAGACAAGAAGGGCAATATGGAAGGCAGTGAGACCATCTAGGTTACACACGCTGATGAAAAAAGACAGGAGGCGGAGCTGGAGCTGTCAGAGTTAAAGATGCTGGGATTTTTCCGTCAGGGGTGATGGTGATGGACAGGATTAGAAATGAGGATATTAGAGGGACAGCTCAGGTTAGATGTTTTGGAGACAAAGTGAGAGAAGCAAGGTTGCGTTGGTCTGCACATGTCCAGAGGAGAGACGAGGATTATATCGGGAGGAGGATGTTGAAGATGGAGCTGCCAGGAAAGAGGAGAAGAGGAAGACCAAAGAGGAGGTTTATGGACGTGGTGAGAGAGGACATGCAGGTTTGAAGGAGGAAGATGCAGAGGACCGGAAGAAATGGAAACAAACGCTCCACTGATCAGAGCAGCCGGAAGAAGAAGACAGTAAGATTAAAGCAAACCTCAAACATTTTGAAAAAGAAATCCCATGAAATGTTGTGATTTGTGAATTTCTTTACATTTTTCTTAGATTAGCCACATGTCTCTGTACAGGTTGTGTTTAGATTATTATACCATCATATAAAGTCAGTGCTGAGTGTGAGTCCAGGGCTAAAGCTGATGACAGTATCAAGTCAGAAATAGTGCAAAGAGTGACAGAAACAGTGCAAAAAGGCCATAATAAGGATTAACTCTCGTGCCGAACAGCATGGTGCGAACAGTGTCCTTTTCCTCTCTGCTCATGATTTAGGAAAAAAGAAATAATATTTATCCTCTTTTGCTGTGTCCTTATAATGGGCTGGCTTGTGTTCCTTCAATCATATTTAACGTGATGGAATCAGTATACTGATGTTTTATATGCTTCAGTTTATTGAATTTATTGCCAATAAAAAAGTGGAAAAGTGAAAGTGAAAGTGAAAACCCTCGTCATTCTGAAACGCAGCACAGCACAATGGAATTCGACCTCTGTGTTTCACCCACACACACACGTGCAGCAGGGGGCAGCTATTGAAAGTGCCCGTGGAGCAGTGACAGGGGCGGTACCTTGCTCAAGGGTACCTCAGGGCAACCTACTGGTGGGGGAATCAAACCCACAATCTTCCGATCCGGAGCAACTCCCTCACCACTAGACCACCCAGCCCCAAAGGTGTCAGGCTCATAGTTATCGATCTAATGATTGATCTAATGATGTAATGCTACAAACCAAGCTACTTCTGACCACTGACAGGTTTTAGAAAGAAACTGGTCAGTGAAAGAACCTCTACGCAGGCTCGTTTCCTGATTTTGAACTGAAATCACTGTGTTCCAATTACAGTAAATACAGACAAGCTACGTCTTTCTTTTCACCAAATAACAGCTCATCACCGTGCCTCTACCCTCCCTGCATGACATTAATTACCATCGCTTGGGCCAGCAACACTGAGAGAGACGATTCCCTCCCATCGCATGGACTCTTCTCTCCATAACCGTCCTGAAAAATGCTCCAAGCATCTGCTCTGGCTCTGCTAGATGCAACAGCTTCATCGCACAAAACCCTCCTCATCTTTTCACACTCCGTGCTACACTTCTGAGCTTCATGGTGTAAAAAAAACCATACCGTATTAATGACCCGCTTTTGTGCACTTATATCCCACACACGCTGCTCATTTGAAAAGTGAACGTGAAGTGGAAAAAGTGAAAGTGACTATTCTTGTCGTTGTGAAACGCAGCACAGCACGAACACAACGAAATTCAACCCACACACACACGTGCAGCAGGGGGCAGCTATTGAATGCGCCTTGGGAGCAGTGACTGGGACGGTACCTCGCTCAAGGGTACTTCAGGGCAACCTTAGATTCCCTCCGCAGTCTTCGGATCCAGGGCAACTCCCTAACCACCAGGCCCCCGCTGCCCCATGCTGTACTGGTGTCCAGTACTTACATTCATGCACACAAAACTAGAATGCACTGGTTTCAACACTTCATCAGTAAACTGGCACCAGCAGCACGCCCATACGAGGAATATATCTGGTTTGATTGCAGTCGGATCAAATTTAAACAAGGCTTTAAAAATCACAATGCACTGGCTTTAATCAACGGCTGTGACAGCGTTATTGCAGCCATCAGCCTAGAAGGTCCAGAAAACAGCGAAAACTCGCCACACAAGATAGACTTGGCAACTTCCATTTCCAATCTGCTTCCAAAGCCAGAGCAGTGGCTCGGCTCCTTCATCCACACACGCGCCCTCCATCTGAAAGTTGGCCTCCAATGCCACTCGCCTCAAAACGCCCAGTACAAGAGAAGGCACTTTGGACTGGAAACAGTGGCTGCCTCTGGCTGTATAGTCAATCAGTGGGCTCCTCACTGCTCCCCCAGAACCTGCTTCCTGTTCAGCAGGAGCCTAATTAATAGGCATGTGCCAGGGAAAGAAGGCTGCCAGGGAGCAGCTGTCCCAGCACCAGGACCTGGAGAAGCTGGAGAGGCTCCACAGTGCACCATTATGCTGGCCTCACTGGGCTCAGCGCGGCTCCGAGTGAGACCAGGACTTCAGGTGAGTCCGCCTGCCCGTGGAAAGCAATAACAACAGACTTCAGTACAATAAGAGCCGCACTTATAAAACCCAATAAGAGCTACACTCTAATGCACAATTCATGCTCCTGAGCTCCGAGGAATATTGCCACAGTGGTCAAAGTGGAGCGCTCAATAAAACATGCATTAACCAGTAGAAGTCTGGTTTGAAGAAATGGAATTATTTAGGAGGGACGACAAGTCAAAGTGTCATTGTGACCAAAACATACATCTTCTGCATTTAACCCACAAACACCATCCAGCAGCCAGGGAGCAGTGATGGGATCCAACCTTGCTCAAGGGTCCTTTTGAGCTACCTACTGCTATGGGATTCAAACCCATCCCCTTCTGATCCTGGTCTGATCCTGGCAGAGGTGGCCTAGCGGTCAGGGACTAGGCCTCGGCATCTGAAGGCCATGGTTTCCCAGACAAGTACGTTGCCTTGAGCAAGGTACTATCCCCATCACTGTTGCCTGGGGAAATAGTTGCCCCCTGCTGCACGGCGTGTGGGTTAAAATCAGAGGTTGTGTTTCACTGTGTGTTATGAGATCATGGGGACAAATAGCCACTTTCGATGATAATGATATTACTGATATATCGTTACGCCTGGTGTGTCGTTACACCAGGTCTTCTTTGGTCTCTTTCTCTCTGTGTTTAAATTTGCACTGCTGTTGAGAGGTGTTGATTAATAAAACATCAGATTTGCTGATCTCCTCCTTCCTGCTCCGTGTGTAATGGAGCAGCATGGCCAGCTCTCCGTGTGCATTAACGTAGTCACAGACTGTATCTATTAAGCTTTTGAACTTCTGGAGATGAAGACATATTGCACTGCAGCTAAATTTCTTTGGGGACTTTGGCGTTTCTTTATGTCAGAGAGTTGACTTTGTATTTCTGGGGGAAGGAAGTGACTTTTATTTTGTTTTAGGTCACTCCTACAGAACTTTTTGGCCGCTTAAAAGCCACTACATGATTTGGGCTGAATATTTCTATGAAATGTGGATCATGAGCCTAGAAGATCTCCTGGATCTAATGGAGCTGGACAGCTATTGGTTCCCAAAACTGAAACCAAAAGGACACCCGGTCTGATTCTGAATTCTACAGAAATTTGGAAGTAATGTTAGAAATGTCCTTTAATCATGCCTCAGTCTTGTCCTGGGTTTGTTTGGGTTGAAAAGCTTTTTCCGAAGGTTATCTGCAGTCAGTAAAAAGCTCTGAGAGCTTTGAGGGCTACAGATCAGAGAGAACATTAAAGCTATGAAGGACGACCTGCTGCCCGCCTGGACCTGAACCTAAGTACCTGCTTTCTGCACCAATTAGCTAAAGCGTACTTTACCATTCATCCCTGGTCTCCATGGATATTCCAGGATTTCTCAGAGTCAAACCGCATTCAGGAGAGCTCTCTCCAGGTTATGAGCATCCGTTCCCCTCCGAACAGAGTGCAGTCCTGTCTGGCATGTTTAAGAGAACCGGAGACATATGACTTCACCTTCACCTTGACTTCCTCCTTATATGCGTATGGATGGTGGAGCTATTAGAAGGATGATTGAAATGTGGCACACACTTCAAGCACAATCAGAAGGATGAAGATGAGGCGATGAAACGCTTCCTCCGATCGGACCTCCCTGACCCCGCCGCTAAGATCCGTATCGCTCTCATTGATTTTATTCAGCTCCTTCTCTCCACTTTCCATGATAAAGATCACCTTGGTTTTCCAGAGGAGCACACTTTTACAGCATCAGCCAAAAGGTTTAGACACACCCTATCAGGGGTTCCGCTGTATCTACTGATTTCCACCAGTAAGCAATAAGGAAGGCATCAGTGCCATGGCATCATACACGGAGTAAAAACAAAGTCTTCCATTAAGTTCTTCGCAGATCATTTAGAGGAACATTTACTGTTTAGATGTCTATGCTGCTTATTTTCACAATGTTTCAGCTTGTTCAAAGCATTGTCTGAAACATATTAATGAAGATCTCACAAGAATGTTTTTATAAGCTTTCCAACTTGCTGTCCTGAAAGCAGAATACCCAACAAAATAAATGATACGTAAATATGACATTTTTATAGTTCTGCAGAAAGGTCTTGAGCCCATCGTTTCTTTATATTTTGCTCTTATCTGGGTGATATTGAGATCAAATTAAAGAAACTGGAACAAATGTTTTAGTGCTCCAGGCCCTAAAGTGCCTAAAGATACAAGGTTCTAGATAAAGGGGTTTTTACTTGTCACTTAGCATTCAGTAGTAAAGGAATCACCTGATCATCTGGAATCATCTGCAAGATGCAGATCACTGTGTGGATTAACCAACACTCAAACTGCTCAGGTACAGAGACTGGACTGAACATGAGAGACAACAACACTGTCCTTCAGGAAGATCTGGAGAACTGCTCAGGTACAGAGACTGGACTGAAAATGAGAGACAACAGCACTGTCCTTCAGGAAGATCTGGAGAACTGCTCCTCAACAACACATTAAAAATACAGTCAACAAATCCAGTTTAACATATCTTTGTGAGGCAAAAGTATCTGGACCCCGAGGAACAGCAGTCCGTTTGAAGGTGACATTATATTCTAGTGTTTCCAAATCAATGGTCTGATCTTCACAACTGTGGAAGGTATAGCACCTGAAAGTGAAAGTGACTACATGTCATGGTGAAACACAGTGAACCACAACAAAATGACACCTCTGCATTTAACCCACACACATACGTGCAGCAGGGGGCTGATATTGAAAGTGCCCAGGGAGCAGTGATGGGGACGGTACCTTGCTCAAGGGTACCTCGGGCCAACCTACTGGTCTGGGATTCTAAGTCACGACCTTCTGATCCTGGGGACAACTCTCTAAACACTAGGCCTCCGCTGCCCCTAAGAAAGAGTGAAAGAGTGCATGCACCTCCATAAAAGTTTACAAAACCACCTCGAAAGAGCCTGAACTCCATCAGTCCACAGCCAGACACGTCGTGTACTAATGATCGAGTTCTTTGCCTCAACACAGCTGCACACCATCTTGAAAGCAGCTTCATGGAGATCCACCTGGGGCGCTTCTCCAACAGGGCAGAAGAGGATACACACATGCTGAGACCATCACTCTGAAAAATCAGCACCAGGAAGGATTCTCTCGGTATAAGAGCTACTCTCGAAAGATGGACACTTTGAGAAGAACTCGTGTTAAATTGAAAGAACTTGTACATGTAATTAAGGTCCTTTACCAGTTTGTGGGTACTTTTGGAAACCTTTACATCATCTGAAGAAGCAGTACGGGAAATAAACGTATATCCTTCTATAATTAAAATCATGCATCACCAGTTAAAGAAGTGACAGATTCCCTTTTGTGTGCAATAAAGTGTATAGATCTTAAATCATCTAATCTCTTCTCAATATCGGGGCTGGATCCCCCCTGCTGCTGTTAATGTGATTATATACTTATAAAATGCTTTTATATCATTAATATATTATTATGCAAAACACTGAAAGCTATTATGGTAATTTGTTATTATAATAACACTTAATGTTACGTTTTAATACCAACAATTGTAATAATTAAAACGCTTCAGTGGTTTTAATGATTATTAAACATGATGAATCTCATCAGCTGCGGATGCCTCACTTTTAAATTCACACACACACACACACACACACTCTGTATAAATACATACTACCTAGTGAACAAAAAGTTCCCATTCAAAAACACGCGCTGCAAACATTTTCAGATATTGTTAGTTTTGTGACATCACAAAAACATGCTTTTCTATTGGAGCGTTTGGAGGGAGTGAGACTAAGTGAAAGTGACTATTTGTCATTGTGAAGCACGGCACACAAACACTTCTCTGCATTTAACCCACACCCACCATGCAGCAGGGAGCAGCCATGTTCAGCAAAGTGATGGGGACGGTACCTTGTGCATGGGTACCCCAGGGCAGCCTACTGGTCTGGGGCTCGAACCCATGACAATCTGATTATGGAGCGTAGTCCCTAACTTTTAGGTCACATATGTACATATGTAAATGCCAAGGTCCTGATTGGTCAGCAGGTAGACAATCAGAATCTGAGGGTTAACGTCCCTGTGACTGAATGACTTGTTTGATATGAGACAAGAACCTTTGATGGGTCAGCGGTTGCCTAGCGATGAGTCATCAGGCCCCCAAACTGGGAGGTAATGGGTCCTAGACCAGCAGGCTGAATTGAGGTACCCTTGAGCAAGGTAATGTCCCCAACACTGCTCCCCAGGTGCTGGACACAGCTGAGGCAGCAGTGCCATAGTGTTGAGGGACTAGGCCCCGGGATCAGAAGGTTGTGGGTTTGAGTCCCAGACCTGCAGGCATCCCTGAGGTCGCCTTGAGCAAGGTACCATCCCCATCACTGCTCCCCCGGCACTGGTTATGCCTGATACTGAAACAATACTGATATTGTGTCTATATCATGCACCAACACATGGCAGTGGTGGCCTAGTGGTAGGGAGTTGCCCTGGATCAAAAGATTGTGGGTTCGAATCCCTCACCGGTAGGTTGCCCTGAGGTATCCTTGAGCAAGGTACTGTCCCCGTCACTGGCGCTTTCAATAGCTGCCCCCTGCTGCACGTGTGTGTGTGGGTGAAACGCAGAGGTAGAATTTCGTTGTGTTGTGCTGTGCTGCGTTTCACAATGACAAGGGTAGTCACTTTCACTTTCATCACGACACATTTAAGGGTAGTTGAATGAACCGTTCGGTCTTTATAAAAATAAAAGCCTCCTTTTTAGTCACTTCTAGTCCAGCCTTTTCCCAACTTTGGCAACGAGTTCATAAAAACAAGCACCAGAGTGATCAGTAAAGCTCCTGGACTCCAAATCAGAGAAATGAATCTCACTGTGTATCAATGAGACTGTCGTAGAGGACGGTCCCGGAGATAACAGCGCAGTGACAGACACTAAAAGGCTGCGCATCTGCAGCGTTGTACTGCGTGCACTGCATGTATAAGTTAATTTGGAAGTACTGAGTCACCTCTTGATAAAGCCAGCCTCGGCTCTCGCATTACTCGGGATATTGGTTCTTCTCGGCTCAACATCTGCCTGGATATTTTGGATGATCTCATTAAAGTTTTATTCCTAAAGAGAACTCGGAGACGTCATTTAAAAAGGACATCGGTGAGGTATGACATCCCACCTTTGGTACAGGAATAAGTATACGGCGACCGCGTTGCAAAACACGTGGATAAAAAAAAAGGAAAAAAGGAAACTCATTTAGGAGTTCTGAAATGGATTCTCTGAATATGGCCATCCACAATGGCTTGCTGGCGGGAGACAGAAGTGAAGAGACCTATTAAAAAGAGTTATACATCACTCCTCTTCCCTCACTCGCCCTGCCACGGACAAAATGGTGTGTATGAATCACGCTCCATATGGGAGCTGAGGAGTGGAGGGAGGAGGTGGAGGTGCAGCATCTGTCTTTCATGACCAGAAAAAAGCAGCTTCTCATTTGCTTGCTTTAAATATGACCATCATGAATAACCAAAATTGGCTGCGAAGTTGCTGAACTCTTTAAAGTTTTCTATTTTTCTGCGAAATAAATAAACAGATCCAGGCTGAAAAAGACAAAATATTATACTTGACCATTTGCTGACTGAGGAAAATGCCCAATATTACAGATCTGTGAAATGTATGCGTAGGAACAGTGATTGAAAGTGAAAGTGAAAGTGACACCGTCATTGTGAAACGCAGCACACAGTGAACCGCAACCAAATACATCCTCAGTGTTTAACACGCACCCACCATCCAGCAGGGGGCAGACATGTCCAGCACCTGGGGAGCAGTGATGGGGACGGTACCTTGCTCAAGGCAGACAAGCTGACAAATAAGACCAAATTGAAATGTTTTTGCAACTGAAATAGCTTTTTAAATATGTCGTTAAATTGAAGTAATTAGTGTGTTGGTATTAATTAGCAGCGTTATTAGCAGTACAGTATATATTAGTATTAAATGAATAATTAATTGTTTCTTTTAAGTAATTAAAAGCAATCGCAACTGAGGTAACAAAAATGGCATTCAGCTATTAAAGCACACTTTTATAATTCTTATGAAATTTCAAAACGATTACAATATTACATTAAATCGATCGGACTACAAAATATTAGAAACATACATTAATAATATGTGACTTTAAATAGTAGAAAAGCTTTCAACTGTATAAAGAGCTGCTGTTTGGACACAGCTTGTATAATTTATTCATGAAGAACTGATGTACTTTTGAATCAAGCAAGTTCGATGCAGTGCATTATTAAGTGAACCCCTCCCTCCCCTTCACCTACCGTACAGAGTAGGTGAGGAAAATGATGAGCGAAAATAAAAATGACAAGCTGTCACACCGGGACTGGCATTTAGGAGGAGAGATGGATACTGAACCTGAAGCTCTAAAATTAGGGCTGCAGCCATTATGGGAACTGTGGGACGATGCCAGTATGACAGAAGTCCATGTTTCGTGGACATGCCGTGGTTGATGGTACGTTAACTTTTTAAAAGTGTTCTAATTGAAACTAAATCCATCTAGATTAATAACACCAGTTCACCAGGTTTGCACACATTTTCTGCTTCTCTGGAGTTATCATTCCTCTCTCGTTGGGAATATCAATCAATCTGTCTCACGTCTCTATTTTCCCTCTATTATTTGTCCATGTGTTTAAAGTGAAAGTGACTACTTTGTAAATGTCATTGTAAAACACGGCACAGCACACAGTGAGACCCAACAAAATTCAACCTCTGCTTTTAACCCACACACCGTGCAGCTATTGGCAGCGATTGGGACAGTACCTTGCTCAAGGGTACTTCAGGGCAACCTATCGGTCTAGGGTTCGAACCCATGACCTTTCGATCCTGGGGCCTAGTCCATAAACACTAGACCCCCGCTGCCCCAAATACGCAACGTGCAGCAGGGGGCAGCTACATCCAGCGCCCAGGGAGCAGTGATGGGGACGATACCTTGCAAGGAATCTTGCTCAGGTGTACCTCAGGGCAACCTACAGGTCTGGGATTCAAAATTTAAAACACACAACCATCTGATCCCCGAGCCTCGTCCCTAACCACTAGGCCACCGCTGCCCCAAAGGAACAATTGCCCCGTGTGAGGATGAATCATGTAATGATGCATAATTAAAATGATTCATTTAAAATGATTCATTTTAAGTGACTCACTCCCTCACATGAGCAGGGCAAAGATTTTCCATAAGCGGGTCTTGTTAGAAATTAAAAAGCTTTAAAACACATTAAAGCCAAACTAATTTATGAAATAATTCATAGAGAGCACATGAAGGGGGTCGGTTTGAAGGAGGAAGATGCAGAGGCCCGGAAGAAACGGAAACGGATGATCCGCTGTGGAGACCCCTGATCTGGAGCGGCCGAGAGAAGTAGAAAGAATTTGCAGCCTCAAACAAACTCTTTTATTTCTCTCAAGCCCCACCCTTCTTGTACTAGCCACGCCCCCTACGTGCAGACCAACCACTGCAGGCATTCTGAAGCAGGATTTGCATAATTCACATTCATTATCTGTTGTTAAATGGATCAATTCTGACTTAATAATAATAATCCTTTATTTATAATCCCACGAATGGGAAATTCGTTCTCTGCATTTCACCCATACACATGTGCAGCAGTGGGCTGCTATTGAAAGCGCCCGGGGAGCAGTGATGGGGACGGCACCTTGCTCAAGGGTACCTCAGGGCAACCTACTACTGGGAAGGGGTTCGAACCCCCGATCCTCCGATCATGTGGCTAACACCCTAACCACTAGGCCACTTTGTGTCGAGGAAACATGCTAACTAACACGTTAACTAACTGAAAGTTGACATTATTTGTGGATTTATGCTGCTTAAATCAAACAGTGGAGCTGCTGTGATCGTCTCACTGGACTGCACTTTGTTTGAGACACCGTCTGCTGAAGGTCAATAATGCCAACTTGCCAACTTCTAAGTTCCAACTTCGCAGTAATCTTGCGCTGGTGGTTTTGATGATCAGCTGCAGGAGCTGTAGGAGTCCTAACCCTAGGACGTTTGGGATTTTAGGGTTTAGGTTACATGGGTTTATATGCAAATGTGTTAGTACAGCACATGGGGAGAGAACAGTCAACAGCTAGTTAGCCAATCAGAGCACCCTGGACTGTAACTGATGGCTTCTTAGGGGGAGGAGCCTGAAAGACACAGTAGCTCCACCAGACCGTTTCAGGACGAGGATAAATAGAGACAGTAAAAGACTAAAACGAATGCTGTTTTGGAGCGTGCGCATATATTTGGGTTAGATGATAATGGAGGATAATGGGTTCCCATTAGCAGTGTTTGTTCAGGAGGAACGGGATGTGTTGGGGGGTGAACAGCAAAGGCACACTATGCAAACTATCCACTTTGTAAAACACTGTCGTCTCAAAAAAGCAGCTGACGTGGGGCAAAAGGGGCATTTCTGATATTAAGGCAAACCCATACAGACATAGCATGATATCATTTAGCAAACAGGAAGCATTACCTTTATGGACACACTTCTCCAGGTTGGTGGTGGGTACTTGCCTATGGACCTATTGGTCAAGAGGTCCCAGGATGGAATCCCACCTCTAGCACTACCACCACTGGGTCCCTGAACCCTGAGTGTCTCCAGGGGGGGACTGTCCCTCTAATCAGGACCTGGAAGTGCCGCAAATGGAAATGTAATGGAAATGTCCAGGTTCTGTTGAAGCACTTGGACTGAAAATGTGCCACACCATAAACTTGAGCAGAGAAAGTGTCTTGAACTAAAAACTAGCCAAGTTTTGAGTTTGCAGTGTCATGAAGCCACCCACCACACACTTCTGAACTTGTGTGCATGCAGCAGTGTTGTGCATCCTAATGCATTCTGATAAGGATGCTAAAGCAAGCTAGAGAAAGGAGCTTTTGTTCCCCAAAGACAACACAACAAATGGCTTTTCTCTAAACTCTCAGCCATACACGGCACACGGCACATCTGGGATTTGACCTGCAACCTGAGGGGGTGCTGTCGACCTGAGTAAACTTTTTATGAGTTACGCTGACATTGGCAAAGGTGCAACATTAGTCAGTGAGTCTGGAAGCGAGGGTTTCATATCAGAAACGGCACTAGTGGTTCGAGACCAACCCCTTAATCAGATGGTCATGGGTTTGAGCACCTTACAGCCTAGTTGGCCCCAGGACCAGAAGGTCATGGGTTCAAATCCCAGACCAGTAGGTTGCCCTGAGGTACCCCTGAGCAAGGTACCGTCCCCGTCATGGGCGCTTTCAATCGCTGTATGTTGTGGGTGGGTAAAATGCAGAGGTGTAATTTCATTATGGTTCGCTGTGTGCTGTGCCATGCTGTGTACTCACAATGACAAGGATGGTCACTTTCACTTTCACTTAACAGCAGGCTGCCCTGAAGTGAAAGTGAAAAAGTGAAAGTGACAACCCGTCACTGCGAGGTGAAAGCACAGCAGACAATGAACCACAGCGAAATTGGACCTCTGCATTTAACCCATGCACACTCAAACACCGTGCAGCAGTGGGCAGCTATTGAAAGCGCCCGGGGAGCAGTGACGGGGACGGCACCTTGCTCAAGGGTGCTCAATAGGGCAACCTATTGGGAAGGGGTTCAAACCCCCGATCCTCCGATCATGTGGCCAACGCCCTAACCACTAGGCCACCGCTGTACCTTTGAGTGAGGTACCGTCCCCATCACTGCTCCCTGGACATGGCTATAGCGCTGCCCATGTGTGGGTTAAAAACAGTGTTTCGCTTTGTGTTGTTTCACAATGACAGATAGTCACTTTCACTTCCCTCATTATTGAGAAAGAAAATGAAGTCAATGGAAAATTACATGAGGAAAAAAAGCTAGACAAATACCACAGAGCTCGGGGTGCTCTGGCATCGTATCAATGAAAGGAAGGGGAAAAAAAAGTCACATCTGTAATCAAGGTCGCAGGAGAGAAATGGCATCATTTGAATGCCAGCTGAAGGTTAACGAGAGATTGGAAAATGCCAAGGTAAGCCATCGATGAATGTCACAAATTCTGACTCTGCTACGAAGACAAAGGTTACCATGAAGTCAATAAGACATCCGTATCCAAAGTGAATTAGGTTCAAACTGTTTCTATGGTCAAGAAGTCATAAATTATTTTCTCCCTCTTTTTGCATGGCATTGAATGTACTGGCCTTTAATAAAGACGTGCAATTTCTGCAGTAATGTCCTGCGCTGAATGCGGAACGACCCTTTCAATGCGCTTTACACATTTATACATTTATCTGTTAGGACACTTACAATAAAAGCAGATTACTTTATATCAGATACTTTAATGCAGGGCTTCTGTGCTGTAAAACGACCCAAGTTCTTTTCGGAGGCTGGAAAAAAAGGTCATCGCTGCAATTTGGTTTTTCAGAAATTCATGATATGAATAAAAAAGGGCGCCCGAGCTGCATTTATATCTGTGAAACAGGGTAAACGCAACAGGTTTAGAGAAGTTACTCAGCTACTCACAATATAACACATGGAAGATGGAGCTGCCAGGAAAGAGGAGGAGAGGGAGACCAAGGAGGAGGTTCATGGACGTGGTGAGAGAGGACATGCAGGCGGTCGGTTTGAAGCAGGAAGATGCAGAGGACCGGAAGAAATGGAGATATTGTATCCTTTCTCCTTGTGTAAGATTAGCACTGCTATAGGAACAATTGTAGCAAAACAAAGCAAAAGGTTACAATAAGTTTATCATAAAGTCGCCAAACACTGAGCAATAAATCTGAATCAGTGAAAATGAGAAATATTAGATCCAGCTGGTTGGAAGAGACACCTCAGAACACGCCGTCAACACAATGGAAGACAGTGAATAATGGGACGGCTTGAGTGTGCGCTGCTTAAGGACAGATTTATTTAAGCAGTATTTTCCCAAGCGCGGTGCACTGACAGCCCTGCATAAAAAAAGCCGTAATGGCAGATATTAAAATAAATTTGAAAGTGAAAGTGACTACTCTCGTCACTGTGAAACACGGCACACAGCGAGATGCAACGAAATTCAACCTCTGCATTTCATCCACGCGCGCTGTGCAGCAGGGGCAGCTATTGAAAGAGGAGCAGTGATGGGGATGGTACCTTGCTCAAGGGTAACTCAGGGCAACTTCTTGGTCTGGGGTTACCTCTGGCAGGGTAAAACATATTTTTCATCAAGTACTGCATCGATCATCTGATTCTGGGGCATTGCCTTTCACCAGCGCAGTGGTGGCCTAAAGGTTTAGGGACTAATCCCCAGGATTGGAAGGTCATGGGTTTGAATCCCGGACCAGCCGTCCGCCCTGGGTTACTCTTGAGCAAGGTACCATTCCATCACTGCTCCCTGTGCTGGAAACAACTGCCCACTGCAGATGTGTTGGTTAAAGGCGGAGGCAGCATCGTGTTGTGGTTCACAGCTGTTACTGAGAGAGAACGAGTGATAAAGACGGGGGTTTGACAGCAGAGTTCATGCTTAGTGTTCTCCTCCGAGCTTGTTGAGGCAGAAAAATTCTGCACAGACGGAAAAAAGAAGATACAATGGCAGGCTGCACCACTCACTCCGCACTCCGGTCTATGGGGGTCAAGGATTTGGAAAAACTGGGAAAAATACTCTTTGTCTTCGTCCCCTCGCATCCCCATTCTAGCCTGAGCTTCCAACGGACTCCATAAATGTCCCTTAAGCACAAACAGCACATTTCCATAATGTCAGTCACTGTCTCCACCACTGCTCTCTCTTTCTCCCTTTCTCTCGCTCTCCCTCTCTCTTGGCCGGGTGAGAGTCTGATCCAGCTGCCCTGCAAAAGACCCAGGAGATTACACACAATGAGCACCTCCAGCTTTAGCATTCAGAGCACACAGGCCGGGCTATGAAACACAATTACACTCAATGGTATGAGTAAGTGGTAGAGGCCGGCTTATGACAGCGCCGTCTTAATGAGCGTTGCGGAGGGAAATCATCATTAATGCTCCATACAAAGGGAATTTTCTCCTGGAATAAGTGAAGCAGAACTGCTTTCAAAACTCTCCGCCACTCTCGCTCACCTTTTCCTGCTAATTGGCAAGTTTCTGTAGACAGGAAGGGTGTAGATTTAAGCCTGCCTGCCAAGGGCTTGGCCTTTGGGGGCAGCGTTTTGGTCCTATAAGCGTTTGAAGAATTTTTCTAATCATCTCAGCACGGAGCAGACAGGTAGGACTCACCCAAATATCCGCAGCGTTTCCTTATTCCCTCCTGGTTCGCTAACGCGCAAGCGTTTCTGTTTTCACGCCATCTGAGACCCTTCTGCATCCCAAAAACCTGGCCTGCTGGCAAATTAGTCTCCGATTACAAAGCAGCTCAGATCGTTATGTAACCCGTGTTCCAGAAAACGCTTGAACCTGGTGGTGCCCTGTCCTATAAACAGCCCTGCGTTTCCCCCTAATGATACTCTAAATACTGCACAGCTGATTCCTCCTCCAGCAGCAGCAGAAATGAAACATCAAGGTACTTAAAGGCCTTCTAATTGAATAATTTTGAATGCAAAAATGCTGAAAGCTGTAAATCTTATAGTAGCACAAAGGGTTTTCGCCTTTTTAACAATGTCCAAACCAAGACCCTTACAAAAACATTATCAATGATTAACATCAGTATATTTTTTAGAGGCTGTTTACATATTGTTTATGTAAATATTAACAGATGAAATGACTTAAATGACTAAAAAACCTCAATTAAAATGTTTACAAATAAGTAAAAACCATGGTTATCGTTCAGCGATTCACACACAGTGCTGCGGTTAAATGACACTAATTATTCTCTCATTATATTGAATAATGCAGTTAATCACCTCTGTTTTGAACTAATGATTAATGAGTGAATAAAGGTAAATACAGCGAAATATATCTGACATATAATGAATATACTGGCATGTACTCAAATAAACCTCATGCTGTGTTTGCGGCAAACATTAAAAATAAAGAGAAAAATATAAAGTCTGCAGAGGTGTTTGAAAAAGTAAAAATTTAAACATTGACGATTGGGTGATGTGTTGGGTTGCCAGATCATGTTTGGTAAAGATTGGGCGATGTGTTGGGTTGCCAGATCAGGTTTGGTGAAGACTGGGCGATGTGTTGGGTTGCAGGATCAGGTTTGGTGAAGACTGGGCGATGTGTTGGGTTGCCAGATCAGGTTTGGTGAAGACTGGGCGATGTGTTGGGTTGCCAGATCAGGTTTGGTGAAGACTGGGTGTTGGGACAGTGTTGTTTTGAGATAAAACTGGTGATGCAGCTCTCAGAATATCATGATTACCTCCTGAACTTTGAACTGTTACCATTTGATCAGCTCAGGAAGCCTCACTGGCCTGGTTATGTAACTAAAGGAGACACAGATTTGGTAGATTCTGTTCTTAACAAAACAAATTTATGCTAAACAAGCTGTTTTTAAAGACAGGTGGTGTTGGTCTAGTGGTGGGACATCTAAATATGGACCAAAAGGTCCAAACTTCAGCACTGGTAGGTTCCTGAGCAAGTCACTGAAGTGACTATTTTTCATTGTAAACCAAATTGCATCCACCTACACAAACCGTCCAGCAGGGGGCAGCTATTTAAAGCGCCCGGGGAGCAGTGATGGGGAAGATACCTTGCCCAAGGGTACCTCAGGGCAACCTACTGTTCTTGGGTTCGGACCTGCGACCTTCTGATCCTGGGGTCAACTCCATAAACACTAGACCACCGCTGCCCAGTTTGCTCCAGTTTTATGGTAGTTTTGAATAAAAAAAATGATGATAAAATTATCTTTTTTAAAATATGGAAATACTACAGCTGCTCTTTTGCATTTTTGTTTTGCTTCGCAGTTTTAATGTGATGATGGTGATTATTTTTTAGGGTAGAAGGTGACAGCGTGCTGCTATTTGTTCAGATTTTTTCATTGTGTATATATTACATATACAATTTTAAATAATAATATAATACAATTATAATGTTTCTCATGTTTATAGAACCTGATCTGGCAACCCAACACATCGCCCAGTCTTCACTGAACCTGATCTGGCAACCATCGCCCAGTCTTCACTGAACCTGATCTGGCAACCATCGCCCAGTCTTCACTGACCCTGATCTGGCAACCATCGCCCAGTCTTCACTGAACCTGATCTGGCAACCATCGCCCAGTCTTCACTGAACTTCACTGAACTTCACTGAACAGATGGCAGTGCAACGTTCCCCTGATCTTCAGCCCAACAGTCCAGAAAAAAGGCTTCAGATTAAAGCTCAGAGTCGCAAATGGCGCCATCTGCAGCAGCCTCACCTGCTCAGTTCAAACTCTGAAAAAGAAATGATAAAGTTAAGACGGGCCTTGATGGCAAGTTTTTCGCTGTGATGAATCATTAGCATTGTATTCATGATCTCAGTTCCACTATGCTGCGGTGAACATCCAGGCAGAGGGTGAAGCAGAAGGAGATATGAAATATTCATCTATTGTAAACTCATTATTTGGGCTGCGCTCAGGCCCACAGTCTTGCCTGACTAAGCGGTGATTGATTGTTTTGGACTGGTGAGAGAGAGAGAGAGAGAGAGACAGAGAGAGAGAGAGAGAGACAGAGAGAGAGAGAGAGAGAGAGAGAGACAGAGATGGGTGGTACTGTGGAACAAAACGCTGTTCCGAACGGCAACTTCATAACGGCAAATTGAACGACGGGCCTTTTCAGCACGTATAAAAGAGAACGCTGCATCGGATACCTGCATGTGAAAAGATCAAAGCAAAGAACTGTTACATTCCCTTCTTCTTAAAAGCTGCATCATTCTACTACTCTATTTCAACACAGCTCAGTGAAGGACACACACGGCAACGCTAATAATGCTTTAAAAGCTGGGCGATGCGGAGAAACCCAAACAAAAGTGATGCCCAGTACTGAGCACTACACATTCCACCTTAACCAGGAGACGCTGAGCACGCCGTGGGTCATTTTCACTTCTGAGATTCAAACATAAATTCACAAACTCATAAGTCAGACACACTGCTTTCCCATCAGGGCTGCAGGATACTGGCCAGCTGCAAACACAGCTGCTTCTTGTGGTGTGACTTCTATTCAAACAAATATTGAAATATTAAATATTTCCAAATCCAACATCTGGACCACAAATGACGGAAGAAACATCTTTGAGGTCTTCTGGGGTTAAAAAGTGGCCAAAAATAAATGGACCTTTGTTAGACGAATGGCTCGATTTACCAAAAACCCATGAACACCGATGTGGAGCTGCGATTGGTCGTCGTTCTCAAAAGCACGGATTTGTTTATCTTTTGCAGCCTTCTGTGATATTAGTGTCAGTCTACAGTAAAATGAATGAAAAACTGTAACTGTTCTATTAGAATTAAATAAACGAAGGCCTGAAGGGAACCACTGTATGCTGCTCATTTTTTTATTGCAAACTAAAGTTAAAAATGAAATCATTTTGGACTCTCTGTTCACACACTCATGAAAAAGTACCAAACTAACAACAGCAACCAGTGTGTACGAGTTCTGCATTTTCTATTAAAAAAAAAAGGAATAAATAATAAAGAATAATAAATAAATTATAAGGTAATACATAATAAAAATGAATAATAATAATAATAATAATAATAATAATAATAATAATAATAACAGGACACTTTATCATAAAGTGTTCATTTCTATCTTTTTCCAGTGAATTATTTTAGGATCTTTTGAAGGTTATTATACCAGAAAACCTGCTGGATCACTCTATTACTAATATAATCTACAGTTTTTCTACCCCAGGCTTCTTTGCATCATAAGCCGAATCACGCAGACTCCCAAAGAACTACGTGTTGTGTTTAGCTTGCTCGTGTTGCTTTAAATGTGACGTGGCCGTTGAGAAACACATTATGTATGATGGATACCAGGAGGCCTAATGAAACGGTGCAGACGCACGGACCCTGTGCTGAGAAATGGCGGGCTGCTTAAAGGTCGCTATAAATCACGGCCCTTTTTCCCTGCTCCTGCTCCGCAGCCGCCAGAGGGCCGACCCCAATCAAATAAAGCAGCTCCAGCCGCCCCTGCGCATGCAGGCGTACGCCTAACGGGACAGGCCCAAGCTCAGGCCAAGCTGGACTCCGCCTGTCAGACTCGGGTTATTCTTCTTCAGCCAGTCTCTGTCACTCTGAGCGTAATGGGGACCCGGATCCGTGACAGTCGGCTCCGATTCAGGACCATTTCAGACTGTGGAGAAGCTAAAGTGGCATCTAATGTGCAGGATAGTGCTAGAGAAGAGGAGCAAATTGCACAATATCTCTGCAGTTGGTCATGCTGAATCACTTAAAGGGTAAAATAAAATAAAAAATTTTTTTTTAAATGAAGCTGCCTCTCCACCGAGGTATTTTGGAAAGAATGAAACAACCAGACTCTATTCTGCATGTTGTTACGGCGCTAAAATCCTCTAGACGTGGGTTTCATTTATTTCCCTCGCTGGCGGCCCTTTTTATTCCATTTTTATTAACAACTCCAATAATTTACTTCAATTTTTAAAGTAATTTCAATTAATTTTGGAATAAAAGGTGTGTATTTGCTTTGCTTTTCCTCTAAAATTAACAGTTTCAACGTTTGAACAGCATTTAGACGTGAATTTGTTGCTGTTTTTGGAGTGTTTACATTTTTAATGTTTCAATTTTCTGTTTAAGGGTGCAGGATTACTCAATTATGATCACTGGCTTCTTAAAACAAATCCGACAATCTGGATGAACCAGCTTGAGGATTTACGGCCTGGATGATAAACAGAGAAACAGAATGGCAATTTAAAAGGCGTGCTCTGCAGTCAGAACACTCTCCACTAGGGGGTGCTTGTAGCACTCGAGATCTTCAGATGGAGACACTTCTGACAGAATCAGGCCTGTCATAATCTGATGATTGTGGCAGATTATTACACTCATTTTTAGGGAATGATAATGATCTTTATTTTTGGTAATTAATTAATTGCATGCCCATCCATTCATGGGGCAGCACTGGCCTAGTGTTTAGGGTCTTGGCTCCAGGATCTGAAGGGCGTGGGTTCAAATCCCTGACCAGTAGGTTGCCCTGAGGTACCCTTGAGTAAGGTACCATCCCCTTCACTGCTCCCCGAGCACTTTAAATAGCTTCCCCCTGCTGCACCCGTTCAAAGGCTGCATTTCATTGTGTTTCACCGCGTTTCACAATTTGATGAAAGTTGTCACTTTCACTTTCATCCACTCGTTACATTATTCTAACTAAAGGGGTGCTGGTCAGTGCCTATTCAGGATCCTGGACAGGACACTAGTCCATCACAGGGCCATCATTTCATATCCCTGCTCTTTATATGCAATTTCAGTAATCTTTTTCTTTTTTGTGATGAAACATTTAGTTTAAATCAGTGATGAATAAGCTTCAACAAGTGCCAGAAAGAAGCGGAACTAAAAAACTTGACGATGAACAGCTTCATGAAGATGATCTTCTAAAATGAAGATGAAACGAAACACCGTCTGGTTTATTGTCAGAATAATCAGCAGATTACCAGCGTAATCGAGCGTGACGGGCCTGATTCTGTGTCGTTTAGAAGGACGTTTTCCCCGGTTTGGAGGCCCGGACGTCGGTTGACCTCCATTCCCTGCAGAAGCACATGTCCGGCACATGTAGCTGAACGAACGAGACACATTAGCTGGTCTCCACCATTAACCGTAATGCCCTCCAGGGCCAGCTTGTAGTGTGCATTGACAGAGAAGAGCAGTAATCACAGCAAAGTTCTGGACGACGACCAAGTGCATCAACACACACACACACACACACACACACACACACACACACACACACACACACACACACAGGCTCAATCAAGCAGCACAGGCACTTAACCCAGAACCACAGACCATCACAGCTTTAAAAGCAGTATTTAACTCCAAACGTCCATAATAATGAGGAGAAGTGAGCAGGAGCCGGTTAAGATTACTTAAATAGAAGCATCAACATTTATACACACTGCCTTTCATACACTGACAGGCCAGGCTAGCGTTCCTCACTCAGGTCTGTCTTTATGGTTGTACATACAGACCGTCCAAGGTTGGACCCCTATGGTGAGACATGCTTGGTGAGCATGTTGGACGACACTGCTGGATTTTCCCCATTTTGCAAGCAGCAGGCTCTCCTATCAATACAGACTAGTTTTAGTTCTTCCCCACCGAGCAGACACTGCCTTGGCTGGAGAGGAACACACATATATATAAATATATATAGATAAATGATCGGAATTAGCAGATTTTTACATTTTTGTAACAAAACAAAACACAATCAGCAATCAGGCCATTAATTATTCAGGTTTGGGCTGTGCTTTGACTTAATGAGGTTAAGGCAGGTAAGAACTGGATCTGAACAATGCTTCTACATTTGTACCAACATGGCATGCGGTAATTATACAGGACACACTGCGCTGAGCAGCACGTCGCCTCGTACTTCTGATACGGCTCTTCATGTGATCCACGTTATTAAAGAAGAAACCAAACTCTTATTCGGATGAGTTTAAAATGCTGGTTTGGCCAAATCGGAAGAAGATAACGCTACTCATCTACCAACGTTGGCTTAAAGAAAGTGCTGGAGATGGGCTAGGATGGAAATTTAGAGCTTCAAAAAAAAGAAACGAATAAATGATGCTAAATAAACACATCCATGTATGAATACAATATATACATACTATATTATAATGCAAATAATAATAGTGCAGATTTTGCATTGAGATGCAACGCAGAGTGTGACTGAACAACGATTCTCTAAAAGCGAATACATGAGTGTGAATGAAAGTGAGGATGGCGGAGTGGTTAGGATGCAGCGAGTAGAGGTGACAAAAGTGGAGGAATTTAAATACTTGGGATCAAGAGTTTGGAATGGGTGGAGAAGAGCAGCTGGAGTGATTTGTGACAGATGGGTACCAGCTAGAGTGAAAGGGAAGGTTTACAGTACAGTAGTGAGACCAGCTAAGGTGTATGGGTTGGAGACAGGAGGCGGAGCTGGAGGTGTCAGAGTTAAAGATGCTGAGATATTCGTTGGGTGTGACGAGGATGGACAGAATTAGAAATGAGTATATTAGAGGGAAAGATCAGGTTGGACAATTTAGAGACAAAGTAAGAGAAGCAAGGTTGCGTTGGTCTGGACATGTCCAGAGGAGAGACAAGGATTATATCAGGAGGAAGATGTTGAAGATGGCGCTTCCAGGAAAGAGGAGAAGAGGGAGACCAAAGAGGAGGTTTATGGACGTGGTGAGAGAGCATCACCATTCCATCTAAAGCATATGGAAACCCTCGCAAACGGGCAGAGAACATGTACACTCTACATAGCTAGGGCAGCAATGATAGGGACAGTACCTTGCTCAAGGGTACCTCAGGGCAATTCACGAACTCCTGACCTTCTGATCCTGGGCACCAGTCCCTAAACACTGGCCCACCGCTGTCCACCACTGAATTAACATCCAGAAATGAACAGAAAATGAACACAACCAGTCCAACACGATCTGTTTTAAACATGATTGGACATATTACCTCTTAATATGTCCAGAACTAATACCAGTCCATATAAATTTAGATGGTCAGAAAACAGGTTCTGTCAAAGCTCCACGCAGTGTTTGTGTCTGCTGCCAGCTGTCAAGTGTCAAATGCAATCAGTCAGTTCCCAACCATCAGTTTCACATTCTCAGCCCCAATTTCCTCACAAAACCCGTCTGCCAGGACAGAGGAGAAGAGGAAGACCAAAGAGGAGGTTTATGGACGTGGTGAGAGAGGACATCCAGGTGGTCAGCTTGAAGGAGAAAGATGCAGAGGACCGGAAGAAACGGAAGCGGATGATCTTCTGTGGCGACCCCTAAACGGGAGCAGCCGATAGAAGATGAAGAAGAAGACATGTCTGTTCGTTACAATTAAAGCACCATCAGTACATCCTGGCGGGACTTTGGCCAGTACCGGAAGACAAACGTCAGTAGGTCTCAACAGCAAACCCGATATCGGTCGGCATCTCCACGAAGGTAGGCTCGGGGTCCCTCGTGCTTCTTTTGTCAGCTCTCAGTTTGGGCTGTCATGCACCGTATAATTCAACTCACAGCCCCATCTCAATATCATATATCAGAGTATTAACTCGGGAGAATATGAGGGGAATGAGAATTCTGACACTTTCCAGCCTTGCGTCGTGTCATTTTGTTTGTCATTCCTCCCATCAGCTCGAATCTCGCACCTGAGCTCGATGAGTGAACGGCGTACATGTTCAACAATTCACCCGACTCCCTGCTGATTCGGACTCTAACAGCAGAGGACAGGCTGTCAGCCAGGCTCCGCTGCACTCACATCACCATCCAGAGGCAAACACACACTCTTTTACGACTACGCAGGCAAAAAATAAATAAATAAATAAATAAACGTCCTCTCTGCGAGGAGAGCGGAATTGCACTCCTAAGAAAGGTTTCCCTTAGGATTCTGTTCATCTCTGATAAACAAAAAAAAGCACGATACATATAAAATCAGCCCTGATTTTCACTCTCGGCCTCTTTTTATAGCACCGATTTTTATTCTTTCTGCTAAATCTCATCTTAACACAGTAATATTGTTCACAATGCTGATAAAACAGAATGTGGCAAGGTGAAAATGAGCTCGGAGGTGTCTCACTCTTTCCCAGGAGAGCAACTAACTAAAGGGGGCAGCTATAAAAGCGCCTGGGGAGCAGTGATGGGGACGGTACCTTGCTCAAGGGTACCTCGTGGCAACCTACTGGTAAGGGGTTTGAACCCACAATCCACTAGGCGTTCAAAGTCAAGGCATGCAAAGTCATGTGGACTAGGGGTTCCCAACTCTGGTCCTGGAAGGTTGTTGCTCAGCCCTTTTGATCCTCTCCTCCTACACACTCACCTAGCAGTTAACAGGTGAGTAGAACCAGGTGTGTATGGGTTGGAAAATCTAGAAACTGGAAACCATCATATATCCAGAGTGACTTTCCTTTCGCGATGTCTCTGGAGCAACTTGGGGTTGAGGGTCTTGCTCAAGGACCCAGCGTTGGTGCTGGTGGTAGAACCTGCAACCTCTTGGTCCATAGACCCCCTACCATTAGATCACCATCATCCCATGTGTATATATGTGTGATACAGGTGCTCCGTCCCTTTGTGCAGCCATATTGGAGACAGTGAGTGGTATTGGGCATTGGCTGATATCAGCAGGAAATTCTTGGGAAAAAGGAAAGAATCCCATTCTGTATCAAATATTCTGTAATATGATGGAAATAAGGTTTGTTAAGAAAGCCAGGTGACCTGTTTTACTTGAAGTGAAATGAAAAAAGAATGCATAAAAAATTGTATCACATGGCAAATGAAAAACTGATATCATACCACCTTCACGCCACGAAGATAAAGAGCCTAGTCTCTTTTGATTTTCTGCATTTTTTTTTTAATATCCCACCAAACATGGCACTCGGCATGAACTGTAACTCAACCGCTTTTAATTCTTCCAGAAAATAGAGAAATCTTTCCACTTCTTTTTCACCAGGGAGGGTTCACTGCTGACACTGCTGCTCGTTTGCGTCTGACAGGGAGAGGAAACATCTTGCTCAAAGGCACAGCGTCAGCGCTCAGTATGAAGTGGAAATGAGAAGCGATCTTAAAACCTACTGGAGGAGGTCACGTCCCCATAAGGTCCGAAATTAGGACGACTAGAAAGGCAACGATGATACTGACCAACAACATGAGTGGATTTATCACAGCTATCCATTTCAAATTGGTCTCATCAATTATTTATCTCATCAGTGATGAGCATGCATATTTTATACCATGAAATAGCCTGATGAACATGTCCTCACACACACACACACACACACACACACACACACACACACACACACAACACAAAGAAAACAAACCACTGAGATTTATAATCATTACAGTGGCACCTGTCATTTAGGGGACAAGTTGGACAAACTTATCCGATCCATGGACAGGGTCTATAGAATCGGCTGATGAAGACCATTAAATTATATCATTATATATAAATACAGTCTGTGCAAATGTCTTAAGCCACCCCTCATTTGTACTATTGTATTTCACTCTGTCTTATTTTAGTCATATTGAGATTAAATGAAAGTGAAAGTGACTAGGCTTGTCTTTGTGAAACATGGCACTGCACCACAGTGTGATGCAACGAAATTCAACCTCTGCATTTCACCCGCACACACACTGGGCAGCAGAGGGCAGCTATTCAAAGTGCCTAGGGAGCAGTGATGGGTAGGCATCTGTCATGGTACCTGAGGGTAACTCACTGGTCTGGGGTTGAAACCCACGACTTCCTGATACCGAAGTCCCTAAACACTAGGCCACCGCTGCCGCCGATGCTCGCACCTGAGAGCAAATGTTTTAGTGCTCCATGCTGCAACATGTCAAAGTTCTAGGATAAAGGGGCTCCAGCAACTCAGCGTTCAGCATCAGCAGTAAACGAATCCCCTGATCATTTGGAGGACATGTTCATCTGCTCCTGGTTCTTCACTGCTTCATGTCTTAAGTTAGACGCTTTGTTCTGCTTGAAGGTTCAGACGTAGATCACTGTGTGGATTAACCAACACAGAACTATCAACCTGCTCAGGTACAGAGACTGGACTGAACATGAGAGACAACAACACTGTCCTTCAGGAAGATCTGGAGAACTGCTCAGGTACAGATACTGGACTGAACATGAGAGACAACAACACTGTCCTTCAGAAGATCTGAGAACTGCTCAGGTACAGAGATCTGGACTGAACATGAGAGACAACAACACTGTCCTTCTCAGGATCTGGAGAACTGCTCAGGTACAGAGACTGGACTGAAAATGAGAGACAAAAACTTTGTGCTTTGGAAGCAAAATATGAGGAAATGAGGGATGACTCAAAACTTTTGAACTTGTGTGTATTTATATCAAAAATTCTGAAAGACTGATTATATGTCTAGTCCTTCCAATAATCAGCAGAATACTTGATTACTGATATAATCAATACAGACAGCTGTGCATAAGGAAGGGGGAGG
>CM029377.1:2516376-2548876 GCA_017165825.1 Hepsetus odoe
ACATCTGCATATGACCACCCTCCAACCTTCAGCATGACAGCTAAGCTCCACCCATTCCTGCTGAAGTGATGGCACTTTTGGAGTGGAGGATTGTGGGAAAACGGCTGACAAATCGATCCCTGCAGCTTTCCTGATGATCAAAAGAACCGTTTTCTTCCTGAACATTTTCTGCCACATTTCAAAGACGGGCACCTCAGGTGGACGGAGATGCCGAGTTCTCCAGTGTGTGTGAGGGTCATGCCACAGCAGCTCATCCGTCCCCATTTCTTCCTCTCCTCAGCATCTTACTCTTTCACACTGACCGCCTGCATGTCCGCTCTCAACACATCCATGAACCTCTTTGTCCCTCCTCCCAATATTATCCTCGTCTCTTCTCGGTACCTGTCCAAACCATCGTCCTGTCCTGTGTTTGAATGAAGTCTTCCCTCCTCTTCCTCATTCCTTTTCATTATCCCCACTCTAGTATCAAGCATTACAGTCCTTCGGTTTATTAATAAAATAATAAAAAGTGTCTTAAAGTGTCGGTAGGGGTAATATAGGGATTCAGGATTGTCTAAGAGGATATTTGACTTGAAAAATTTTTGGGATCACCAGCAGAGAACTGGTCTAAACCACAGCGTTTAAGGATGGAGTAGTAGTTTTATGCGCTACTCCAAAATAAATGGTATTATGGGCCGGCACGTTGGCGCAGTGGGTCGGTCCTGGGTTCGATTCCCAGGCGGGACGGTTTGCTTCTTTTCATTGTGGAGTGGACATGTTCTCCCTGTGCCTGTGTGTGTTTCCTTCAGGAGTTCTGATTTCCTCATACCATCCAAAAGACATGGACATGAGGTGGACTGGAGACACTAAATTGCCCCCTAGGTGTGTATGTGTGTGTCTACCCCGCGATGGACTGGCGACCTGTCCAGGGTGTCCGCGCCTTTCGCCCTATGAGAGCTGGGATAATACCCAGCACCGCCCATGACCCTAATCAGGAAAAGTGGCTCAGAAAATGACTGTGAGTAAGAGGTATCATGCCTGTTGCAACCTTCTGTGCAGGATCGTGCCTGGAAATCAGTAAAACAAGGATCATCATCACAATGCCAGTTAACGTGTTATATATTGTGCAGTTTGAGTGTACAGTTATTATTTAATAGATAATTATTTTAAGAAAACTCTCAAAATATTCTTTCTGTGGTTCGTTTGAAAGCTCTGACAGCTAATGGGGGACTCCTGCAGGTGGACTCCTTCATTATTTATGAGACCTTTCACAGTTAAGCATCTCACTCGCATGAGTGTGTGTGTGTGTGTGTGTGTGTGTGTGTGTGTAAAGGTGAGGTTGGTTTGGGGCTGCTAGGCAGCGTCTGTCTGACAGATTATTTTTAACAGAGTTAATAGATGCTTCGGAACGGATGGTCACACTTTTCCTCTTCCTGAGACACCCAGCTGATACCCGTACTTTCTGTAGGGATCAGCAGAGGCCTAATGTTGAGGGACTCGGCCTCATGATCAGAAGGTCCCAGACCAGAAGGTCACCCTGAGGTACCCTTGTGCAAGGTTCCATCCCCATTACTGCTCCTCACGTGCTGATGTATGGGAGGCTCCTGCTTCACTCTCTGCCACTTTGAGCATAACTCTCTCTCTGTCTCACTCTCTCACTCTCCTTCTCCATTCACCTCTCTGTGTGTCTCTCTCTGTCTTTCTCTCTTTCTTACCCTCACTGTTGCTTCCCTCTCTCTTTGAGTGTAACTGTCTCTTTTTCTCTCTTTTTCTCTCTGTCTCTCTCGCTCTCTCTCTCTCTCTCTCTCTCTCTCTCTCCTTCTCCCTCCCTCCCTCTCCTTCTCACTCTTTCATTTCTCACTCTTTCTTAACCTCTAACTGAGGTTTCTTTCTCTCTTGGTCTCTTGATCACGTCCTCTCTCTCTCTTTCTCTCTCTCTCTCTCTCTCTCTTTCTCCCTCCCTCCCTCTCTCCTTCTCCATTTCTCACTCTTTCTTAACCTCTAACTGAGGTTTCTTTCTCTCTTGGTCTCTTGATCACGTCCTCTCTCTCTCTTTCTCTCTCTCTCTCTCTCTCTCTCTCTCTCTCTCTTCCTCCCTCTCTATCCTCCCCTCATAAACCTAGGGATGTATCAAGTGCCTGAAATGAAAATCATTAATAATGTACATGCTGTGTGGGGAGTTTTTGTGCCCCCTCTTCCACAACCAGAGCTCCTCCGCTCGCTCTTAAGTTTCTGTTTAATTCGGGCCACGCTGAGGCCGGCACAGAGCTTCATGAACTTTCCTGAGCTTTGCACGTCCAAAACCCTCGGTTTCTCCGTCCATCACACTCTCAGCTACACACCCCGTGTCAGCTCCTGCAGGCTGAGACCTCCTGCGAGAGACTCCTCTTTCACCTGTGCTGCAAAGTGGGCTCAAACGAGAAGTGTGATTGGAGAATTAAGGCAGCTGCCTGCTGTTCACGGCTGGCCCTTCACATTATTATACAGACGTCCTTACAGTCCACACAGCAGGGCCTCTTTCAGAATAACCGTAATGAATCGTAACCTTTTGTTACTCGCTTTTATGAAGTTATGCAAGAAACGCTAAATGAGGAGAAGTGTTACAGAGATTTATCGTGACTCGTTCCATTGTGCAGAGCTTGAAAAAATGTGTGCATTTGATAATTGCAGTCATTATGAGTAATAATAATGACGAGCACTAGGCTGCTTTTCCAATTCCCGTGTTTTCTGGTTTGCCTCCATTCTGCGTGCATGTCATCTTTTTCCTCCTTTTGTGGGTTTAACGCTGCGCTAATCACCTGAATGGACTGTATACATAAGAGCTATGATTAGGGCAGATCATACACCTCTGCACACTATTCAACCACTGCTGTATTCATTAGCTGTAATTATCTTTACTTCTGAATGGACGGGGCAGAAAAGGGCTGCAAGACACCGATCCCTTGAAAGGGGCCGGCTTAAACACAAGCTTAAACAATGCAACTTCCTCGACCGGCTCGACTTACAGACCTCGAGCTCCTTCCATCTGCATTTAAAAGATCTGAACAATTATTTTACTGTCATATTTAAGTTTTTGAATAACGATTAGGATCTTCTGAACACCAGGCTCTGAGACTGGAAGGTTGTGGGTTCGAATCCTGGACAAGTAGGTGGCACTGATGTACCTCTTGAGCAAGGTACCATTCCCATCACTGCTACAAATGGTCATTTTCGCTTCACTTTCACTTTGTTGGAACCATGGCAACAGCCAGAACTGGGTTCAGAAAGTGGACAAAACCTAGGCAGCAGCATCATGAAGGACACTAGCCCCAGCGTCACAGTCACAGTGCGGGTCTGCAAATCTGTATCCAGTGTGCTGAGCTGTATTACATCATGTATTTCATTTGAAGTGAAACCCCACCTACATTTGCTTTCCAGGTCCTCAGGCCGGATTTGATTGGCTGATGCTATAATTGAGCATATCAGTGCAGAAAACCGGCAAAAGCTTTATAGGTATAAATATCAATAAAAGCCGGTGTATCGATTTTTACCTTGTCTTATATTAACAGTGGTGAAAAACTGGACCTCGATTGATTCTCCAGATCTTCCTCCATGTATATTAAAGACATTTTGATTATGAACGGGAAGAAAAAGCAGGGATGCTTTGATTTGATCCACTTTAAAGACGAAGCCTTCTTTATTTGTTCTTGTTTCTGATGCAAGAGTTCGATTTCTTTTTAAGCCTCTCGATGCAGCAGTAAGACGCAGGGCGGCTGAGAAAGAAGAGGAAAAGGGCTAATAATGGAGTTATTGATGAAACATCAGAGCGACACGCCACTTTATTGCGCTCCACGATCGCTATGACCATTATGAACTTGTCATGAAGGTCCTACTGAAGAGTCCCGACCAAATCGATCGCTCTTCCCAAAGCGGGCCAGCCTTGGAAACTGCAGGGCTTCTTTAGTGTCCTGCAACATTTAGGGAATTTCTGAATTTGGAATATTTAAAAGGTAGTTTGAAAAGTGAATTAAAAGACATAAAAAGTGAGTTGAAAGAAGGAGACACATTCATGTCCCCTTCACTGAAATCCAACGCTCAGATTCTGTGTGCAGAGACACAACCGACCTCCCGCCACCACACTTAGAGTAGAGTGGTCTCGGGGTCACACATACAATCTCCTCTTTCTGATATAACATTATAACAGTTTAGTCTGAACTGAGGGCATTGCTCCTTCTTCCAAACGAAGTGAAAGTGTCTATTTTTTTTACTATTTTCTGCATTCAAGCCATCACACCAAGAGGACAGCCATATGTCCAGAGCCTGGGGAGCAGTGTTGAGTACCTCAAGGCTTCCTAAGGGTAACCCACTGATGGGAACTCAAACCCACATCCCTCCAATCATATTTTTGAATGCACTGCTCCCATAAAGTAATGCTTAATAACATTTTCCTTTAAAATGATGAAATTCCTTCACCTTGTTTGTTTTGTGCCGCCTGAACTCATCCCGACCGAAGGCAAAGTATTTTAGATACGGTTGCATTATGAGAGTTTTCTTTCTGCTCTTGCAGCACTAAAATGCAGATGTCATTTGCATATTTGCATATAATTAGCTAGTCGGCTAATATGCAGTGGTGGTACTTGCCTATGGACCTGTGGATCAAGAGGTCCCCGGTTCGAATCCCACCTTCAGCACTACCACCACTGGGTCCCTGACTAAGACCCTTAACCCTGAGTGTCTCCAGGGGGACTGTCCCTGTAATCAGGACACGGAATGCAGCAAATCCATCCATTATCTGCCGCTTGTCCCAAACGGGGTCGCGGGGGAGTGCTGGTGTCCAACCCAGCGCACACAGGGCGAAGGAGAGGGGACGCACCCTGGACAGGTCGCCAGCCCATCGCAGGGAGGAGCGGGACGGGGACGGCACCTTGCTCAAGGGTACCTCAGGGCAACCCACTGGGAAGGGGTTCGAACCCCCGATTCTCCGATCATGTGGCCGACGCCCTAACCACTAGGCCACCACTGCCCCTTTAAATGCAGCAAATGTAAATATTATTTAATCAACAAATTAATATTGTGTCTGATTGTCTCCATCATTTCTTTTTTCCTTTCTGCACATATTCGGCTCATTCTGTGTCTGCATCTGAAGTGGGCAAAAGCAAACCAGAAATAAAAATACGCTCACTGTACGTCACTTGCAAGTGTGTACCACACACATAAATAAAGCGATGCCGAATAGAGGACATGCTCAGAATCAGTAGCCACAGGATGGTAAATTTCACAGTTTCTTAGGATCAAAGTGTAGAATTACATCAAAGCATGCAGCCTACCTCCAAGCGGCAAATTACAAAAAAATGGGTTAAAACTAATGCATGGAGACACAGATAAGGCGGGGCTTTTTTGGCTGTGCCTGGACGTGAAGATATGCCTTGATGTTCGCTCAGATGTTGGAGTGACTCTTAGACGAAGACGCTTCAGTCCTGCAGAGTTTGGTGAATGCTGTGTGCCGTATCGAGGTTGAACGGTGCTTCATAGAAATGTACGAAATTTACATACATTTCCCCAAAAGAAGCATTAAAGGTGCCAAAACCACTAAACACGTGAAAGGTGAAACCGATGGTGTTACAAAAATTATATTATATGTAAAAATGAGGTATATACAGTTCTGTGCAGAAGTTTTTGGCAGGTGTGAAAAAATGCTGTAAACAAAGAACGCTTTGTTTATTTTGATCAAGTTACAAAATGCAAAGTGAGCGAACAAGAGAAAAATCTCAATCAGATCAATATCTGGTGTTTCTACCTTTTACCTTCAGAGCAGCATCAGTTCTTCTGGCCCCACAGAGCCCTGATCTCCACATCATCCAGTGTGTCTGGATCACATGAAGAGACAGAAGGATGTGAGGAAGCTACATCCACAGAAGATCTGTGCTCAGTTCTCCAAGATGTTTGGAACGACCTAGCAGCCGAGTTCCTTCAAAAACTGTGTGCGAGTGTACCTAGAAGAACTGATGCTGTTTTGAAGGCAAAGGGTGGTCACACCAAATATTGATCTGATTTAGATTCTCTTTTGTTCCTTCACTGCATTTTGTTGATTGATGAAAATAAATGATCAACACTTCCATTTCTGAAGCGTTCTGTTTACAGCATTCTTTCACACCTGCCTAAAACGTTTGCACAGTGCTGTAAATATATATTCTTTCTGTTTCTAAAACTTTAAAATGTGCACATTTGCATATCAAGTGGTAATGTAGAGTGAGTGTGGGTGTGTGTCTGTGTGCGTTAGAATAAAATATCCAGAGAGAGTGAAAGAAAAACACAGTGTAAATCCAGAAAAAGGTCAAATAGAGAAAAATAAAGAAAATGTCCAAGTGCTGATTTGCAAATAATGATGTGCATATGGCCTTTTGGAAAAAGCGTTGGTCACATAGGTCACTTAAAACGATGCATGTGACTAATATATGATATAAAATCGGGCATCGGTGGCTGTGGCGGTGTCGTCGGTGGCCTCTGTGACATCAGAGCAACAGTGGCCTAGTGTTTAGGGACTAGGCCCCAGGATAAGAAGATCCTGAGTTCAAATCCTGGACCTGTAGGTTGCACTGGGGTTCCCTTGAGCAAGGTACCGTCCCCCTCACAGCTCCCCGGGTGCTATAAATAGCCGCCCCTGCTGCACGGTGTGTGAGGATGAAAAAAAGCACTTTTAAAATGATTATGGTTAAAAAGCTGGACATATAAAAGGACTTTAGGACCAGCAAGAGGGCACTTTTTGCACAAAGTGTGTTAAGCACTTTATCGTGTAATCTTTCAGGATTACGGAACTGTTTTCTAGGTCCCATCTCCACTTGGCTTACCAATCAGCACCTGCGATTGCAATGCATAGAAAGCTGTGTCCTGGCTCCACATATGTGTGTATGAACGGTATCTTGACTGCAGGCGTGGCAGCATGTGAGAGTAGGATTTAAAAGGCATCGATTGGGATCAGGAGGACTATATCTCTGCACCAGTAAAAGGCTTGTTTACGTTCCGATAGCGAGCATTCATTGTGGAGTGAAAGCGGCTGCTCATTTCGCGGCTGTGTACAACACGAGCGGAGTTCAGCCATAATATCCAACAAATCATTCCCCTTAACGGCCCGGGCCGCGTGTGTGCGCCTCCCGAGTGTGATCACCGTGGGTTATACGCCACTGATTCTCAATGAATCAATAAAACACTCCGCTGCAGTTATAGTAAGATGAGTAGGTGCTATACGACAGAGCTGGCCTGTGCATCTCAATGAAAGGGCTGCGATTCCTAATGCAGTGAGCGGAACATTTGGAGAAAGCATGTAATCTTTAGGGATGGCTAGCTTTTGTAATAACTATACAAACATGCTATGCTTATTTGAGAGAGCGTAACATATTAAAATAGTGTGCAGGACAAGTGTGTCGACAAACAGCCGATCGTTTTTTTTCCACAAGAGAAAAGGCCAAATGAAGTGTGCAGAGCAGAACCCACCGCATTTCGGAACAATTGCAGCATCCGAGGGGTTTTTATCGCGACCAGCTGTGCAGAAAACAAGAGCAGTTATCGAATGTTGTGCAAATCACTGACACGCTGGAAGCCTCGGGTCTAGTTTGCTTTTTATCGCGGAAGCAGGCCTGAGGCCTGTGCAAAATGCTGAGTTTAGATCCTACAAGTGAACATTTTGCAGTAATGAAGAAAGCAGCAGCTAGCTGGCAATACCAGATCAGAACTAATGTAAATATTCAAATAAATACTAATAACATAAATAAAATACATACATACGTGCTGTGCTGTAATATCTTTGATCTAAAATTTGAAGAAATGTACGTTTCCTAGTAGAGGGTGTGTATGTTGCTGTGATGTAATGTTTACTAATGTTTAGTAATGTTTAATTGCTTAGTAATGTTTAGTAATGTTTAAGGGGCAGCGGTGGAGTAGTTTTAGGGAGTCGCCCCTGCATCAGAAGATTGCGGGTTCAATTCCCTCTCCAGTAGGTCGCCCTGAGGTACCCTTGAGCAAGGTACCGTCCCCGTCACTGCTCCCCGGGCACTTTCAATAGCTGCCCCCTGATGCGCGGTGTTTGCATGGGTTAAATGCAGAGGTCCAGTTTCGTTGTGGTTCACTGTGTGCTGTGCCGTGACCTGGCAATGACGAGGGTTGTCACTTTCACTTTCACTTTAATGACCAGAGGTGGTATTCTCACTTTAAAACCCAAAGCTTGCAGGTTCACCTCCAGCACTACCACCACTGGGGTTGCTGAGCAAGAACCTTAACACCAAGCTTCTCCAGGAGCCTCTGGAAAAGAGTGTCTGCTAAATGCCGTAAATATAAATCTAAAATAAATCCATGGGCTTCCTTCAGGCTGTTATCAGGTGAGTGCCAGGCGTCCGTTTTCAATCGTCATGGAGATGTCTGGTTGCTTATCAGTCATTTGAAACGCAGTTAATTATGTGGGCCTGCACGTCCCACAAATGAGGATCAAAGGAATAAAAGGAGGAGGAATCTTTCATCTTTGTTTTGATTTCCCTTTAATGAAAATGAGAGAGAGAGAGAGAGAGAGAGAGAGAGAGAGAGAGAGAGAGAGTTACATGACTCAGAAATGCCCCCCTGCCAAAAGAAAAAAACAAAACTAAAAAAAGCCACTGTGAGTAAGAGAATACAGACCATTATCAAATATCTCATGAAAAAGACAAAGTCCTTCAAGGGATGCTTCTGAGCAGAATACATTACTGCTGCTGAATAAACCCAACACTCACTCCGGCAGGCCACAGTAATCATGTTTGCATCTTTTAGTGGGCCAAATCCAAAAAGGAGAATGGAGGAGTCTGTGGCAGAGTTATACAAGCAATGAACATCAAGAGAGAAAGAAAATAAAACAAGTCTGAAAAATAGGGCAGATAAAAACTGCAGTAATAAATAATGATGCTTTGGCACTGCTGGCTATTTCTCCTAAAAGATCTGGGGCTGCACATGCATACTTTATCAACTGTCTCCATAACGTGCGGTACATTTTTGGATGCCTTTTACTCACAGATTATACTGAGAGAGCCACACAGCTGTGCTGTCTCTGTAAAGACTTCACGGCGAGCATCCTTACAGGCTGTCTGTGTTTTCTCCTCCACCAGAGGGCAAGCTTTCACTAATCAGCATTCTCCTCCAAAGCCCTGAGCTGAAAAGGCTGAGAGCAAAGTTAAGAATACAATAATGACTAATCTTACTTTTAATTCTAAACTAGGAGGCATTCGTATATAACCCACTCTTTAAATGGGTTCTTCAGTGAAGACAACAGTGATCAGGGTGATATTTATTTAATGATGAATGGGATCTTTGTACAGTTACACTGTTAGATAGATAGATAGATAGATAGATAGATAGATAGATAGATAGATAGATAGATAGATAGATAGATAGATAGATAGACACAGAGAAAGAGAGAGAGAGAGAGAGAGAGAGAGAGAGAGAGAGAGAATAGTATAGAATAGAGATTAATACGTATATAAATAAATATATACATATATAGAGTAGCACATATATTAGATGGGTGGATGGATGGATGGATGGATGGATGGATGAATGGATGAATTGATGGATGAATGAATGAATGGATGGATGAATGGATGGATAAGAGAAGATTGTTCAAGCAGCTGATCTATTTTCTACTTACACACAGACTAATATTGGCATAAATATATAGATAGATAGATAGATAGATAGATAGATAGATAGATAGATAGATAGACACAGAGAAAGAGAGAGAGAGAGAGAGAGAGAGAGAGAGAGAGAGAGAATAGTATAGAATAGAGATTAATACGTATATAAATAAATATATACATATATAGAGTAGCACATATATTAGATGGATGGATGGATGGATGGATGGATGGATGGATGGATGGATGGATGGATGGAATGGATGGATGGATGGATGCATGGATGGATGGATGGATTTATGAATGGATGGATAAGAGATATATAGATAGATAGATAGATGGATAGATAGATAGATAGATAGATAGATAGATAGATAGATAGATAGATAGATAGATAGATAGATAGAAGAAATCAGCCTTCTTTTTGTTAAGTTGGAGACAACTGCCGCATTCAGCTTTAGATGTTACTAACAAGAATCCCGACTGAACTAAAATAAAAACTGTGGCTCGGTTTCTGTTCCAGTACCTAAATGTGGAGTTTTTACTTCCAAATGATGTCAGGAGTGATCAAGCACACTTCAGCATGATGACAGATTCACTTCATTTCATCCTTTCCGACATGATCACAACTGATAGCGTCTTGTGAGGCTTGTTTAAGTAAGAGTAGTTATGAAAGAACACTTTTGTGATGGAGCCTGAAAGATCAACAGGGTCAACATTTCACACCAAACGAGATTATTAATTACTTCATGAATAAATCTCCACACAGATAGAGCCCAGATTTGGGAATCGTTCGCCGGACCATCATGATGTCCGCTGCGCTACTCCCAGTACTGCACTACTGTGCTGCCCACTCTCATGGTCACCTGGGTTGCTCCACTGATAGTAAGATAACAGAACAATCTCACGGCTGCATTGTATTTTTTGAAGTTTAATGAACTCGGTTTTAAGTGAACCAGGGTTTCATTAAAAGCCTGTGTAGTATCAGTAGCATAGCTTTGCTCTCTTTGAGCTGAAGCCCTCCCTCTCCCCCATCACTGGTCTGTTAGATGTCAGAATTACCGAATTGCTAGTCAGTGATCTCTGAGAACATTGAGTTGTCTAATATCTGTACTATTGGTTAAACCACGGAGGAAGCATCGGCTAACCGTTAGCTTCCCAGTGTTGACGAGCTAGTGGGAGTCCTGGTAAGTGGGAGGAACTGGAGAAAACTAAATTGGGCAGACAATCTGATCCACAAATTCCTTCATAGCAATTATTATTTATGTTGAAGCTTCATAGGAGGCTGGCTAAAACCACGTTTGACTTACAAAGCACAATCTGTTAGCTCATCAAAAATGGTGCACCAGTGGCTGATTAGACCGAGGCTTAAAAACAACAGAATTGCAACATAGAAGCTTCCCGCTCTACAGTTCATCTGTTCTGATATCGTGTTTTTAGGTTTCCATCATTGGCGCCCATCTTTTTTTGGAGCATGCATACGAGCCTCCATGCAAATGTTAACAATTTCTTGCCATTTTCGACTTGAATTGATAAAATTCATAACCTAATCTAACGTGAGTAGGATTTGAAACGACTGACACTGTAAATGTGCGCTAGAAATTGGCCTGTAGTTTAAGTGAATGAAGTTAACGCATCCATTTTGCTGCATAAACCACATTAGAGTGTAGATTGCATGGGAGAGCTTCCTGAAGGCTTGTTTTCCTACAGCACATGCATCCACAACGGTGTGCTCATTCAGAAGCGATCACATTCATTTCCTCGGATTAATTTCCTCGGAGTGTATTTATAACGAATGTGGGCTGAGCAGGGGGATCCACAGCCCGTGGTTCAGCAGCACTGGGCCTGAGCCGCATGAAAAACTGCTGCTGCAGCACATTCTCCAGCCAGCAATGCACACATTGTGTGATGAATAAATCACAGCTCCAGTCAGAAACCTGTGGGACACAAAGCCACTACAATGGAGAAGTCCCAGAGGCCTCCATCAGCTCTCCTGACCTACTCTGAGCTTCTTCTCTGAAGCTAAGCACCACTCGCATCTCCTTTCCCTCTCCGTAAGCCTGACTTTCCACGAGTACCACTAATCAGTATTAACGCGTGGCAGGGGGTGGAATAATATCGTTCGGGAATTCATTACCCCAGATTACACCGCCGAGTGGCTCGCACCCGTGGCTTCAATCAATCTGCCTGTCAGCGCGGGATGATGGGAAAGTGCCCATGTGTGACACCTCAAACTGCAGCCATTAAACCCTGGTTGACTTTGCTCAGTGATATGGATAGCCGTGGTCAAGCAACCCCTTCTGAAGCTCTGCCAAATCTATCATCTGTTCTCTTTTTAAAACCTTTTCCAAATGTGTAAAAACACTCAAGATCCAATCGGATCTTGTAATTGTACCCTGATCTTTCCTAAGACTGTGTTTCTTCTTCTTCTTCTGCTTCTTCTTTTGGCTGCTGTTGTTTAGGATGCTTCCATTTCTTCCTGCATTCTGCATCTTCCTCTTTCACACCTGCATGTCCTCTCTCACCACGTCCTTAAACCTCCTCATTGTCCTTTCTCTTCTCCTCTTTCCTGGCAGCTCCATCCTCAACATCCTTCTCTGATATACTCTTCATCTCTCCTCTGGACACGTCCAAACCAACGCAATCTTGCATCTCTGACTTTGCCTGTCACACGTACAACCCGAGCTGTCCCTCTAATATACTCGTTTCTTATCCTCTCCATTTTCGCCCCTCCCAGCACAAATCCCTGGATTTGGGGGCGGCCATATCCAGCACCTGGGAAGCAGTGATGGGGGCGGTAGCTTGCTCAAGGGTACCTTAGGGCAGCCTACTGGTCTGGGAATCGAACCCATGACCTTCTGATCCTGGGGCCAACTCGCTAACCACTAGGGTACCGCTGCTCTGGAAGAAGAAGAAGAAGAAGAAGAAGAAGAAGAAGAAGAAGAAGAAGAAGAAGAAGAAGAAGAATTAGAGCTACTACTGATTCAAACCCATGACCTTCCAATCCTGGGGCCTAGTCCTTAAACCACTAGACTACCGCTTATCAGAGTTATTATGTAACGTTAAAAGCTGTGATTGAAGTCTAACAGCCTGAGCTCCTCCTGGGTTTTCTGTTTATTTGTTTTATACATGTTTCCTTTGTTTATTCAGTTTATCAGTTTATTGGTCATTTAAAGGTTAACGGAGGTCAACTGTGCAATGAAATGGTACAGTTCTGGATGAGAAAAACCAAACTCAGCATTAAGAACTCTAGTAATGCGTGAGTAAATAAACATAGGCAATTAAAAACAAAGGCAGATTATAAAGGGAAACAGGAAGGCCTTTGCCCTGCAGTGCATTTAATAAATAATAAAAATTTAAAATACAATTTAATAAATCGCATTTTGCAAACACTTAATGCAGTGCAATAATGTATACTTAGGTATATACTTAAGTATATGTTTATATACATATGCACATGATTTGACATACTTTAAGGACAACAGGGCGTGCATAAGAGTGAGATTCAATGAAAACAGCCTCATCACTATGAATACTTCTCTCAAAATTCATAAAATGTGATGCAATATCCTGGCAATCAGATTAATGTGCCTATGTTAGCTTATCCAGTATACAATTCTGAGGGAACAGAACTCAGCCAGAACAGATTATAGAAAATAAGGTTCATGTCTGGACAATCAGGGCTTCGTATCAGTGTTTGAAATTGGTTGGTAGCGTCGTGATTGAATTGACCTGATTCAGATGTGTACATCATTTCCACATAAAAACACGTTTCAGCTGATAAGATGGGACCATTCTTATCTCAGAAACCAAATAACTGACAGAAGGCTCACTCAGAGGTCATGAAAGTACAAAATAAGTGTAATGTATGTCATTTTTTATGATGAGCTTTTAATGTTTTGCATTTGTGACTTCTCACCCCACTACAGGATTCAGGGCATTATACCTTCTCTCTGATTGCAGCAGCTACAGGACTGTGCAAAGATCTGAACCCTTATCTTTTGTCATATTTTGCATCTAAAAAGTCAGACTTTCTGTGAATTTTTCAGTGTGTTATTTAGGATCAGTTCTCCAGATCTTCCTGAAGGACAGTGTTGTTGTCTCTCATTTTCAGTCCAGTCTCTGTACCTGAGCAGTTTGATAGTTCTGTGTTGGTTAATCCACACAGTGATCTACGTCTGAACCTTCAAGCAGAACAACGCGTCTAACTTAAGACATGAAGCAGTGAAGAAACAGGTGCAGATGATTCCAGATGACCAGGCCTGTTTTCTTCTTCATGTTTTTAGGAAATCTGAAGCATAAAATTATGAAAACACACTGAATTTACAAGTCTAATAAATGGTAACATAAGGTATATAAATTTTTTTACTAATTTTTTACGTCTGCAGTGCTCTTATTTAATGTTTGATGTCATTAAGGCTACATTCATGAGTATTCACTGATGTAGTTCTCTAAAATTTTCATTATTCATCTGGAACTGGTTTGTAACGACTGTTAGGAACTGGACTGTAACGATCTGAGGGGTTAATGAATTCAGTCGACCGCTTACAAAAGTCAAAAGAAGGTCATTTTGTTTGGACTGACTGCTACCAAATATGTGGGAATGAATAATAAAATATTCAGAATCTATGTAGAAAAATCTTTTATGCATCTCCAATTACGAACATCAAAAGCGGTTAGGCTTTCTTAGGCCATTGATTGTAGATAGCTTTGTATCTTCTTCAGAGATGTGTTTGATGCGAGCGTTCGGTCAATTATACAACCTCTCTGTCTTTCTTCTTCCAAAGCACGTTTGATAAAAGATCTAATGAATATAAGAGCCTTTTAAATGTATCAATTAGGCACCGGGGTGAAGACTGAGACGGGGGCTTTGACGACCCTCCCTAACCCAACCCACCCAGGAGCACGAAGAGATCGATGCTCATTTCCATACGCTCTGGTGTGAGACCTCTAGTGATAACTTTGGATTACAATGGACTGGAGGAATAATGAGAAAGCGCTCGATAGTTGGCATGCTTCAGTGGTAAACGTTGCCCTTCTGTTGGCCAACACAGCTTCTGTAATTAAGGGATACTCTTTAATCTATAATAGCCTCAGTATCAACACCTCTAAGCTGTGTATTCTAGGCTAAGGCTGCAGTTTCACTGACCTAACAGACCAGCTATCTATACACTGCTAGTGTAACACGGGTCACATGGTCTCTTATGAAATGAGGGCAAAGGGGCACTATTTGGAAAACAAACCATGAAACACACATTCAGGTCTGCGTGGGCAGAAAGTGGAAATTTAAAGTATTTCTGCAAGCAAAATCAACAAAAAAAGTTAGAAAGCCTTAGTTTTAAAGTGTTATGGCTCCTCCCCTAATACAGCACAGCTGTCCCTTATTAGGTAAAGTCTGAGTTGTTGGGGTGACTCTCAGGTGCCAAGCAGACAGTCTGCCAAGCTCACTTCACCACTCATGATCCTGGTCTGTGATCAGGTATGACAGAACTCCAGGAATGAGGTGACAGGACTCCAGCAGATCTGTCTCCACCTCCAGAACCTTCAGTATCAGGAGACGGCAGGCAAAACTTATACGAGAGGACACAAATTGGGGTTTTTATGGTGCCCTGGTCTTTGTCCAAAAGGGAGAATGAGTGAGTTGGTCAGTTCCTAGGGGGCACTGGGTCGGACAAACTGGACTTTGTATAGCTCTACAGGCCGCTGCAGACTCAGGGTGAAGAGACAAGCCAAGTGCTGATGGCTGGGACTCATCTTCGTTGCCCTGAATTGGAAGACACGGAAGTGTTTACCTTGTGATGGACTGGCCAGCTGTCCAGGGTGTTTCCCTGCGTTTTTCCAAGTGAGAGCTGGGTCAGACTCCAGCATCACCCATAAACCTAATCAGGACAAGCAGTTCAGAAAGTGAGAGGGTGAGTGAGTGAGTCAGTGAGTGAGTGAGTGAGTAAACAAATTAGGACCCTTTACCAAAGGGACCTAGATAGGACACTCTTTAAAAGCGTGAGTCTTGAAATAGACCGTGTTTTGTTCTGCTTGGTTCTGAAATGTGTAAATAAGTCGCTGCTTTGCCTCCATGCTGATCTGTGTGTGTTTCTGGGTCTGTGTTTGGCTTCCCTGCTGCCTGTCACAAGTATTTGTTTTAATACTGCTTAGATTGCACATGCTGTAAAAAAAAATCCAACAAGCACACTTGGACGCCTTTGGAAAAGTCCACTTTTTCTTCACCTTGAAATAAAATACATTATTACATTAGTTATTGGCTACTATGTTGCCTTGAGAATAAAATATTAGCTTGTGACTTGTGTGGTAGCTCATACATAATGCATGCTTTTGATTAGTCCATGGCTTGGTAGAAGTTTTGTGTAATACTGTAGTCATTTAATCCATATTAGGAACGCTGGGTCTAGATGAGAACACCACCGTGGGGAAGCTGCAGGAAGAAATGGCTCCAGGACATAATCTAAAAAGAAGGCAAGCAGAATGAGATGGTGTGATGCTCTGAGCAATGATCTGCTGGAAAACCTGGCGGTGTTTGTTTGACCTCACCATCTAGACGTTGTTGCAGGCCATATTTATCTCTTCATGGCTTGAGAGTTCCTTAAAGACATTGGCCTCTTTAAGCAGGACAATGTGGCAGAACACAAGACTGTTGAGGAACTATTTGAGGAACGAAGAGTTCAAGGTGTTGACTTGGCCTTCATTTTCCCCAGATTTGCATTTACAATTATGGCATTTATCCAGAGCAACGTCCAATCCCAAACTTCAGGGACAGTCTCCCTGGAGCAACTTGATGTTAAGGGTTTTGCTCAGGATCTCAGTGGTGATAGTGCTGGAGGTGGGAATCGAATCAGCAACTTCTTGGCCTCTTGGTCTATTGAACACACCCGGGAAGCAGTGCCAGGGATGGTGCCTTGCTCAACGGTCAGGGCAACCTACTGGTCTGAGATTCCAACCCACAACCTTCTGATCATGGGGCCAACTTCCTAACCACTAGGCCACCACTGCCTCCAGATCTCATCGCAAAGGAGCATCCTGTGGGACGTGGAGGATAAACCAGTCCGATCAATCGATTCATGACCTCATAATGTACAGGATTGAAAGAAGGTCTAGAAAGGTGGTTGTAATACTATGGCTGATCAACAACACAAGAGCCGCACGATTAAACATGTTTCCATTTGAGGTTCCACAAAACACATATGACAAAGAGCTGCAATTACAGAACAGTTTGAGTTTAATTACACATGAAACTGTGAATAGATGGGTAGGTGGCATAATTAGAGCACAGGCCTGCATTTACTAATTTAGACGCTCTAATCCGGAGCAATTAACAACAGCTCGCGTTCATGTATAAACTTTTCATTTTTTTGGAGGCTGCGCGGGTTGGAAAAATTAGCCAAGGACAAAATTCGACTACACGTTTGGCATAATTTGGAGCACATGATTTATCTGACATCAAAGTATTACCGTGAAATTGCTCTGCGTTCGTTCAGAGAAAGCACAAATAATGTGACTACAAGTCATAGATCTCTGTAATAATAAAAAGATGAGTGCAGCTCGGCGCTCAAGGCCTTTCTTCCAACAAACTGATTGATGGGTCTCCCACCAAGCACAGGGACTTGTTCTGCTTCCCAAATCAATCAGTCTGTCGTCAACAGCTACACATATTCACTGTAATCAGAATTAAACTTTAATTTCATTATTATGACTTTGTAATCGCTAGGGAAACCAACAGAGGAAAAAAAGCCCGTCTTAACTTCCTGAACTCTGATGTGCGGATCGGCTCAGTTCTGAAAATCCGACGCAATCAGCTAATTGCTAATTGCTTAATTACTTTTGTTTTGATGGAAGAAACATTTCGGCTTTTCTGATTAAAAAGTGAAAGTGACTATTTTTCATTGTGAAACACAACCTCCTCTTTTCACCCACACACGCATGCATGATGCATGTCAGGTAGACTGGAGAGTAAATAACCCTGTGTGTGTGTGTGTGTGTGTGTGTGTGTGTGTGTGTGTGTGTGGCCTATGATGGACTGGCCATCTATCGAAATGCATTCACCCTGGACTCCAGCAGCCCTTGACACCCTGTTCATGCTAAATGGTTAAGAGGCAAAGATAACGGATTAATGAGGTTGTTTTTGTTCATGTAAATGAGCTCTACACTGATTGGCTGGCCTGTATTGCTCTTTATTCTAAAGCAATCCAGGCTTAAATGCTCAACTATTATTATGCTATATATCAGTTCCGTAGGTATTATATGTGTGGATATACAGGGTGAATGGGTGGCTATCCTGCTGTAGGGGTGAATCGATGGATATATGTAAATGAGTTCATGTTGTGATCCATAAAATTCCACTTTCAAGCTAAACTATTGATCCCAGCCTTAATAACAACATAGTCCAACCTAAACTGACTGCTGTATTCTGCAAAACTGACTGCCAAATTGTTAAAAATGCACTGGGCTTTTCATTGCACAGTCAGTGATTGTTGTAAAATAGAATTTATTTATATAGAAAAACTAAAACACACTATAATATACCCTAATGCACTCCATCCACTAAAAGCACCATGTCTTGAACCGTAAGACAAAAACCTGTAACAGCAACAGCTTTACAAATGACACCAATACAGCAGATAAAGCACTATAAAGTACTACAGAGAACAGCCAGAAGAAAGTGAAGTGAAAGTGACTATTCTTGTCATCGTGCAACACAGCCATGCACACAGTGAACCACAACAAAATTACACCTCTGCATTTTACCCAAACACGCACACATGTGCAGCAGAGGGCAGCTATTGAAAGCAGTGACAGGGATGCTACCTTACTCAAGGGTACCTTAGGGCAGCCTACTGGTCTGGGAATTGAACCCATGACCTTCTGATCCTGGGAGAAGAAGAAGAAGAAGAAGAAGAAGAAGACATGGACAAGAAACTACCATAAAGTCACCACACCATGCAGCCTCTCTTGGTTTTGTTTGCAGTTTACAGGAAAATGTTGACAAGCAACATTTGAAACAGAACGACTGTACTGGTATAAAGCCTTTCGGTTATAACCCATCCTAAAATCTGAACTTTTGGCCAGAGGATAGTTGCTCTTCTGGATTTGTGTCATGTTATCTTCAACAGAATTGATGATTCTTCATTGTTTGGCCCGTGTCAGCCACGCTGTACGCCTGCTGTCCGCTTTGGCCTTGATGCAGCAGGAGCTGTCCATTCAGCACCGCACCGCAGGCAATGGTGCCAATCAGCACCGCGGACAGCTCCAAAATGGACACCTGTCACAGCACCGCAGGCTGTCGGCATGTCTTTGAAGCCGAGCAAAAAGGCACATTTAGGCTCATAGAACAGAAGCTTTGCAAGAGCTTCAGGCAATGGCCGTGCTATATCCTCGCTTTTACACACCGAATAAGGCTCTCTTCCCTGGCTTGATGGAGAAATTATGATGCAATCCTCCGTCGGATAAGGAAAACCCAGTGAACTTTGCCTAAAGAAAGTGAAAAGAATGGATACACAATCCTATAAAGGCGCTGCAACATCTCCAGAGCTCCGTAACAACGCTCCTCAGGTAAAGCTCCTCGCAGACTCCCTTCAAGTAGGAAGTGCTTTAAATTCTGCTCAGAAAAGCAGCTGCAACTTTTGATGACACCTCAGGCGAGTTGTTCGTAGACAGTAATCAAATTAGACCACTTTAAAGCCTGCAATAGTTCCACCTGAATTAAATAAATGATCAACTCAATTACTGTCTTATTTCGGCTTAATATTTGGCTAATAATTGCAATAAGGCTGCGTAACTAATCATACTTTTATCATGATTGCAATACATGTTTTGCCAATATTTACATAATGATCACAATTAAATCAGCAAGAACGCTTGCAGGATAGACTGTCGCCGGGATGATGGGTCCTGCAAAGGGTCCCGCAGGTATATTTTTGGTTCATTAAGGTACAAACAGTTTAAATGTCAGTCAGTCAGTCATTAGGCAGTGGTGGTCTAGTGGTGAGGGAGTTGCCCCGCATCGGAAGATTGTGGGTTTGATTCCCTCACAAGTAGGTTGCCCTGAGGTACGCTTGAGCAAGGTACTGTCCCCGTCACTGCTCCCCAGGTGCTTTCAATAGCTGCCCACTGCTGCATGGTGTTTGAGTGCATGGGTTAAATGCAGAGGTCCAATTTCGTTGTTGTTCACGTGTGCTGTGCTGTGACCTCGCAATGACAAGGGTTGTCACTTTCACTTTTCACTTTCACTTTATTTTCTGGGCCGCTGGCCTAATTAGGGTCAAGGGGGGATACTAGAGTCCATCCCAGCTCACACAGGGCGTAAGACGGGGACACACCCTGGACAGGTCGCCAGCCCATCGCAGGGACAGTTTAAATATCTCCTCAAGGAATAAAAATGGTCATTGGGGCCAATTTCATACCTTAAACATGTTGTCCCAGGGCAATGAGAGTGGATTTGTACCTTCTCATGATCAAGATGGGTGTACAGAGTCAGGTTATTTTTTTATAACTGTCAACATTATTATGTTCCGTGACTAGAGGTACTGATGATGTTCCCTTGAGGTGACAACCCCAGTGAGGCAAGATGTACCTTCCAATAACTCCCAAGTACCTATTTAGAAGTGAGAGTTCATCCCTTTGTTTTAATTTTTGGTATTTGTTTATGCATAGAGGTAAGTTTGATTTCCGCTAAAACAGCAAATAATGGGGATGTGTCTGTTGAACACCCATTTAGAAATGCACAATGTTCAGCCTTTGTCTGCAGGCCTTTGTCTTCATGAAAGATTATGTTAGTGCTCATGGACAATTCTGAATCCAGACACATTTCAGTAAACTTTTAGTAAAGACAAGAAAGAAGTTCTAACAGTAACACGAGCTTTGTACAGTCCTGTCAAATAATTAAAAAATCATTAAACGATAGTTAAGCCAGCACAGGTTTGAGCTTTGGCTTTATAGTGCAGCTGCTGATTGCTGTCAGCTGTGGCTTTGCACCTGCCCCTTCTGCTAGCTGGTGCAGGTTCTGCCACCCCAGCCTTGTACTGCGACCTTGCGATTACGAGGCATAAAAAAAGTTGTTTAGGAAGCTGACTGTTCGTTGTTGACAGAGAGAGCAGTAGAAAAATGAAAAAGCTTAGAAGATCAAATTTTACTTTTGGTTTTGAGTGTTACTATTCATAAACACTCCTTCAATTATATCAACCCTGTTTAAAGAGTTTACTCCAGACTTTAATGTTCACACTGGTCCTCTTTATCTTACATCCCTCAGTGAAGAAACCAGGAGGGGGCAAATACTTTGTCCAAGCACTGTTGATTTGTCCAGTAGAAATATACATTTGTGCATCGAATCATACTTTAAATATGCCTCGTACAAGGAAAAAACTTTACTGGGTCATAGTTTTTACAGTGTCAAACATGTTTGATCAAATATAAACTGTGGCATCACTTTTTATGCTCAATTTTCTTCACCAGATATGTTCAATTCTGCGAATAAATTGCAGTTATGGAGATGTGTGTTGTGTTGAGCTCTGGTTGTGAATGGATGGGCGAGTTTTAAGATTTGAGGGTATTATTCGTTAATGCAGCCTCGCAGACAGGCAGATTGAATCCGTCTCTGTGTGTTGTGGTCCGGTTCAGCCCGGTAATGACCAGAAGCAGCTCTAAAGGTTTGTGGCTCCTCAGTGTGAGTCATTCTCCAGGTGGATTGGTGCTGTAATGCATGCAGAACCAGGCAGCTTATTTACTGCATGGAACCGACCCTCCGCCATGCAGTCCAGCCTCAGTGTATCATAAACATACACACACACACAGTGATGCACAAAAGTCTTGAACCCCCCATTTCTTCACATTTTGCTTGCAAAGAGCCAAACGTTTTTGTATTTTTAATGTCTTGTTGAGGAACAGTTCTCCAGATCTTCCTGAAGGACAGTGTTGTTGTCTCTCATTTTCAGTCCAGTCTCTGTACCTGAGCAGTTCTCCAGATCTTCCTGAAGGACAGTGTTGTTGTCTCTCATGTTCAGTCCAGTCTCTGTACCTGAGCAGTTTGATAGTTCTGTGTTGGTTAATCCACACAGTGATCTATCTACGTCTGAACCTTCAGCAGAACAAAGCGTCTAACTTCAGACATGTAGCAGTGAAGAAACAGGTGATTCCAGATGATCAGGTGATTTGTTTGGTGCTGATGTGGGAATTACGGGGGCTGGACCAAATACTGACTTTAAACCATGTTTACATGAATGTTTACACAGGTTGCTGTAATTCACTGCATCTGTGGTCTCGCTTTACTGCAATATATGAAGAATGGCTCCATACTTTTGCACAGGGCTGTAGATACACACGTCTAAGTTAATATTGGTGGGTATGACTACAGGTATTGGTCCAGTCTTAACAAAGAAAAATTCTGGATCTGATCCAATCCAGTTAAATGTATTAGGAAACAGCATGTGTTTGCATGCTGGGTTTTCTGTGGAGTAGCTCAGCTGAGAGATGAAAAAGCTCTGATCCGGATCAGCACCGGGGCCGATATTGTCCGATACTCAAGGTGTCGATATTAATATTGGAAGGGAAGATGCCATCTCTAACATGAACATACACTAATGTGGTTTTCCTGCCTTTCTGCCGGGTTTCCATCGTCTTCTGTATTTACAGTCTGCGTGTGCACACCTGACCAACCCGGCAAACTGTAAATACTCAGCTTTAAACTCTTTTATAAGTTCAAACAAATATACATTTTCTTTTTACTCTTGGGAATATTTGGTAGAGTTAATTACATGGTTGGGACCCGAGTCTTCTTTTGAGGTTTGATATGTGAAAGTGTTTCACTGTTTCTGTGAACTCACACGTCAACAGAGACCTCTAGTGGTCCAAAACAGAAGCAACTTGTGTAAGTCGTGTGTGTGTGTGTGTGTGCGTGTGTGTGCACAGAACATAATGCTCTATGCTCTTTACAATACGTACATTTCCTTAAAGGCTGTTTCTCACCTCTTTCCGTCTCTCACACACACACACACACACACTACTGACAACACGCTGAATTCTCACAGGCTTTAAAGATAATGTGCTTTTGTCCCTCTCCACTCTTTTCTGTATTCTCACCACTGCAGCAGCTTGTCAGGATGATAATAATCGCTACAGCGTGTGTCGTCCGCTGGGGAAAGACGACTGCTTCACTCATGTCTCGGTTCTTTTAACCTCTCAAACTCTAAGGGTCCATATGTGGCTCCACACTTCAGTTCCCATAACGCCAGACGTCCAGCACCTTTAGTTTGTGGGAACAGGAAGTGGAGATCCGGATTAGTCATTTGATGGAACTGACTATGAAGCTGCTCTGCCAGGCACGGTCGCATTCAATCTGTCCAGAGTTTTTTTCATTCAAGCACTGCATGTTTGTATTGGTTGACGTGGCTGGTCCCTCTGTCTTCTGCAGATTTTCAGTCCTTTTAATACACCAAAAATAACCAGCCATAGATCATCGCTGTGGTTGCTTTTCTTCTGCTTGAATTCTGTTTCTGGTTTTTTTTTCCAGAAAAAAAAAAAGATTGTCGTTTTAGCCAAGTTTCATTAGATTTTCATGATGAAATTGTCAACATATCACTTTTGCATCTCAAACATCTCAAGACAGATGTTTCAGGTTTTATGGACTGATGAGATGAGAGTTTTTTGTGAGCCAGATGGATGGGCCCGTTGCTGGATCAATAGGTGCAGAGCTTCACTTCCGCTCAGACACCAGCTAGGTGGAGGTGGGGAAGATGGACTCAAGATCAAGTCCCAAACCTACTGCCAGTTTTTAGAAGACACTTTCTTCAAGCAGTGCTTCAGGAAAACATCTGCATCAAGAAGACCTTGATTTTTCTGCAGGACGATGCTCCATCACATGCATGGAAGTTCACCACTGTAGAAACTTCAATGCTGATTGGATTTAAGCAGATCAGGTGATGCATAATTGTGTAATGAGCGAGGGTGTGGCCTGAGGAGATCAACACACTATATCAAGGTGTGCAAAATTATTAAGCAGCTTCTTTTCCTCCTCAGGCCGAATCGGCCAAAAAAGAGAGCGAGAACTAACTCTGAAATGATCAAAACTCTTTTAGACAAAACAGGTTCACAAGAAACGTGTTGAGAAAAAAAGATGCAGATGAACTGCCAAAGATTTGAGAATCAAACGTGAAGCTACCAGGAACCCATGATCCTCTGGTGCTGTCATATTCCAGAACTGAACCTACCTGGAGTGTGCAGAAGAACAACGTTATCAGTGTCAGAGACGTGGACAAGGTAAGGAAGACTGAAACCCCAGGACACATCATGAAACCTCAAGCCTGGGCCAAAAATATCTCAAGACAGTTTTTTCAGGTTTGATGGAGATGAGATGAGAGTAGCTCTTGACTGACCAGATGGATGGGCCCATGGTTGGATCAGTAACAGCGCAGAGCTGGTGGAGATGGAGTACTGATATGGGCTGGTATTATTAAAGATGAGCTATGGAGCTTTTTGGTTTGAAGACTCAAAATCAACCCCCAAAGCCACTGCCAGTTTTGAGAAGACACTTTCTTTAAGCAGTGCTTCAGGAAAAAGTCTCCATCAAGAAGACCATGATTTTTCTGCAGGACGATGCTCCATCACATGCATGGGAGTCCTCCACTGCGTGGCCAGTAAAGGCCCCCTTCCTCATCTGACCTTAACCCTATCGAGTACTTGTAGACCTTCTTAAACGAGAGATTTACAAGGAAGGAAACAATCCACCTCTCCCTTACTCCCTTACTCTGTATCCAGCACCCAGGGAGCAGTGATGGTGACATTATCTTTCTCAAGAATATCTCAGGGTAACCTACTGGTCTAGGAATCGCACCCACAACCTTCCTAAACACTAGACCACGACTTTTCCAAAAACGGACAATAGTCAATCACTTCACTTCGACTGAAGATCTTGTGATTTTCTAAAAATGCTAACGATGTTCTCGCTCTTGCTCTTCATTATGCTGATATCTAATATCTCTCTCTAATATCCATCCATAACTGTAATATTTAAGAGTTTGCGTGTGTAAAATGTGTCAAACCTCGTCCAAACCCGTTCGTGAACACAGACGGCTCTCTTTTACAGCCACTTCCCGCTGAGTGACTAAATAAAAGGATGCTTCATGAATCCTCTGAGAAAGGAAACACTTCCAGATGTGTAGCGGCTGGGCTGGTGTCCAGAAGCCCAGACGGTGTCCTCCTAAAGTGCTCATTATACTCAAAATGCTCAGGGCGCTGCTCTGGTCCCCCGTGGCCTTCATCATTTGCAAAATATGGGTCATTGTGTGAAGCGGGAGCGCAACACTGAAATGTGTTCAGTCGCATTCGTCACCACGCAAACAGAACAAGAACAATTTTCAGCAATTTCCAAAGCGCATCTGAGCCTCATCGCTGCTCTGACAAGGACGAAATAAGACCAATTTGTGGAATAAATTGCTCCCAGCTCGGCTGGTACAGTTTACTAGAAGCTCCTGATTACCTGAAGATGGTTCCTGACCACAGTCGCTAGGCTAATAGTAACGCATCTATCGCTGATGTTGTGTAATTGATCCTAATTAAAGCTGACACAGTCCCATTCAGTGGCAGATTTCCAGACCAGAAACATCAGAAACACCTCCAGCTCAGGAGGGAAAAGCCCCTTCATGTCCTCCATGAAAGAGTTGATGCTGTTTGTCCTCCAGTAGAAAGAAGATATTATGAAGTGCTGAAGTAAAAGCAGGTATGTTCAACAAATGCCCAGGAGCGCTGACATGTGTGCACTTATGAAGGGAGATACGAGGAAAAGCCATTTTCATACAGATCTCCCTTTTGATTGGACAAAACTTTGATCAGAGACGGTCCTTGATCAGTTCGTTACTTTCACAGCATTTCATTAAAGTTCAAAGGCTTCTGAGTATCACCACAGATATTATCAACAAGCACTACCTCAACGCTGACTCAAATAATACTACCTCAACACTGACTCCACACTGACTCAAATAATACTACCTCAACGCTGACTCCACACTGACTCAAATAATACTACCTCAACACTGACTCAAATAATACTACCTCAACACTGACTCCACACTGACTCAATTAATAATACCTCAACACTGACTCCACACTGACTCAAATAATACTACCTCAACACTGACTCAAATAACACTACCTCAACACTGAAACAACAAACACAACTTCAACACTGAATCAACACTGACTCAACTAACACTACTTCAACACTGACTCAACACTGACTCAAATAACATAATCTCAACACTGACTCAACAGTGACTCAAATAATACTACCCCAACACTGAATCAACAAACACAACTTCAACACTGAATCAACAAACACAACTTCAACACTACCTCAACACTGACTCAACTAACACAACCTCAACTAACACAACCTCAACACTGACTCAACACTGACTCAACTAATACAACCTCAACACTGACACAACAAACACAACCTCAACACTACCTCAACACTGACTCAACAAACACAACCATAAGACAACTAACATTACCTCAGAACTGACTCAAATAATACTACCTCAACACTGACTCAACAAACACAACCTCAACACTGAATCAGCAAACACTACCTCAACACTGACTCAACAAACACTACCTCAACTCTGACTCAACAAACACAGACAATAATAACACAACAAACACTACCTCAACACTGACTCAACAAACTCTACCTCTAAACTAACTCAACAAACACTACATCAACACTGACTAAACAAACACAACCTCAACAGTGACTCAACAAACACAGACAATAATAACACAACAAACACACCCTCAACACTGACTCAACAAACACTACTTCAATTTTGACTAGACAAACACAATCTCAACACTGACTTTACTAACACAACCCAACACTGACTTTACCAACACAACCCAACACTGACTTTACCAACACAACCCAACACTGACTTGACCCACACAACCCAACACTGACTTGACCCACACAACCCAACACTCACTTGACCAACACTACCTCAACAATGACTTTTCCAGAACTGGCTGAACCAGCACAACCCCAACACTGACTTGACCAACACTACCCCAACACTGACTTTACCAACACAACCCAACACTGACTTTACCAAAACTACCACAACACTGACTTTACCGAAACTACTCCAACACTGACTTGATCAACACAACCCCAATACTGACTTAACCAAAACTACCCCAACACTGACTTAACCAAAACTACCCCAACACTGACTTTACCAGCACTGCCCCAACATTTACTTTACCAATACTACCCCGACACTGACTTTACCAACACAACCCAACAGTGACTTAACCAACACAACCCAACACTGACATTTCCAGAACTGACTGAACCAGCACAACCCCAACACTGACTTGACCAACACTACCCCAACACTGACTTTACCTACACAACCCAACACTGACTTTACCAAAACAACCCCAACACTGACTTTACCAACACAACCCCAACACTGACTTTACCAACACAACCCCAACACTGACTTTACCAAAACAACCCCAACACTGACTTTACCAACACAACCCCAACACTGACTTTACCAACACAACCCCAACACTGACTTTACCAACACAACCCAACAATGACTTTACCAAAACAACCCCAACACTGACTTTACCAACACAACCCAACAATGACTTTACCAACACAACCCAACACTGACTTTACCAAAACAACCCCAACACAGACTTTACCTACACAACCCAACACTGACTTTACCAAAACAACCCCAACACTGACTTTATCAACACAACCCAACAATGACTTTACCAAAACAACCCCAACACTGACTTTACCAACACAACCCAACACTGACTTTACCAACACAACCCAACACTGACTTTACCGAAACTACCCAACACTGACTTGATCAACACAACCCAACACTGACTTAACCAAAACAACCCCAACACTGACTTGATCAACACAACCCAACACTGACTTAACCAAAACAACCCCAACACTGACTTTACCGAAAAAACCCAACACTGACTTGATCAACACAACCCAACACTGACTTTACCAACACAACCCAACACTGACTTTACCAACACAACCCAACACCAACTTTACCAAAACAACCTCAACACTGACTTTACCAACACAACCCAACACTGACTTCACCCACACTACCCCAACACTGACTTTACCAACACAACCCAACACTGACTTTACTCCCAGAGGTGACTTTGGCAGCAGACCCACAGCAGTGATCTGAACAATCCAAATGCTTGTTTTCATTTCATGCCACTTACTTTCCCCCCTTTGGAGCACCTCCTGTAGGTGTTCGTCACTCCTGCAGTTTGGTTCATGCTGCTGCTGGTCCTCCTTCAGTTCTCTGCTGCAAGAAAACCACTGATCAGCCTTTCATCCACACAGGCTTCATCCAGAAAGATCAACCAAACAGACAGTTCCTCACCCTCCACTGGAAAAAGTTAAAAAAGATGAGAAAATCCTCCCTGACTGCTGAAGTCAGTCTTTCCACCCTCCCTCCTGCAGGACCCTCGTCGCTTCCTCACAGAGTGTGAAAGAGGGGATTAAAGGAGGAGGTGATGGTCTCAGAAATCCGGGGCAGAAAGTCGACGCACAAGTTTGGAGGAGCGGTTTTCCAGATTGGCTCGGTCAGAGGAGAGAAGCGCCGCTGAGAGGTGGTTGAGGATGATGAAGAGGAAGGGGAAGGGGGGAGAGAGAGTGGAGGAGTTACAGCAGCAGCATTTCTCCTCTCTCCTCCCTCCAGTCGAGAGGTGGCACACAAACGCAGAAACTTCAACACGAACATCCTGCAGTAAAAGACGGGTTTCTGTTTTAATGCTTCAGGCTTTTCAGCATTTTGCACTTTAATTCAATATAATGAGCTACACAACATTATCATGAAGGCTAATAATAATAATAATAAGAAGAAGAAGAAGAAGAAGAAGAAGAAGATGACAAATAAGAGGAATAAATATTATAATTACTAAAATCTTTATTGTCGTGATAACTGTGATAAAACTGATAATAATGTGTTGTTATTCTTTTAAAAATTTTATTTTTCTTATTATTATTAAAAATTATTATCATTTTTTTATTGCCATTATACCGTAGTGTAATTGCAAAGCAGATGCACACAGTGAAGAACTGACATACAATCATTTACCCAATAAATATAAAAATGTATTTAAAAAGTATATAAAAGCCCTGATGTTTATTGTGAGTATTTTTTAATTACAGGTAAGTTCAGGATTTCCTCCCAGTAGCATGACTGATAAGTGTTAATGAGAAATAGTGAACAGTCTACAGTCTTACTTACTATTAACACAAATAGTTACACCCTGATCTACCGATGAAAATGAAAAAGTGACAGTGAAAGTGAAAGTGACAACCCTGGTCATTGTGAAATGCAGCACAGCACAACACAACGAAATTAAACCTCTGCATTTCACCCATACACACATGTGCAGCAGGGGGCAGCTATTGAAAGTGCCTGGGGAGCTGTGATGGGGACGGTACCTTGCTCAAGGGTACCTCAGGGCAACCTAATGGTGAGGGAATCGAACCCACAATCTTCCGACCTGGGGCAACTCCCTAACTACTAGGCCACCGCTGCCCAATGATGTAAATATTGCAGAGAGAATTACTAGCAACTTAAATTTCTTTTACATTTTTAATGTTATAATTTTTTGATATTCATTGAATTCTGGAGCATTCTGCACACATATTAAAGCATATCTCCATTTTTCTCCATGGTTACAGTAAGTACTGTAAAGTATTTTACTATTTTCTTCTATTTAACTAAATATGGTCTAAAAAATGTAGATATGCATGTATATATATAAAATAACCTGATTAAAAACTACACAGCCTTTATAATATGTGATTTCTAAAATGAGAAAAACTTATTAGGCTGCCATCCAGGGCAGTACCTGTTCCAGCCAATCCCCCTTCAGGCTGTAGGAGGAGATTCAGAGCCACAGCTGACAACAATCAGCAGCAGCACCTAAAGACAAACAAACCAACAGCCGGCAATTTTGATATTTCATTTTAAGTTCTGGTTGACTGGGAGTTCGAAGTGCTCAATCTCAGGTTTGTATTAAAGAATAAACAGTACATAAATGTTCAAATCTTTTCAGTCTCTCAGTGCAGTGATGGGGACGGTGCTCTCTATTCTATTTTCTAGCTGCTTCAAACCCATGAATGTCCGATCCTGGGGCCTTGTCCTGAACACTAGGCCACTGCCCTACACTGATTACCCCGACAGCTTTTGAGATAAAGTTATGATGGCTCAAATATGGAACTTTTTGGAAGATCTCCTGGTCCTGTAACATCTGGAATAAAACTAATACAGTTTCCCATAAAAAGTGAACGTGACTATTTGTGAACACCACAGCACACTCCGAACATTAAAACACTTCTCTGTATTTACCCCATCACACAGTGAAGGGGGTATCCATACATCCAGTGCCTGGGGAGCAGCATTGGCACCAACACAGTGGTAACCCACAATCCTTTCAATATGGAGCCTCGTCCCAAGGCCACCTCTGCCCTAATAAGAACACTTTTCCTACAGTGAAACATGGCGGTGGGAGTGTGAAGCTGTGGAGTTGTTTGCAGCTTCATTGTCTGGCTGGCATGCCACATTAGAGGGAATCTTAAATTAAGCTCTCTACCAGAAAGGACTAATAGACAGTGTCCACTCATCCGTTTGTGATCCGAAGCTCAAGACTTCATGTCCTCTCTCACCTCATCCATAAACCTCCCCTTCGTCCTTCCTCTTCTCTTCCAATCTCCAAATTATCCAATCCGAGTTGTCTCTCTAATATATTTTCAAATGTTTTCCATCCTTGTCACGCACTATGAAAATTTCAGTATCTTTATTTCTGCCACCTCCAGTGCCACCATGTCCAACACCTATAGCATAGCTGACCTCACTATCATCCTTTAAACCTCTTTCTGGTACCTGTCTGTCACAGATCTCTCCAGCCATTGGTCTCCACGTGGGTCCACATTCGCGTTATATATGTTTGTGAGTTTTTGTCCTTCATTAAATCACATAATTATTTGGAATCTGCATGATGAGTTTAATTAGCTTGTCTTTTTTCATTAATCTATGTCCTGGCAGCAGAAACAATGTAGTATTTCTGATAAATGAACAAAAAGAGAGGGAATCATTGGTGGTGGGTCTAGTGGTAGGATACCTGCCTATGGACCTATGGCTCAAGAGGTCCTAGGTTCGAATCCCAGAGGTGGCACTGCCACCACTGGGTCCCTGAGCAAGACCCTTAACCCTGAGTGTCTCCAGGGGGGACTGTCCCTGTAATCAGGACATGGAAGTCGCTCTGGACAAGAGCGTCTGCTAAATGCCGTAAATGTAAATGTCATAAACTGCAAATACTTTTTCACAGCACTGCGTATAGATTGTACTCCACTGCGAGTACATGGGAATATCACTGCAGCTCCAGCCTCAGTGGCTTTGGTCTTTCATGTTACTTTTACATTAAAACAAAGAGTTTGGTGCTGCGTCCTCTTTGTTCATGTTGATGTCAGACTGGAGATGAAAGCAGAAATGTAGTTTTATGTTGAATAATTTATTTCTAGATCTATTACTTTTGTCTTTTAATGCACAAAGAACATATTTCACTGGCTCCTTTTAAACTAGACACGCTGCATTACTCGTGTCTCCCCTCCTTTCAGTCAGCCTCGGAAGCCATGTCCCAACTATTGGCTTACAATTTTTGTCTTCTTTTTCTTAAGAACAGTGACTTACAGAGCAGCTCCTTTATCGTGTTCAGAACAGAAGAACTTTAATATTAGAAATCGGGCTGATCTGAATTTTTGCCCCTGTGTGACCCAGATCTGGACTGTTCCGAGTTCCTTTCCCTTTAATTAATAATTTAATTTAATTTAATTTAATTAACTTTGATTTTATTTAATTTGTTACATTCCAGTGGTGGCCTAGGGGTTAGGGAGTGGCCCCGAATTGGAAAATTGTGGGTTTGATTCCCTCACCAGTAGGTTGCCCTGAGGTACCCTTGAGCAAGGTACTGTCCCCATCACTGCTCCCTGGGTACTTTCAATAGCTGCCCACTGCTGCACATGATTGCATGGGTTAAATGCAGAGGTTCAATTTCGTTGTGGTTCACTGTGTGCTGTGCTGTGACCTGGCAATGATGAGGGTTGTCACTTTCACTTTATTTTCAATTTCCTTTCCTTTCCTCTGTTGTATCTATAATTAGTTTTTGATTCCCTAAAGAAATAACCTAAAGTTAAAAGGATTAGAGTTCAAAAGTAAGGCTTTACATGGACCTAGTTTTAAAATTTTCATTATTTCAGCAGAAATTATGGACTGGACTAATTTTTGTCTTTTTTTATTGTAGTCGAACATTAAAGCTGTATTTTTTTTTTTTACCTTTATTTCAGTTTATGCTTCTGGCTGCAAGAAAATCTTGTAACTGATGGAAATATTGGACTAAAGCAATGATGTTAGAACCCAAATTATTATTTAACTCCATGTAACATGTCTTGTTCTTCTCGTGAACACATTAGGAGAGAAAAAGCACTCGTCTCTGCAGCCTGTGACCTCCAAAAATCTGAATCTGAAACGGCGTTGGAACTTTAGTATTTTAATGAAGCAATTTATTACTGTTATTTCTACTCAAATGACTTAAATCTGTCTTTGTTCAATATCAGATTCATTTTAGCCTTTCATATTCATTTACTTCCTCTTTTTGGGAGAAATAAATTATTTGAAGGTTCAGGTATGAATGCAAGTTCTGTTTCAACCTTGATTTTAGTACAATTTGATATATTTTTCAGATAAAAGCTCTTTTTTTTGCATTTGATGATATTTAAAAAGGTATCTGATGAGTGCATTTCTGTTTTATGGCCACTAGGGGAA
>CM029377.1:2553876-2648876 GCA_017165825.1 Hepsetus odoe
TGATATCAGTGCTGTAACAACCGTGTGTCCCGGGAGTGTTACAGAACATCCACTAAAAAAATCCTTCTTCTTTTATAGCCCCCCATCCCCCCAGTGTGGAACATCACCAGCGGTGAGGTTCGTTTCTTGTGACCAGATCGTATCGACAGGAACCTTTGGTTGTGTGCAGGGAGTGTGTCTCACATCACCCTTTCCAACAGCTGTTATCACTCTGACCTGAGGTTAGCATGCCAGCCACCCAGTTCTACAGAGCAATAATTAAAACGGTTCAAATGTAATAATCTAATGCATCAGTATAACTCTAATGGAATGCAAATGAACAAGAAAGTCATCCTGACTGTGTTCACACCATTTTTTTCTTTAAAGACTCCTAATAATATTGTTTATTTTCTGCCCCAAACTAAATTACACTTCATTTTAGCTACCAGGTGTCCCTGCCAATATGATTTAAGGACCTACAATTGCTTTTTCAAAGGCGTTTTTTAAAAAGAACTAACCAAGGTCCAAATTTTATTCGAGAAATGGTGGAATAATGTTTAGATCAGCTTGAAAAAATGCATATTTATAAATTGCACTGTGATAAAAATATGTCCAGTGGGGGCGAAAGCATCTTTAATCAGCTTATTAAAAAATAAACTCTTAAAAATACATTTTCGCGGCCTGCAAATTGTGTTCTTTGGATGTTCTTGTCATTGAAAAAAGGTTCATCAGCTTCTTGATGGTTTTGGAGACCCTCTTTTAAGTGAAAGTGACTATTTGTCATGAACCACAATGCATTCTCTGTATTTAACCCAAACACAGCGTGTAGCAAAGCCATATCCAGTGCTCGGGGAGAAGTGATGGGGACGGTACCCTGCTCAAGGGGATCTCAGGTCAAACCTACTGGTCTGGGATTGGAACGCAAGACCTTCCGATCCTGGAACTTAGTCCCTAAACACTAGACGTCCGCTGCCGTTTGATCCCAACTTGCTTCTCCTCCTTTCGTTTCGGGATCACCACAGTGGATCATCCGTTTCCATTTCTTCCTGTCATATGCATCTTCCTCCTTCAACCCATACTTTTGTTGTCCACATATTGATTTGGCAAAAATTTTACACCAGTTACCCTTCCTGACATAACCCTCCCCATTTATCCGGGCTTGGGACCGGTACCTTGTGCATCCCTAGTGACTGGGTTGATCCCAACTCTCAGTAAACAGGAATATTAGCAAAAATGGACATCTGGTTCCCCCAGAACCAATAAAGCCAGTATACTGACGCATATTGCAGTAAAAACTAAAAGAGATGCATCATTCATGTACTTTACAAGACAAGCGGATGAACCTTAATATCACATATCACCACCATATCTCGGAACACAGCTCCAAAGCTATTGCTCTACAACAGTAGTTACTGTGAAATCTTAATGCACAAAAACATTCTTCTGCAGTAGCTGTTGGAAATTTGGACAGGCTTTGTTCTCGCAGAAGCTACACCCAGTCTAATCCCTTATCATGTATCTACATAGCACTGAGTTACAGTAGCATCACTGGAAATAGCGTTCTTGTTTTGATGATCATTACAAAGACGCTTAAAGGAAAAGGATCAAATAAAGGAACAATGAAATAATAATGAAACATAAATGAGGATCATCTTAAATATGCCTGTTTTCATGATCTAATCAGGATCAGTGGGGGTCCAGGAGCCCATCCCAGTGCTGCCACACTACAGGCCGGAGGTTTAAATCCCATCGGATTTAAGAAACCAATCAGTAAATAAATTATTAAACAAATAACTCTCCATATGAAATCCTTGAAACAAATGCAAACAAATGTAACTGATTGGTTCTGAAGTCGTTGAAGTGGAATCTAACGATACACATTGTAAGTGCAGTTTAATTTTAGAGTAGAAATGGGGTGCTGATGGTCTAGCAGTGGGTGCATGCCTATGGTCCTATGGCTCAAGAGGTCCCAGGTTTAAATCCCACCTCTAGCACCACCACCACTGGGTCCCTGAGCAAGACCCTTAACCCTGAGTGTCTCCAGGGGGGACTGTCCCTGTAATCAGGACCTGGAAGTCGCTCTGGATAAGAGCGTCTGCTAAATGCCGTAAATGTAAATGTAAATCCATAAAAACCACCCAGTGACTATCACAGCAGCACTGATTCAACACATCCTTTACAGCCATTTTTTTTAAATAACTTTTGTGTCTTGGGATTGTGGGAGGAAACCAGAATGAGGACATATCCACTCCATACTGAATGGGCTCAAACTGGGAAGCGAACCCGAAATTTTCTTTATTTGAATATTCTTTGCTTGGCCAGAATGTTTCGATGAAGTCTTTGATATGGTTTGGTCTCCCTGCAGGTCCTTTTTTGCGCTGATTTCAACACAGCATGCTCCGTTAAACGTCAAGAATTACAGAAACACACACGTTAGAGGGAACAGTTTCATTTCTTCCAGCCAAAATATTGCGATATAATGTTCTATTGATTTTTTCTCCCAGCCCTGGACTCCACCATCAGGAAATCAATGTCCCAGAAGTGCTGGGCCCGTAACGGAGGTAGGGCATCGTTTCCTGAGGGCAAAGCGCACAAAATAACATTAAAATGTTAAGTTTGAAAAGTTTTTAAAGTCGAGAGGCGCATGCGAGGCGTGAGGGTTCTCCCCCGGGTGCTTGTATCAGCAGCCTTGAGATTATCTTGATTTGTTAACCTTTAGGTAAGCGGCTCCAGCGAGATTTCTCCTCCGTGTTCCACTTCTTCATATTGAGAATATTAATATCAGCCTCAGCTTACAGAGCTCTCACGAGATAATGGACTTTATATTCTGAAATGCACGAGGGATAATCTCATTTGTGAGCTTGCTCTTTTTTTTCCCCCAGACAGTGTAATGATGTTTGCCTTTGGCTTTTATACTCAACCTATGCCTCGCCAAATCCGAAGGTAGGAAAAAAACCAATCTTTCTTTGTGAGATGCTGGAGAGAGAACCATGCGGATGCTCTCTGTGTCCAACAGAATGAAAGATCTTAAGGCTCTGCCTCTGGGAATGCTCAGCCCTGTGTGTTAGCAAAGGCAAACACATTACAATGACTGGTGCCGATCAAAAGAACCGGGTATTAATGAAGAAGAACAAAGCGCTCTGTGATTTAACTAGGCTGAGGAAGATGAGTCGAAAAATTCACCGCATTGCAGGCAAAAAAACCACACGTCTTTCTCTCCCTGTTTGTGTAGAGTCGTAACGACGTGGATCATCTACCAACGTGGATCATGACGTGGACCAAAAACAAATACAGTCACCTTGGAACAGGGCAGCACAGTGACCCAGTGAGTAGCGCTGTCACCTCACAGTAAGATGATCCTGGGTTTGGTCCAGGTCTTTCTGTGTGGAGTGGACATGTTCTCCTTGTGTCTGTGTGGGTTTCCTCCCACCATCTCTATACGTCAGGTGGATTGGAGATGCTGTCAGTTGCCCTCTAGGGCGACATGTTCAGATGTTTCTCCACCTTTCCACCATGAGAGCTGGGATAAGCTCCATTACTGCCTGTGACCCTAATAAGGATGAGTGGCTCAAAAAATGAGTGAGTGAGAGCAAGTTGGGTTTGAGGGTCTTCCTGAGGAACCCAGTGGTGGAAGCCCTGGAAGTAGGATTTGAACCTGTGACTCCTATCCTACCACCAGACCACCACCATCTCCTTTCTCTTGTTGTTTTAGGTTGTTATATGTTCCATTAAGGTCCATGGAGGAATATTGTACATGATATATTAATATTGTATGGAAGGTCATGGGTTTGAAACCTTGACCAGTAGGTTGCCCTGAGGTACCCTTGCACAAGGTACCATCCCCATCACTGCTCCCCAGGGCACTGGACATAGCTGCCCCCTCCTGGACAGTGTGTGTGGGTTAAATACAGAGGGTGCATTTCGTTGTTTCACAATGACAATTAGTCACTTTCACTTCATGGAGCAAATTATTACTTTTATGCTGTATAGTAATCATAAATGATAAAAATATGTTTCTATCAAAATGTTGACCTGCTCAGTGTGGGTTTGATCCACAGAGAAGCTACAGTGGAAGACACCATGTAAAATTACAACACACACACACACACACACACACATTGCTTTTAGCATGAAAATGATATATCTCTAGGGAACGTGGAACTGATGCAGTTGTCAAATTGACCAGTGGATGTTTCGGCCTCGGGGTTTTCCAGTTTCTCAATGTGTTCGCCCTGAAGAAACTGCTGCCAATGGCACATTTTCTCTCATCGAGTGTGTGCTCAGAGCAAACACACACTCACATCAGCTTTACTTTCAGAATGGTAAATCCATATCCACAGACAAATAGAGAGAGAGAGAGAGAGAGAGAGAGAGAGAGAGAGAGAGAGACTGAATTATTCTGTCAAGCATCGGTTTTCAAATATATGACCATTCCTTAATAAAGTAATCCTTTCCTAAACATACAAAACTACATAAATCTGCTTTTTATTAATATCAAGTCTGATCTGCTTCAAATACTTCATCCACCCGTCCATTATCTGAACCGATTAGATCAAAACTAAACTGATTCTAGACTTCATTTAAGCATTAAACACAGGTGCAACATCTTTATCAGATCTGTCTCCACTTTGATTTTTCTTGAGTTGCCATTTTAACATCTCTTCTGGCTCCAAAAGTACAAATGTGTGGCCTAAATACTTCTCCACGCCTGATAAACAAATAACTCTGTAATTTGTGCCAAAAAGCAGTTTAAGTCTAGTGCTCTCTTTATGTGCAGTAATGCTTGAAACAAGTTCATAACAACAGTTCCAGTATAACGTCCTCCACTTTAAATCGCTTTATTGAAGCCCCCAGATGGTCATTCATGCGTCCCCAAAATCAGGTTTTTCTCTCCAAACTGTGCTCAGTCTCACTTTTTAATGCTGATTAAGTCAGAGCTGGACACAAAACTTGTACGTTTTCCCAGAGAGCATGTGTAAATTTAAGACCTGCAGTCCATTCGAGTCTATTAGTATAACAGATTAGCAGAGAACGAGCACTAGAACAGCTTGAAGAGACCCTGGAAAGGTGGAGGTATCCTCTAGAGAGAAGAGCAAAGAAAGTCTGAAGGCCTAAGACTGAAAACATGAGAGTGAAGGAAAACGAGGACAGCAGAGTGGTTAGAATGCAGAGACTAGAGGTGGTGAAGGTGGAGGAGATACTTGAGATCAACAGTTCAGAGTAACGGCGAGTGTGGAGAAGAGGTGAAGAAGAGAGTGAAGGCAGGTTGGAACTGGTGGAGAAGAGTGACATGAGTGATCCGTGACAGATGGAGACCAGCATGAGTGAAGGAGGATGGAGCTGCCAGGAAAGAGGAGAAGAGGAAGGACAAAGAGGAGGTTCATGGATGTGGTGAGAGAGGACATGCAGGAGATCGGTGTGAAAGAGGTGGATGTTCAACCATGCCTCTGAACCACCTGGTGGACACCCAGAAAAGTCCACAAAGTCAGTTTGCACTCAAAATATTCACTCAAAGTATCTCTAATTGAACTAAGACTGTCTGTAATAGACCTGCTAGATCTACAGAAGGCCTGGACTTGGTGAATGATTCACTCATCATCACTTTAATGAATCTGTGGGCTAAGATTCTGAAGAAGACCTGAAGAGACAAATCGTTCTCGTTCATAATGTATAGCAGGTCCCCCTTCTTTCAAAATAGAGGGATAAAAAGCCTCTACAACTCCTTTCATTCTGTACAGCGAACAAATCTGCACCCAACTCTGACCAAAGGCCGTTTTAAACTCCACAGGAAGTCCATCGGTGCCTGGGGCAGTCCCACCCTCCATGCTCCATATATGCTCCATGTATTGTAGCATGGAGTTCCTGCTCACCCAGAGGCCTTTCCAGCCCTGCTTTCAACTGCCCAGGACATTTTGAAAGACCGGCATAAAAGCCTAAGGCTTATTCTCCATTTCCCTCGCAGTCGGGAAATGCACTCCCAATTTTTTATTTTTCATTTTAGCGGTTCTGTGAGTTTGTGTGTATTCAGATTACAGACAATTCATATTTATAGAGAATCATGTGTGGCCTAGTGGTCAGGGAGGTCGTGGGTTTGAATCCCAGAACAGTAGGTTGCCCTGAGGTACCCTTGAGCAAGGTACCGTCCCTATCACTGCTCCCCACAGACGTTGTGTTTCAGAGCCTTTTTTCTTTTTAACATTTTTACAGTACAGATTTTTAAATGTAAAATTATCCCAAAAGAATCAAAAATATAAAGAAGACCGTTAAATGATCAGAAAACTAGAGTAATCCCAAATTTTCACTTGTGTGGAGATACCAAAGCATTAAAGTCTCCAGAAGCTTTTGAACACTGGGCTCAGGAACACTGTGATGTTCTGCTCGAACATTCTCCACACATCAAACAGCTGTGTGTCCCGAGGAGCTGATACTAAACACACTGCGGCGCTGCAGGATGGTATCAATGTTCTCTGTACAATTAACCAGCATTGAACAGAAAATGATCAAATTTGTAATGCTTAAAAGGCAACTCTGCGCTCGATGTAGAACAACCATCAATAATCGGACCTAAAACCATCCAAGAGTCCCAGTAAAGCTCTATCTGACAACCATTAAATGCTGAAATGGGCAAAAATGAGTTTGTGGATGAAACAGCCACAGATCTCTAGAGGAACTCATGTTATTAAAGAGAATCCCTCCGTCCCACTCCTTCGTCCAATGAATTTCATCACCAGCAGTAAAATATCAACATTTATATGTTCAGCAAACTTTAGAGCCCTTTTCTGGACGTCCCAGGACCCGTTGATATTTGAAGTGCCCACCTTTCCCTTACACCTGGGAAGGTGATACATCAGACAGGTCATGATGGGATCCAATCTTCTTCTTCTTTCGCTTCTTCCGGCTGCTCCCGTTTAGGGGTCGCCACAGCGGATCATCCATCTCCTTTTCTTCCTGTCCTCTGCATCTTCCTCTTTCAAACCGACCACCTGCATGTCCTCTCTCGCCATGTCCATAAACCTGCTCTTGGAGCTGACTCTTTTCCTCTTTCCTGGCAGATCCATCATCCTCCAATATCCTCCTCCCAATATAATCCTCGTCTCTCCTCTGGACATGTCCAAACCAGCGCAAACTTGCTTCTCTAACTTTGTCTTCAAATCGTCCAACCGATCTGTCCCTCTAATATACTCATTTCTAATCCTGTCCTTCCTCGATACATCCAACGAACATCTCAGCAATGATTTGTCGTGCCTTTCTTTTATGTTTCGCTTGTTTTAGCCCACTTCACGTTCTCGTGACCTGAAGGATGTCCAAAAAGTCTCCTTCAATGTCCATGTCCTCTCCCATCAGAACAGACATTTCAGCAGCAATAGCTGCCACACCAACCTGCTGCTTGAGAACTGAACTGACCTCCACAGTACCTGTGTTAACCCTCATGGGTTTAGTCTGAGAGCTGTGAAAGGGACGTCCTCTGCTTCTACAGGGCATGAAAGCATTAGATGTCCACACACCAAAATCCATTGTGTCTGACGTTGCAGAAAACACAAAATCAAGACTGATTACATGTGCAGTCACAGAAGGTCATAAATATGTGTGATTTTACACAGAAAATATGTTCAGCCAAGGAAGATTTTCAGCCGAGGAGGATTTGAGACACACATTGACCATAACTGATGATTTGCTTTGTCTTTTTGGATCGAATTTCTGGTGTTAATGTCTTTACTGAGAGGAGATCACGGGTGTAATCGTACCCCACAGCATTATCTTTTTCCATACTGTCTACGAAGACCACAATAGTGTCAGTCATGCTGGATTTCCACCTCCATTCCTCCAAAGAAGAGTCCTCTCCAAAAGACATGGATACTGGAACTGACAAAAACTTTCTCAAAGCTCCCTCCAGCAAAAAGGAAGATGAAGCGAACTTAAAAGAGTGAAAATATAAGAGTGGCACCGTGGGTGCCAGCAAGAAAGTTGCTCAAAACTTTTCCTGCTGCCATGGCGACCAGCAAATGCAGACTTGTGACAGTTCAGTCCAACTACAGGAACTGTACTGTCCCACAATTTTCCCAACAATTAACCAGAAAACATCTCACACAGCAGCAATCACAGTCATTACCACTTCATTCATTCAGGGAGAGAGAGAGGGGGTACCCATAAACCCCTTAAAAATACTGAAAAGAAAGAAAGAAAGAAAGTCACATGAGAGCGAGCAAGACAGAAATAAAATGAAATATGAAAAGAGAAACAAAAAGCCGTCCTCTAAAAAGATAACTTCTCCATTTTCCTCTCTTTCTCTCTCTCTCTATCTCTCTCTATCTATCTATCTATCTATCTATCTATCTATCTATCTATCTATCTATCTATCTATCTATCTATCTCTCTCTCTCTCTCTCTCTCTCTGTCTCTCTCTCTCTCTCTCCCTCCCTCTATCCCTCTCTCTGGGAGGTTGTACATCCTGAACAGATGGAAAGAAAGCTCTTCAACCTGCAGCCTGTAATAAAGCGCTTACTGCAGGATTACACACACACAGCAGCTGCTGGAGAACTTCCTCCTCACACTCCGCTCCATGTGCTCTCACACACACACACACACACACACACACACACACACACACACACACACACACACACACACACACACACACACACACACACACACTGAGATGCCAAGATGTCAATTATTCTTGAGCTGATTCGTTGGGCACCAAACATCTGGAGAAGTTACACTGTCCAAGGTGTGTGTCCTTCACTGGACCAGGTCTCTTCTCACTGAGAACACTTTCTTTTATAGTACTTTATGTTCTAGATAAGACCCAGATAACTGTACAACATCAGTTTAATAACATTAGTACTTAATTACAATAAAACGTCTAACAGGCAATTAGGTACTGTAACGATGGCGGGGTGTAGGGAGGACGCCAATGCAGAGCCAGTGGTTCCGAAACGTAACTTTATTAACATAAAGGAACAACATAAACCAAAAGTGCCACCATTAACTGTGAGGCGTAGCCTCGATAATGAACCGCGCTCTGTCCTGACACACCGGGGCTTAAATAGCAGCCCCTATGAAGCACACCTGTATCTAACAAGCCCAGGTGTGCTCAGTCAGGGCAGAGCGCCATCTGTCGTGCCCGATCGGAACCACGGGCACTACAGACCGTGACAGGTACACAGTTCTAACATAAATGATACATTTTGTCTCTTTTGTAAATTTTGCCAAGGAGCATTTTTTTCATTTTTTTGAGACACAACTGACAATGAAATTAGGTCGACAGTAGAAAGACAATCATCTTTCCTGCTTAAAATATGACTGTGGACATTGTTATCTATCGATTCAGTGAATGATTGACGTCTGCTTTCTAGATTGTATGTAATATTGTTCCATGTATGTCTGTTTTTAAAATGCTCGTGATAAAAATATCTAACAAATAAATCAAATCGGTTTTTCCAGCTTAAAAGACTCAGTGATGAGAGATAAATCTGTGATTTACCTGCTTAAGAGGATGCAGCGCTACAAATTGGTTCACTCTGAGCAGAACCGTCAGCCAGATGGTACTGACATAAAAACTCTTGTACGGCTGATTCACTTGTACTTGTGCCACAAACACCAGCATGCCAGAGTCACTGTTGTCCAACTGTTAGGAAATGGCCTGTGGTCAGATGGACCTGGTTGTGGAAAATGGAATGAAAGGATTCCTAATAAAATGGCTGGAAAGGAAGTTCCCAGCAGCTCACTGAGCCGAGGTCCAGTAGAAGAAGCAATGCTACATCAAGATTTGTCACTTTAAGCATGTAAGCACCTGCAAGATTTCGAATTCCAAACCAGCAGGTGGCCCTGAGGTACCTTTGAGCAAGGTACCGTCCCCATCACTGCTCCCCAGGTGCTGGATAAGCCTGCCCGCTGCTGCACGGTGCGTTAAATACAGATGTTGAATTTCGTTGTGTTTCACAGTGACACGTAGTCACTTTCACTTCAGTTTACATTTACATCATTTAGCAGATGCTTGTATCCATGACGATGTATTTAAGAAATTTAAAAAGTCATCAATTGTGAGTCTCCAGCTAACAGAAACCAGAGAGAGTGTGTGTTTTTAAGATGGGAAAGAGAAGAAAAGGTCTAATGTTTGGTAAAGTTGGTCTCCTGGGTGTTCCTCGAACAGGTGGATCTTCAGAGGACACTTCAAGAAAGAAGGGACTCAGTCCAGAGAGAGTCCAGACGAGTAGTGCTCAGTGTTCGGAGCGGACAAGAGGAGACGTGACGCTTGATTGGTGCTGCAAAGTAAGAAAGTGCAAGTTTGTTCTTGGACTTAAAGACGAGCTTTAAGGATTTGAACCTCCAGCTAAAGGGAGCCAGTCTGGTAGCGGCTAATTATGAGAGAATTGACCAGAATGACCAGAAGCAGGACCGTGAGTACGTATTGCATTCAGCTGGTTAGCTCTTTGGCTAACTGGTCTTTGATTTTAGCTTCAGCTTTTATTTTACACCTTCAGATCTCAAATAAAGATATTTCAAACTGCTGATAAATCCTTAATAAGACACATTTATTGCTGTCATCTGTAATTATGTACACTGTGTGTTCCTTCTGTTGTACTGCTCAGAAACAAATTCTAGTGAATGACCTGATTTCAACCCAAGCAGGAAATCCCTCCATTCCATCCAATCGTTCCATCCATTCTAAACCGTTCATCCATACCAGGGATGCAGGGCCATGGACACCTTGGACACACACTCACACAGACTCAAAGTAAAGTCCATGTCTTTGGACCACGAGAGGACATGGGGACAACATGCAAACTCTGCAGAGAAAGGTCCCAGACTGGGAATCGAACCCAGAACCTTCTTGATGCGGTGTGAGGTGATGATTCATTTTTTTCTTCCAGGCGCAGATTTGCAAATAACAGCTCCTCCCACATGCATTTACTATTGTTTCTGTGCCAATAATTCTCACAGATGTGAATAAGATCATCTGTGTTGTGAAATGCCAGGTTATTTTGCACACTAAGCACTGCAGCCAGACATACAGTCATCGTCAGAGTTTCACAACGTGGCTGATGATCCTATTACTGCTCTGAGCTGTCACAGTTTATCCCCAACAGCAGGGTGCTCACTGTATTTAGCTAAGAAGAAGTGAAACCATTTGCCAACACTCCGTCATTTGCATGCGATCTGCATGTCATCGGAACCATGTCACGCCTAATTTTCTTCAGAGGGGACGCAAAAAGGCAGCGGAAACGTAATCTTTCATTGAACTGTAGGGAATTAACCCAAGATGAGTGTCATTTCAAAACTGCCATCACAGAGGATTAATAATCCACTGCCTCTCCTGATTTTCCCCAATGAAATATTCCACCGTGATAAGAGTCGGCTCCCAGTTTGCAGTGCACCTAATAATTCAAAACGTCATCGCAAACCAGACTGATTAAAGTATCGTGGTTCTGGGTGATTTTATTTAACAATGCTATTTTTATTTCCCCTATAAATGATGAATATAGATTGGTTAAATATACAATAAGGAGAGTTTTCCCTTTTCCATCCATTTCTCATTTAGAAACCACTCAACAATGGAAGACAAGCGAATCCGGTTTATGGAAGTGAAAGTACAGAAGTTCATGAAATAAGAAGATACATTTTTCATTCTAGTGAAGCAAAAGGTTACTAATATAGCTGTTGGTTTCATTTTGGGGGGGTTGGTCATGATGAAATTAGAGCCCATCAAATCGTAATCCGATCCAATTCAGCCCAGTTCAATTCAATTTGGTTTGATTTGATTGGATGATTCATTTCAATTCAGTTCATTTTGATTCAATTCCGTTAAATTCAATTAATTCATTTCACTTCGATTCTGTTGACTTTAATTCAGTTCAGTCAGTTCAATGTGATATAATTTGATTCAATTCCCTTTAATTCCATTCAATCGCATTCAGTTCAGTTCATTCATTCCACTTCACTTCACTTCACTTCACTTCACTTCATTCCACTTCACTTCACTTCACTTCTTTCCACTTCACTTCTTTCCACTTCACTTCACTTCGCTTCGCTTCGCTTTGCTTCACTTCGCTTCACTTCACTTCACTTCACTTTTACTCTACTTTACTTTACTTCACTTCACTTCACTTCAATCCAGTTCAATTCAGTTCAATTCAATTCAATTTAATCTGATTTCTTTCTTTTCAGTTTGGTTTGTTTTCATTCATTTCGACTTGATTTCACTTGATTCAATTCTCTCATCACACCTGTACACATCAATACACGTGTTAATAAAAGAGGACAGTGGAAACAGCGCAGTGGGGACGAGAGTCATGTAGGGACACAGATGTCTCCACTAGCGCGCTTATTAAACATTCATCCAAACCTCAGAGGTTCCTACTTCTCATGTCCCACATGTGTCTATTGGTTTTAAAATTCATGTTCAGCTTCACACTGCCGTCCTTCTACTCTTTCAATTTCATATTTCCACTTGCTTTAGTTTTTCTCCCTACGTTCTTCTTCCTTTTCTCTATTGAGCACTATTGAAGAGCGTTGCTCTAGAGTCAGCTCTCGTATTATTGACTAAACTCTGCACCAAGGTGCATAAGGCAATGCTCCTTATAATAAATGAGATATACAGTTGCATTGATTGAGGAAAATATGGATTAATACAGCCAAAAGGACAATTTGTTCAGTCAAAAGTGTATATTTATGTTACAGAATCTAAAGAAAGAGGTTTAAAATGTGAAACAGAACAATATATAACTATATACATGAATATAAATGTTAAAAAGTAACACAGGATTACTCACAATAACATGTTTGAAATTCCAATCTTATTTTCTCACCTGATGATAGCATGTTTTAAATTATGGTTATTGTTGCTGTCGGTACTGTTCTTTAATTTCTTGGGCACATCGTCTGTAGCTTTTGACAGAATATAGCTAAATGTATCCTCTGTATTTAACCCACACACACCGCATATCGCACACCTGGGGAGCAGTGACGGGAGCGGTACCTTGCTCATGGGTACCTCAGGGCTACCCTACTAGCCTGGGATTCGAACCCATGACCTTCTGATCACTGGGCCTAGTCCCTAAACTCGAGACCAGCGCTGGCCTGCTTCTAGGTGTAAGGTTTGTGTGAAAGTGAAAGTGAAATTGACCATTCTCGTCATTGCGAGCACAACACACAGTGAACCACGACGGAATTACACCTCTGTATTTTACCCACACACATCATGCAGCAGGGGGCAGCTATTCAAAGGTCCTGGGGAGCAATGACAGGGACGGTACCTTGCTCAAGGGTACCTCAGGGCAACCTCTGGGATTCAAACCCAAGATCTTCCGATCCAGGGGCCTCGTCCCTAATCACTAGACCACCGCTGCCACCTCTGAAATTGGTGCAGAAGGTCTGGACGTCCCATACGAGTAATGGTGGCACGAATAAAAGAAAAAACACTGACACTGGTTGGTTCCATTAAAGAAATGAAAAAAAGTGTATTTTCTAACTTTTAAACATTTTTTTTATATCCTCCCTCTTGATAAACCGTAAACTCCCTCAGTCCTGGTTTCTAAACCAGTTTGGAGTGACAGAACGTTAAAGCTCAAGAACAATTCGATGCTGAGAAACTTTTGATACTTTGCAGCCATGAGGACAGAATGAATGTCAGCACAGTTTTTTTACCAGTAAGACCACACAAGGGGCAGCGGTGGCCTAGTGGTTAGGGAGTTGCCCCGCATCGGACGATTGTGGGTTCGATTCCCTCACAAGTAGGTTGCCCTGAGGTACCCTTGAGCAAGGTACCGTCCCTGTCACTGCTCCCCGGGCACTTTCAATAGCTGCCCCCTGCTGCACGGTGTTTGTGTGCATGGGTTAAATGCAGAGGTCCAATTTCGTTGTGGCTCACGTGTGCTGTGCTGTGACCTCGCAATGACAAGGGTTGTCACTTTCACTTTCACAAGGACATGCAGTAATGTTGACCGTAGCCACAGACATGAACTGAACACTGTCTGAAACTGAATTCTTTATTCAGCAAACTGAAACTACATCACATGCAGGATATACAATAAAGGTGTGTTGACCAGCACAGCTCTCTTTATGTGCAAACCGTGGGCCTACAGGCTGCACAGCCCGGTGCGTTATCTGATAAAACTCACAATCAGAGTTAACTTACGAATTAATAACATTTTCTGGATGAAATAAATAAATAAACGTTCTCACAATTTTATGGAAATTACTCTGATAATGTTAACCAAAGAATCTCATATCTCAGCTGTCATGTTCCGCTCGCAGCTGGTGGAAACGCAATCTGAGGCGGAATCAGACTGGCATAAATTAGTGTTGGGAGCTGAAGCGACTGGAGAATAGCGTTTGTGTGTGTGTGTGTGTGTGTGTGTGTGTGTGTGTCAGAAGGGCTGATATGGAACTGCCGAGGCCTTGAGGCTCTCAACCACAACACATGCAAATGAGTCGAATAATTTCATTGCTGGGGTCATACCATTACACACATACATGTACACACACACACAAACACACACACACACACACACACACACACAGTTTGTAGTTGGGGGTGGGGGATGGGAGCACAACAAATCCCAAGTTGAGGTCATAAGCACTAAAATCCAAATTAACACACTTATAGAGCAGCACGGCGGTGCAGTGGGTGGCACTTCTCGGTGAGAAGGTCCTGGGTTTGATTCCTAGATGGGACGTCCGGGTCATTTCTCTGTGGAGTGGACGTGTTTTCTCTGTGTCTGTGAGTGTTTCCTCCAGAAGCTCTGGTTTTCTCCCACCATCCAATGACCTGCATGTCAGGTGTATTGGAGACACAAAATTGTCCCATAGGAGTGAGCATGTGTGTGTTTGTCTGTGTCTGGCAACCTGTCCAGGGAGTGTCCCCACCTTTCACCCTGTCAGAACTGGGCTAGACAACAGAATGTCAAGAGACAACATTAGACAATCTATTTTTAAGTCTATGGGACAGCGGTGGCCTAGTGTTTGGAGACTAAGCACCATGATCATAAAGCTGTGGATTCGAGTTCTTAGAACAACAGGTCGCCCTGAGGTACAAGGTACCGTCCCCATCGCTGCTCCCTGGGTGCTGGATACGGCTTCCAACTGCAGCGCTGTGCGTATGGGTTAAACGTTGTGGTTCACTGTTTGTGGAGGTGTGCATTCACAATGTCACTTTTACTTTCATTTCGTTTGGGATTATTAACAGCTCCATACAGTTTGAATCGTTACGGTTGAGCTCACTGATGTAGAAATGCTGATTACTTCACTACTTCATCTTTGTAGTGCTGGTTCATAGATCCAACTCATAGATCCAACTCATAGATCCAACTTGATCCATCAGGTAAATTTATGTTCAGGGTGAAAGGAAAGAATTATAAATTTGATCTTTTTTTGGCTGAAGGACAATGAAAATGCAGAATCCAGAGCATCTCATAGCTCTGCAGTAACTTTAATCCAAACAAATTTCACAAGTTCCTCTAACTTTAGTCCTTTAATCTTCCGATTTTGGAGATCGATGGATTCCAGATACTGAAGACGTTCTTTAATCTTCAGGTTTTGGAGATCGATGGATTCCAGATATTGAAGAAGTTCTTTAATCTTCAGGTTTTGGAGAGACTGATGGATTCGGGACGTTGACGCAATGATCTGTGAAGAGTGGTGAAACATCTCTAAATGCTCTGCTCCAGCTCAGGTTAACTTAGTAGCGAATTCTCTCACGATAATTTCATTACTGAGTCAGTTCTAGAAAGCTGAGAAAACTCCCACACAGCTATGACCACCAGCGCCATAATAAGAAGCAGTGAAGGTTAAAAGCACCTTCGAGCGATTTATTTTTCAATTTGACACACAGCCCCGGGGAGCATGTATTGAAACGAAAGAAAAATCTCTTGCACGGCTTTATAGAAATTACTCGAAATGTTTTACCGAGGTTAAAGAGTGAGATTCAAAGCTTATGTATTTTTAATGAGTGGTCCAGCGCCCTGTTTTCTGAATTGCTTTTTCAATTTCCCGGCGCGAAACAGAACATCACACTTTCACAAGTCCGGGAGAAGCCTTGTGGAAAAACAGAAAACTGTTAGCCTTGCTAATTTTCTGCTAAAGACTGGAAGCTCACGAAAGGTCAGTTAACAGGCAAAGAAAGTCAAGCTCACCAGATTCAATGGGCTTTTGATGAACGATGGTCCATGTGATGCTTTAGGTGTAAAGAACTTTTTCCCCATCATTCATGGTCCAGAAAAAATTGGGAAGCATGTTAAGGTAAGCAGTCATTTGTTCATTGAAAGGACGTGAACCCACAAGTAATGGGGTTCATTCGATTCGTTCTAATGTCAGCTTTTTCATCATGGCAAACGAGCCATTGTATCTATGAAGCTTTTTTAAAAGACTAAAATGCACCTTTTACATTCAGTTCGATTCTAGAGAGTCACTCACTCACTCATTTTCTAAGCCGCTTGTCCCAATTAGGGTCGGGTAGTGCTGGAGCTTAGCACTACCCTGGACAGGACAAAGACACACCTAAGAGGCAATTTAGCATCTGTAGTCCACAGACCTGCATCTCTTTGAATGTTGAGAAGAAACCAGAGGTCCTGGAGGAAACACACACAGAAACCTGGACCGTCCCATCTGGGAATCGAACACGGGACCTTCTCGCTGTGAGGTGACACGTCCGTAGTGTTTATTTCCATAAATATCGCTAGTCAAATCATTTAGTCAAACAAAATTAATCTACCCCCAATTTCCGTACACCAGCAAATCAGTCAAAGCAGCCTAGGCTTCTTATTTTTCCTGTTTTCGAGATATGAGGTTTGTGCAGATTAAAACTAGCTGAAGCATCAGTTGCTATTGTGTCATCCAAATCTTAAAATAACACATAGATACCGATTTTATGTTTGCTGTGCTTAAAACTATGTGGAAGATTAAAATATTCCATCCTTAACGGAACGTGTGATATACATCATTTATAACGCAGTAATAGTCTAATTCAAGTGATATTACATTGTAATATCTGTTTAATGGCATTATTATGAGACCGTTAAGGTTTTATTTGACCTGCACAGTAATACGTCAGCATAAAATATGAACTGAGACCAAACTGAATAAAACAGCAAAGCCAAAGGTTTTGAGGATTTCTCCTCCTGATGGTTTAGAACCTGGCCTGCAATGAAGGACATGTTGAAGAAGCTGTTGAAGAAGCTCTTCTAATCAGTCAGGCTCTCTTTAAAGCTTTGATGTAGAGTAGAGTAAGTAGAGTAATCTTTTATTATCCCACGAGTGGGAAATTTGGGCATTACAGGGCTCTTATAAAGATGACAGAAAGAATATAGAAAGATAGATGTACAGAAAAATAAGAAAAATATAGAAAAAATATAAAGAACGAGGAACAAGTACAAGAGCTATAAATAGTAAATAATCTATATATTATCTCTCTCTCTCTCTCTCTTCTCTATATATATATATATATATATATATATATATATATATATATATATATATATATATATATATATATATATATATATTTATAGAACTAGATTTATTACTGTTTACTGTATATATGAATGTGGTAAATATGTATATATTTATTCATGCAAATATGTGTATATATATATATATCCATCCATTTTCTGTCAGCTTGTCCCAAACGGGTCATGAAATGCTAAGGCTCAAACTCCAGCGCACACAGGGGACGGGGGACGCACCCTGGACAGGTCGCCAGCCCATCTCAGGGAATATATATATATATATACATGAAGATAAATATATACATATTTACACGACCATATATACAGTAAACAGTAATAAATAAGTTATAAATAAATTATAAATAAACAAGTAACAAATGTAAATGTAATAATAATAATATATAATAATATACAATAATAATAATATATAATATATAGCAATATATAATAATCAATATTACTGGTTTCTTATTAAATATTACTATATATTACTATATTACTATGTATTATATAGTAATATAGTAATATATAGTAATATATAATAATAAACCAGTAATATTGAATTATTACTGGTTTATTATTATATATTACTATATAATAATAAACCAGTAATAATCAGTATATGTATGTATAGGGTAAAGTTCAGCCACTCAATCTTTTTGCAGTCCTGGCTCATACCAAGCGTTCTCCATGTCTTCTCTGAACTCCAGAGGCTCCTCCGGTATTGTTTACTGCTCGGCTTCCACCTGAAGCTCACCTGGGCAGCCAGATGTGATCCATCTTAGCTCAGTATTTTTCCATAACTCCTCATCTCTGTGCATCACTGCACGTCAGCCAAATGAAGCAAACTAAAGAGAAATGGCCTCTTCTCAAGGGCAGAGAGCCTCTCCGCAGTAGCCATCACCATCCAGACTTCCAAGAATGATTGCTGGACTTTTTCACAGTGTTGGAGGAATGGACAGAAGTTTGGAAGTTTCTGAGCATCTTTGAGATCCCACCTCACTCATTTAAAATAATTTATGGGTCAGGTTTGAGCACAAAATGGCCCTCCTCCAAGAAAAGCTTGATCTTCCTTCCTTTCTTTCTTTCTTTCTTTCTGTCTTTCTGGGTGGGTTTTGCACTACATGTACTTAGATGACACATGTGATCAAGAACGACAAGAAGATAAAAATGCATTTTTAACAGGCTAAATTTTTGTACCTTTTTGACTTCTATCCTTTATTACTTCCTTTTCTAGCCTCTTTTGTTGTTGTAAGAAGCGGAGGTTGAATTTCATTGTTTCACAATGACAAAAAATAGTCACTTTCACTTTTACAACCAAGCTTTGCAAGGCCACACGTCGGAAACCGTTCAGCAGCTTTATGAAAAATGGGCCACAAATTAAGAAATCTTACTGTAAATGAAAACAAAAGCGTGCCCCGAATACGAACCCACCGCATGGCACCGGCGAAGGAGCTAATCACCGTCCCGCTGCCATCAACTCAAACAGCTAGTGTGATTATGCAACCGCTTAGCTGGAATTAAACATCCATAATCTCATTTAGCTTTTTAATGCACCCGGGTACCAGACGTGTTCTCCGCTCCAATCACATTGACTCCACTCTCTCTTCTGGGCTTTCCAACTTCAATAACACATCACTTTCCATTTGTCCCCACGGAATGTCTGGAGTAGACAAACCTGAAGTGGAGTTCTAGGTAATATTCATAGAGGGAAATCTATACTCTAGTTTGTGTGTGTGTGTGTGTGTGTGTAAGTGATGAAGTGAAAGTGAAGTGAAAGTGGCTATGTTTGTCATTGTGAACACAGCACAAAGTGAAACAGAGTAATACAGCCTCTGCTTTTCAACCACGCACACCGTGCAGCAGGGGGCAGCCATATCCAGCCCCCGAGAAGCAATGATGAGACGGTACCTTGCTCACGGGTATTTCAGGGCAGCCTACTGGTCTGGGATTCAAAACCTCCATGTGAAAAAAGCTGTTTGTTGATCATAGGGAAATTTTTTAATTATAGCATTTAATATGATCTATTGGAGTCATAACTGGTCTGTTCGGGTGACTGTCGGGGCTGAAAAGGTGAAAGATTACAAATGAGATCGTTTTAATGCTCTTGACCCGAGCTCTGCTCTTCCTGATAAAATGTAACAGTGATGGAACACAGTGGAAGGGATTTTCTCAGTTTTAGCTTTTCAGTGAGGACTGACAGACTTTAAAATCAACTTATTTCTGATTTAAAGCCTGACAATAAGTACCTTGTTTGTGAGGATTTGTTTTAAAAAAGTCAAAGGTGGTCATTGTGAAACACGGCACAACACACAGTGAACCCCAACGAAATGCATCCTCTGCATTAACCCATACACAATGTGCAGCAGGGGGCAGCTAAAAGCCCCTGGGTAGCAGTGATGGGGATGGTACCTTGCTCACGGGTACCTCAGGGCAACCGACTGGTCTGGGATTTGAACCTAAGACCTTCCGATCCTGGGACCAACACTAGGCCACTGCTGGAAACCTTTTACAAAACAAAAATCCCATGGACATCAAAAGCTTCAGATTTACCCTGGGCATCAGCAGGCCACCAGACGTGATGTTCCCACAGTTTCTCATTTCTAGATGCTACACTCCTTTCTCATATGTGCTCTTAACTTTTGTAGACATTACACAGTGGTGTGTGTGCATGTTTGAATGAAAATGTCTAAATAAGATGGACCAGATGTTAAAAGACTTCATCATTCAACCCTCCACCTTGTGTGAACAGAGCAGTTCCTTTTCCAGAATTGGTGAGAAAATGGGCATGATTTACGCGAAGATGCCAAGGAGATTGTCTACCTGGAGAAACGAGGAGGTTCAGGAGCTTCGGTCGGTACGGCTCGGACCCTGAATTCACCAGACAAGGAACTTTCTTGTTTGACCTTCTGGGATATTCGTCCCGGTTGCCACACTTCGCCTAAACCACACAGATTATTTCTAGTCGTTGAGAATGAATCCAACGTGGAAAATCTCCTGCTGTGTGAAAGACAAATTCTCCACACGGCTTTCGTGAAGATGTTTCTGTTAAGCTGCTTTTGGAGTTTATTAGAGTCTGTTTAAACACCATTTCTGGCATTCTGTGAGTGTTTGTATTTATTCATTTATTTGAAAACCCATGAGATATACAGTCATAGCCAGGAAAGGAGTTCATGCAAAAAAGAAGTGCCAACAAGTAAACAAAAGAAAATAAACCAAGACTTGAAATCATGAGAAAATACACTTTGGTCTGGATGAGGTCGATGTTGTGTCTCTTGTTAAAGTCTCTCCATTTTGAAGGACTGGATGTCTTTGGATTGCGATCCAGAGTCTTCTCCAGGGTTCTTCATCATAAGTCTAGACTGATTGCGAGCAAGTCGTTCATTACTCTAAGAGACACACCAGGAGAACCACTTTTTTGGATTAGAAAAATGAGAAAACACAATGAAAAACATGCATTCTGATGTTCCTCTTTAATCACATGAAATAAATAAGATCTCCTGGTGACAGCATTTCACTGTTGATTTTATTTTCTGTGCTATGTGTGTTTGTGCTATTAATACACAATCAGAAGCAGTCAGTGTTTTGCACTTGAGCATAACAGCAACATAAGGGAAAAAGTGAGGGAATTCAAATGAAGAACAGCCCTCAGGCAGTTTAATTTACCAGTGAGTGATGACAGATGTTGTATAGTATCGCTGCGTGCAGCATGTTTTTTCGAAGCGGGCTTGGCGCCATTCTTGCAGTCACTTTCCATGAGAAGTCTGCCTCCGGAGATTTGTTCAGACGAAGATGATGAAACCATAGCATATATTCTGCATGTGCAATGTGATATCAGGACTGAACTGTACCCCAAAGGCTCTGGCCCGTAAGGGTCATTAATCTCCGGGAAACACAGGCGAGCAGACAGTAAAGGTCATTGCCTTCACGTCTTTCCATCTTTTCCACTTGATTTAAAATGTTGTAACAGTTTCTTTACCACCACTGACCTTACTTTCCTCACTTCCAGGTAGCAAAACATTTCCCTTAAAGCAGGAGAAAGAAGTAGTTAGGTATGCAGTGAACGTAGGCGCATCATCCAGGTGAAAAAGCTTTAAAGAAATGTTGAATTCACTTACGCTTCATTCACAACACCTGCATAAACCTTTCAGGCACGACTGATATAGATCTGTATGACGATTATTTAGGCTCGTTCCAACAGGTATCGGTTGTCGTGACTTCCTGGGGTGAAATGATGTCAGAATCTCAGCCTATTGGCCTAGTGACCAGCTGGTTGAGCATGGTATCGTTCCCATCACTGCTCCCTGGTTGGCGGTGGTCTAGTGGTAGGATACTTGCCTATGGACCTATAGCTCAAGAAAAGCACTACCATCACTGGGTCCCTGAGCAAGACCCTGAACCCTGAGTGTCTCCAGGGGGACTGTCCCTGTAATCAGGACACGGAAGTCGCTCTGGATAAGAGAATCTGCTAAATGCCGTAAATGTAAACGTAAATGTAACTCATTACGTCGCGTTTTGGACAAAAGGGGTTAAAATCTTCAAACGACTGAAGAAAAAGTGTGAAATTAAAATTTTTTGATGATATTGAAGCAGCCAATCGCATATTAAGCAAATAATTACTGTAATTATTACTGAAAGAGTCCCTATGAAACAGCTACATACAGGATGATATATACCACTGTCTATCACAAGCTTTAAATGAAACAATGTTTCTTTTATAAGCCTTAGAGGGTCCTATTTGAACTAAAATGGCTAGAAATATATGTTATTTTTTCAGTAAGATATACCACAAGTGTCTTTGGTTGGCAAACCGACATCATGGTCATTTTTTTTTTTTTACTTTTCAGAAGTGAAGGCAGAGATTTAACAGTTTCAGTTGTTCTCTTCCATTAAATTTTACTGTTAATGAAAATATTGACAAATATGTAGCTGTCAAATGGTTAACATTTGTTGACTTTTGTAAAGATGATGAATTACTGTTATTGACACCTTTATGGTCATTTAAACATTTTCTATTCAAACATTTTCTATACTTCACTCGGCGATGTGGCCCTGCCTTTTAATAGAAAACGAAAGTAAAAGTTAAGGTTAGGGTTTGGGCCTCCTCAGGAGAAAGATGAAGATATCTTGGGTAGCGGGATCAAAAATTTAAGATGGCCATCTCCCTACTCTTCTTCTTCTTCTTCTTCTTCTTCTTCTTCTTCTTCTTCTTCTTCTTCTTCTTCTTCTTCTTCTTCTCTTCCTCCTTTTTGTCCTTCCTCTTGTCCTCTTTCTTGGCAGCTCCATGCTCAACATCCTTCTCCTGATATACTCCTCACCTCTCCTCTGGACATGTCCATATCTTGCTTCTCTGACTTGTCCAACCTGATCTGTCCCTCCAATATACTCATTTCTAATCCCGTCCATCCTCATCACACCCAACAAACATCTCAGTATCTTTAAGGGAATCACAGTATGAAACCAAGCAATGATTAATACTGACAAACAGTTTACGATACATCAAGCCATCCATGGCAGTGTGGCAGTTTAACTGGCACATCTTTAAACTGATAGACCTTCAAACTGAAACTGAAATGACTCTAAAGAGAACCATCCAATGAAAGGGTAGAAAAAGCAGGTCTTCACTTTTTTAAGGACCTTTTTTAATATTCTTATTTGAAAAAGTGTGCCAGAGTGATGCCATCAAATGCAGTTAAAGAAGGCACTGCTGTGCAGTAGTAGTAAGGAAAGTCAAGGCTCCACGTTCTCTTGCCAAAGCCCAGAGGATGAGAGCTGCACAGCACGTACACGGCAACAGAAACTCAGGCAGCATTTAGTTCAAATATTAATAGGCATGATGGAGAAGCCATCCTGCTTCTTCCTCTGCACAAATATCACCCTTAAACGACTACTAGTGTTTGACAATAGAAAGTCATTTGAAATGCATAGAAATCTCTGCGATCACAGAGGGTGTCTGCTGTACTGGATGTAATTTTAGATTAGTGTACAACCAGGGTGAAATATTCACATTGAAGTTCACGCAGCCAACGAAAGCTCCCCGGCAGGGATGTTTTCCCTCCTCTGAAGGCCAGATGGGAAAAACGATCCTAAATTCTGGGAATGTTTAATATTTCAACACAGCTAAAAGGTGTTAATCTTCTTGTTTCTTGTACACCCCTGACAACTATTCTCAGATTGAACCACAGATGGGTTCTCCTAAGGGTTCATCATAAGGCGGTCTGGAAGGAGTGCTGGTTCAAGCAGGTCATGTGATTTTTTAAGCCCCTTCCTCTCTAAAACCGGAAAGTCTCTGGACTGTAGACAATAAGGTTAAGTGTAGATGAGGAGTCTAGTTTAGGGGGCTCTTACCCACCCTGACAGACCAGTAGAATCATTTTTTGTTAGCTAATTTAAACATCCATCCATCCATTATCTGCCGCTTGTCCCAAACGGGGTCGCGGGGTAGTGCTGGTGTCCAACCCAGCGCACACAGGGCGAGGACGGGGGACGCACCCTGGACAGGTCGCCAGCCCATCGCAGGGAGGAGCGGGAAGGGGACGGCACCTTGCTCAAGGGTACCTCAGGGCAACCCATTGGGAAGGGGTTCGAACCCCCGATCCTCCGATCAAGTGGCCAACACCCTAACCACTAGTCCACCGCTGCTTTTAATTGTTTAAAATTTAAACAATTTTGGCAAATCAGTTGTGCATACACATGATGTTGCCACTAAAAACCTAAAACATTGAGTAGCTTAAGTTAACCTAAAGAACAGAAACCTCAGCCATGAGAAGGACTTCAGAAGAGAGAGCTTCCTCTGTTATGGGTTCAAATCTCAGGCCTAAAATAACATTTTTGTTCAAGTCATGTCTGGATCTTGTTGAGTCGAGTCTAAAGTCATGTCCTATGAATTGTCCATATCTCTACTCCGTACTGTAATACGATAATTACAATCAGCTTGCCTTCTGACGATACATGGCTTTGCGTTTTTACTAACCGCCTATTTACTCCAAATAAATAGTCAGAAACACCTACCTTGCCCAGTTGTTAGGGACTATGATCAAAAGACACAGGTTCGAATCCTGAGGTACAATCCTTGAGCATGGTACTGTCCCCAACACTGCTCCCCGGGTGTTGGATATGGTTACCCCCTGCTGCACGAGTGTATGAAGGGTCAAATGCCTTTCAATGACATTTAGGTTTCCAACGTTTTCACACCAATTTTTTTCTGAACTTTGGACCTCAAACTGACCTGGAGTGCAGGGCTGGGACTAGGGCGGGGCGAGGATCCAAACAAAAAAAATGGCACTCGGTTAGGAGACCTCCATTGAAAGATCCGTGAGGAACCAAAAGTGAGTCTTAGATGGCATCTTTTCACATAATCCTTTCCGAAATCTTTATTTTTGAGAGTGAAGAATGTGACGCCCGTCGTTTGGAATGTCCTCTGGCGGACGCCAGCTCGGCATAATCAATCTTGTCCATGAAGCTAAAGAATAGCCAATAAATTCACATGAAAGATAACCTTTAAAACGGCATGAAAGGAACAATCTGACATCATTTTGACGAGCACTCTCTGACATGCGCTTATGATATGCACATTCAGATCGAGATTTAGACCTAGAAAAAGGCTGAAAAGGGAAGACACATCTTTGTAGCTCAGTCAATATTTCCAGCTCGGGTGTGAGATGTGGGTTCGACTTCATGCGGGTCTTTTCCCGCTCTGCCATCACACAAAAAAGTTTATCTGAAAATTCAATGCAGCTTCTCCTTCTTAGACACCTGTCCCCATGAGGTAGGCAAAGCATTTCCCAAAACTAAATCAGGAAGAAAGTTGTGCTCGCCGTAACCACTGGAAGCGGCGGCGTTTGACAGCCGAGCTTTGATGAAAGCTTCCCCTCTCCGCAATAAGGCAGCAGAATTCAGGCCGTTTGCATAAATTGCTGTAAAAATAGCCGAGATGATCTAAAAGAGCAAAGCTGAACCACAACAGCCATCAGGAGGATATCATTATCATTCCTCCCCTCGCCGAGCCCCTTGTGAAAAAGCCTCTTATTTGGGTGTGTAATTATTTTGCTGTGTGTGGACGAGTTTATGATACAGAGAGAGGGAGGGAGGGAGAGAGAGAGAGAGAGAGAGAGAAAGAGAGAGCATTGCCATCTCATTTTTACCTAAACAAGTGCCCAATTCTATTCTTTTATTGCAAAAAAAAAACAGATTAAAGCAATAAAAATGAGCCTGAAATGAATTACTGGGAATCTGTAGTTCTGTCATCACTATAGTTACATTAATTAACATAATTGCATAGTTATTACAGGGTTAATTGCATAATAATAACTGTATCGACTTCTTTGTGTTCGCAGAAACAAGAAAGCTACTTTCTATATCTATCTCTATATTTTTTAATATCTATTTTAGGCTCACAAACACATGATGGACATAAAAGGTGGAATCGTTTTTGATTAAATGTTTTTATTTGAATGAGACTCAGTCTGGGGTATAATGTATGGAGATGTCTTTCAGGTTACGGGGGAATGTAGGAGGGTTGAAATACCAAGACACTGAATGATGGAGCTTAGATGATGATGAATATAGAAAAGTGATGAGAGACTATTTTGCTTCTCACTCCTTTTTCCTCCACCCCCACCCCTCACCCCCCACTCTACAGCAGGCCCGACAGCAGGTACGGTGCTGTTTCAGTGGCTCAGCATTTTTCACTCTATGTGTGATATTGATGAGAAATCAAATCGGACACTCATCGCTCCTGTAATGTTGACAGATGACCAGCAGGAACCAGAGGGGGAGGGGTTAAACTCGAAAGCTGCCCGAGGAAGATGAATGACCGCAGTCTTCCTCGCTGTTAGAGGGCATTGATTTTGCTTTGCCTGAATACTTTACCCAAGCAGCACACCTCCCAAAGTTCAACCATTGCCATCACACACACACACACACACACACACTCTACCCAAAGTAATAGTTACAAAACGTTACACCAAACTCGCTACATTGTATTACCCTGAATTGCTTTTTATCCTGATCAGTTCTAAATATGTACCGCTAGTCCTTCATGAACGACAAAAACGTGGTGCAAGACTTAAATACGTTAGTGAAAGTTAAATAAGTGAAAGTGATGAATCATCATCGTGAACACATCGCACAGCACGGTATGAGTGAAGCAAGATTTCTGACTTAGCCAGATAACTTAAGCCTAAAGGTGAGAACTGTCCTAGAAGAAGGTCCATCAACTGTTTCATCATTTTTACAATTAGACAGGCTTGTCTTCGGGGCAGCGGTGGTCTAGTGGAGAGGGAGTTGGCCCCAGGATTGGAAGGTCATGGGTCCGACTCCCAGACCCGTAGGTTGCCCTGAGGTACCCTTGAGCAAAGTAGCGCCCCCATCACTGCTCCCCGGGTGTTGGATATGGCTGGACTCTGCTGCACGGGGAAAAGCAACTTGCATTTTGTTGTGTTTCACACTGACAGTCACCTTCACGTTTTTCAGTTTCACTTTGTGAAAATGAGAGCATGTACGGTGACCATGAATTACTGCACTTACTGGAAGTGATTACAGTGTCTGTAATGGTGAAGCGACTGTGCAAAAGGGAGATAAGAGGTGGGTGAGTGGCATGATGTTCAGTTTTTCATGTTGATTAACGCCTGTCTCACTGCATGGGGGTGGTAGCCGTCCCGAAACCTTGTTGTTCGGGATCTTACGGTTCAGAGGTTTTTGCCAGAGGAGAGCAAGGAGAGTAGATTTAAGTATATTTAAACAAACTGCAGCACCCACTCACACACTCATCTTCATTAGACTATCTGCTCTTCTTTATGCTGAAGCAATCACAGTTTCCTCCTGTTTGAATGAGAGATCTGAGCTGCGTTTTGCTTCATTTACATGAGTCATGCAGCTCAGCCGTTATTGGCTTCAAACGCTAAGTTCAAAAAGGGCATATTTACACATTGCAGACATTTCCCACCCACAACGTTTAGAGACTCGAAGCTGCTGAGAAATCTGTTAATTTTCACAATGTTATATTTACATTCATCAAGCAGATGCTCTTATCCAGAGCAACTTCAGTTTCCTAATTACAGGCACAGCCTCTTTGGAGCAACTCAGGGTTTAGGCTCTTTCTCAGGAACCCAGTGGTTGTAGTGCTGGAGGCTGGGATTCAAACCTGCAACCTCTGTGTATAAATGAGTGTCCACCATCCAGCATCTTGTTACCCAAAATGCAGCATAACCTGTAAGTGTGACTGAGTGTGTCTACATCCTCCTTCCATCCATTCTCCAAACTGGACATGCTGGTAGCTGGCTGAGGAGGTTCCCAGACGTTCCGTTCCCTGGCCGCTTCCACTGGCTCCTCCTAGATGATCCCAAGAAGCTCCTAGACTTGCCGAGATATACAGTTGTCCTGTTGTGTCCTGGGTCTATCCCATGTTCTTCCAGTTGGTCCTGCCCTGAGCATCTCAACTGGGATGTGTCCAGGAGGCATTCTATCAAGATGCCTGAACTTCCTCAGCTGACTCCTTTCAACGCTGTGGAGTAGATCTACTCTGAGCTCCTCCTGGATATCTGAGCTCCTCACCCTGTCTCTAAGGGTCTGCACAGCCACCCTAAAGAGGAAACTCATTTCCGCCGCTTGTATTCGTGATCGTATTCTTTCAGCCAGTACCCAGAGCTCATGACCGCAGGTGAGGGTTGGAATAAAGATTCGCCAGGTGTTTACAGCTCAGGAAATTTCACTTTTTCCATTGCTTATGTAATCCGAACACAGAAACAATACACCCCAGTTCACCTCAGCAGGATTATAGCTGTGGCTGAAGACAGAAAGGGGAAATCTCCTTTATTGACACAGCAAAGGATTTTCCCCTCCAGACAACGCAGGGGAGGCTTCTGCGGAGGAGAGTGAGTGACATGTTTGCATGCAGATCATTTGCATTTTTTGACACGGACATCTCCAAAAATAAGCGTGCAGGTGGGAGGCTACAACCAACATGGGGCTAAGCTCATTGGTGAAGACACTACAAAGATGAAGCTGGAGCTTTGATGAGAGAGCATGGCCTCGTTTTCGGGAGGAGGCAGACTCGCTGCAGGTATTGCCGTATAGTCGCTGTCAGTGACTTTATTCTGACTCTTTATTCTGAGTCTGCCAGCAACCTTTTCTCTGGACTTATTTCAGTTTTTCAGCAACTTTTTATGGCCGTCGGGTTTGTCGGTTTCTTTTCAGACCCAGTTTGAAAAGTTCAGTCGACTCGTTTTGATCCGTCAGTAACTTTCTTTGACAATTTTCCAACCAGTCGGACTCAGTCTCAGTTTGCCATCCATTTGCTTCTCTTTCCCGGTGTATGTGTAACGTGTTTCACTTAGTCAGAGTTTGTCAGTGACTTTTTTTTATAGTCCGGAAAAAAAAAAAAATTTTTTCTATTGTTTTTTTTCAGTCTCTATCATAATTTTTTACTCGTTCCAGTATATCAATAAATTTATTTGGACTTATTAAAATTGTTCTATTTTTATTTACATTTTTTGGACTTACTTTTTTTATTTATTATTTAATTTAATTTTATTATTTAATTTTATTTATATCAACCATTTCTAAGTTGTCAGCAGCTGTCACGTGTGTTGGGTTTTGGGCACGCTAGAGGGCGCTCTCGGTCACGTGTGTTGGGTTTTGGGCACGCTAGAGGGCGCTCTCGGTCACGTGTGTTGGGTTTTGGGCACGCTAGAGGGCGCTCTGTTCTGACTAAGCACACCTGAGCCCCTGCGGGCAGGTGTGCATCATTGGGGCTGACTATTTAAGCCCCGATGAGTCAGAACAGAGCGCGGCTCATTAGATAGGCTATGCCTGCACGTAATGGTGGTTTTTGTCAGTCAGTCAGTCAGTCAGTCAGTCAGTCAGTCAGTCAGTCAGTCAGTCAGTCAGTCAGTCAGTCAGTCATCTTGTTTGTTTGTGTTTCCTCCTTTGTTTAATAAACTTCTGTTCTGAACCCCTGGCTCGGACCTGACGTCCCTCTGGTACCACACCACCGTTACAGAAGCTTTCTGACTTTTTCAGTGACTTTCTTTGGACTAATTTGTGCATTTCCTCTCATTTCCTTTTGAGTTACTGTCAGATTGTCTTTCCTTTTGACTTTAACCAAACTATTATATCAGTTAATTAGTCTTTCGTCAGGCTTATCACAAGAGCTTTTTTGTAACCTCCATTTATCTCCATCTATTTGAATGAAGTGTTTTGTCCCAGATGTTCACTGAAACTGATGTGTAACTGACTCATCAGCAGCACAGACCAATGAAGCAGCATTTTCATCCCTCCTCCCGCAAACCTGTATCCCCACTATTCTTCTTCAATGCAAACATAGTCATGGCGGCCTAGTGTTCAGGGACTCGGCCCCAGGATCAGAAGGATGTGGCCCAGGGGTACCTTTGAGCAAGGTACCGTCCCCGTCACAGCTCCCCGGGCACTTTCAATAGCTGCCCCCTGCTGCACATGTGTGTATGGGTGAAACACAGATTGTTTTCTGGTTCTGGTTCCTGTTTATGTTCATGTTCTTGTTCTTGTTTTTGTTCTTCTTCTTGTTTGGTTTTGGTGCTGGTTCTTGTTCTGGTTCTTGTTTTTGTTCCTCGATGTGTTCCTTCTTCTTGTTCTTCTTTTTCTGGCTCTTCTTCTTGTTCTTCATCGTGATATTGTTCTTGAAGTGGCTATACACATGACAGGCCTCTGGGATAAAGTGTACATTTTAAAATGGAGTGATTTGTTTGTGGCACATGTTCTGCACTGCAGGTGGGAAGAGAAGAACAACAATCAGCTCCAACTGTGCCCAGGCAACGCTCTGCCTTCAGTCCAAGCTGAGCACGTCGATTGCCAAGATTACTGTCCATGGGGCATGTTGTGGTTTTGGGGTTTTTTGGAGGAGGGGTATTTTCAATTTGCTTTTAGCTGTCCTCTGTTGAACGAGAGGGTAATAAACAAAAGATCATGTTTAGAGCTTCATGAGGTCACATGCAGTGCATTTAATCCCTCACAGCTCCGTCGGTTCTGAGCTTCCTCTGAGCTCTGAGGGCTGCAGAGGAGAGCAGGGATACAGGAGGATATAACATCTCCCTGGAGCTAAGAGCTGAGAACCAGCTAACATCGAGAGAGAGAGAGAGAGAGAGAGAGAAAGAGAGACAGAGAGAGAGACAGAGAGAGAGAGAGAGAGAGGGAGAGAGAGAGAGACAGAGACAGAGAGAGACAGAGAGAGAAAGAGAGAGAGAGAGATATATATATAGAGAGAGAGAGAGAGAGAGAGAGATAGAGAGAGAGATAGAGAAAGAGAGACAGCATGAGAAAGAGAGAGAAACGGAGTGAGAGAGGGAGAGAAAGAGAGAGAAACGGAGTGAGAGAGGGAGAGAAAGAGAGAAATGGAGTGAGAAAGAGAGAGAGAGAGAGAGAGAGAGAGAGAGAGATGGAATAAGAGAGCGAGAGAAAGAGAGAAGAATAGACAGAAAAGAGAGAATATAAAAAAAGAGGAGAAAGGAAAGAAGAGATTGTGAGAGAGAGAACAAGAGAAAGAGGGGTGGAGATGAAAAGGCGAAAGAGGACGAGGGTGAGAGCGATAAAGGAGAAAGATGGCAAGAAGGAGGAAAACAAGAAGCAAAAGAGAGACAGAGAGAGAAATACAAACAAGAAGTAAAGAAGTAAAGATAGAGACCGAGAGTGAGAAAAGAAGAGAAGAAAGAAGAACATGAGGATGAGAAAGAAGAGTACCCACCTTTTCTTCGTGCATTCTTCCTTCCCGTCTTGCTCCTCCACGTTTCCTATTTTCCAGCTTCAATGCAATCCCATAAAATAGAAGCCTAAAAAGAGAAAATGTAATATTGTTTCATGACGTGGAGAAACAGTTAGCCTTGAGTGGGGCGAGGTGAAAATGACATTATTGCAATTATATCTGAGCCAATTTCCTGAGAAGTGAGAGAACATATATTATTTATATGTAATAACCAGCCATTACAAACACAGGACTCGCTCAAGGACACCTGAACCCCAGTATTAAAGAAATACATCACTGCTGCGCTGCTCACGCCGCGTTTGTTTATTATGTAGAAATGGTGATTCTTCTTCCTGTCCTCCTTTCTTTGCAGGTTATCTTCCTGTGGTCTCAATGTCAGGACAGAAGTAAACTGAGAGTTCCAGAGTCCGGCTCCTCTCCCCGGTCAGTAAATGAACTTATGCATCAGGCCATCGACGCTCACTTCTTTAATTAAAACATCGCTAATGCAGCAGCAGCTTCCCTTAAATCACAGAACAATTAGTGCCGCAGACAGGTCATGGTTCTGTTCATCCCTTCATCATTCACACTATGGAACATAGGTTATATTATACTATATTATATTATATTATATTTTATTATATTATATTATATTCAATTATAGTATATTATATCATATTATATTATGTTGTTATATTATATTATATTACATTAGATTCTATTATATTATACTATATTTTGTTTATATTACATTAGATTCTATTATATTATACTATATTATATAATACTATATTTTACTATATTGTATTGTGTTATATTATATTATATTATATTATATTATATTATATTAAAGGAGTGGGTAGCACTGTCACCTCACAGTGGGACGGTCCTGGATTCGATTCCCAGGCAGGACGGTCCAGGTCCTTTCTGTGTGGAGTGGACATGTTCTCCCCGTGTCCACATGGGTTTCCCTGGGAGCTCCAGTTTCCTCCCACCATCCAAAGATCTGCATGTTAGGTGGGCTGGAGATGCTTAATTTCCCGTAGCTGTGGGTGTGTGTGTGTGTGTGTGTGTCTGCCCTGCGATGCATTGGTGATCTGTCCAGGGTGTTTCCTTGCCTTTCGCCCTGTGAGAGCTGGGGTAGACTCCAGCATCCTGCAACCCAACTTGTACAAGCGGCTCAGAAAATGAGAGCGAGTGAAGGAGAGTTTACCCTATGAAAAAAAACTATTAATGATGGGAGACAAAAATCGACCATAAATCTTCCTTTAGTTTGAAGGCAGCATTGCGTGCAGAGTATCTTGTTTAACCCAGACAATCCCATAATTCTCTTTAACAAATGATGTCATTTCGATATAAAACCTATGGTTGGAGGCGTGAAATCAGCCTTTGAAGTTACTGTCTTTTAACTGTTTTCTTTTTATCTCTTTTTCTTTGCTGTTTGATCAAATGTCACATGTGTCAGCGTGAATGATGTCACTATGCAGATGGTTATGTCATGAACTTGATGGGCCTGATACCAGGTTCTTAAAAAGGAAAGCTGCCTCATTAAATCTACAGCACATGAGGGTCCCCACTGGCTCCAGTCAAACCAGTTTATACCCCAGTTTACGTTTACGTTGCATTAACAGTGTTTGCATTGAAGACACGGAGTGTCGTTTGAGCTACATGAGGTTAAAGGTCACACACCGGGGCTCAAATAGTGCAGGAGACGGAAACCTTCCACCTCCTGGTCCACAGCTGAGTATCCAATCCCAAGGCTTCCACCACTTCTCCCACAACTTTAGAGTTTAAAGGAGAAATTCAACAATACAAACATAGTGGTTGTTTTGTTCCTTCAAAGCATTTCTTTTATTCATATCTTAATTAAGCTGCAATATGTGTGTTATATGAATAAATTATCAAATGTTTTAAATTAAAAATGAGAACAAAAAAGCACATGCAGAGCCTTCATGTTGCAAATACTAACATTTAATAACCCCAACAGGTCTGCACACCGTTGAGGTCACCTGGGTGTGAAGTTTGAGGAGGGCTTAGGGGCATTATATTACAAGTTTAGCATGAAGAATAGATTTCTTTGGGCCATGTAATTAAATTGCCATGTCTGTATCAATGAAGAATAAATGGATAAGATCCATTTACATTTGCATTTCCAGCATTTAGCAGACGCTCTTATCCAGCGCGACTTACATCAGTGCTTTGTTTCCACATTTGAACTTGATATTAGTGACCGATCAACAACTGCTGATGAACTATTACAAGCAAGTAACAAACGTATCAACCTGAGGTTTCTTGAGGAAGAGGAAAGAAAGAGCAGAGGTAAAAGAGTGGGACTGCTTGGGAAGATTATTCTCTGAGAAATTCCTTGAACAGGTGGGTCTTTAATTGATGCTTGAAGGCAGTAAGAGACTCAGCAGTTCTGACCATCAGGGCGAGTTCGTTCCACCACTGAGGAGCCAGGACTGAGAAAAGTCTCGATGCGTGTCTTCCTCTGTTCTTCAGTGGTGGAGGTTCAAGGCGAGCACTGCTTGGTGGTCTGAGAGGACGAGAAGAGACACGTTGTTTGATAAGTGCAGTCAAGGACGAGGGTGCAAGACTGTAAGTAGCCTTGTAAGCAAGAGCTAAAGATTTAAACCTGATACGAGCAGCCACGGGGAGCCAGTGTAGGTCCTGCAGGAGAAGCGTGAAAGAAGAGAACTTGGGACGGTTGAAGACGAGTCTTGCAGCAGCTTTCTGAATCAGTTGTAGTGGTCTTGTTGCCTTCAACGGAAGACCTGCCAGAAGAGAGTTGTCCAGTTGAGAGATGACCAGGGACTGGACCAGCAGCTGGAATGCCTGGGTGGTGAGGAAAGGATCAGTTCTTCTAATGTTCTAATAAGCTATTACTCTACAAACTGAGGCTGACTGATAACTATGATAACTATGTCTGAAAAGATCTCGGCTAAGGTCACTAGAAGTGATGATCCTGAGACACCAGACGTCTAATCTCAAAGTGTCCTATGGGGACATTGGTGGACCATCTGTGCAGGTTTCTTATATTTGCAGATGATCATTCGTCATATACCAGTTCTCTGCTAAACTTTCCTTGATGAAAGCAAAAACATCAGCTCATTAAAATCACACCCATTTTCATTCGTTTCTGGCTTGTTTGGTGCTCACTTGCATGAACTAATGAAATCTTGCATTTCACTTCATCAACGTCACGGCAGTCCGTCCTTGTTTTCAAACTGCCTGATCCTGAAGAACGTCTTGGAGAGGACGGTAGTGGAAAAAGCAAAGCTTCTAATGCTCCCTGAAGGCCCCTATTAAATGTTTCACTGAGGAAGCACAGAAAATGTTGCAACATCCTAAACTTACAGGCTTTGTTGTCTTTCCAAGTAAAATAAGTTAATACAATCTTAACAGGGAACAAAGTTCAACATGTTGATACTTTTTTTAGCAAGCTTTGGAGGCCATGAAAAAGCATGCTTGTTTAGTTTCTTAACAAACTTTTCTTTAACAAACTTCCATTTCTAAAGTTTTTTAGCATTCCACACATTCACTACTTGATGTGTTCAAATTTAATAAATTTAATTTGTTTCATTTTATTCAATTAAAATTCAATTCAAAGTGTGCTATACCCAAGGAGATGCAAGTGAGTCCTAAATCTAGAAAAGATTCTGGAGATTTCTAGAGCACTGCAGCCAGAGGTAGGTCTACTGTGAGCTTGGTAGACCTGGTTTGAGGTCTGAGATGTCAGCATCAACACCAAACGATGTAAAGGTACCTTTGTGGTACAACATGGTCCTTCAGGTCCAGGTGTGTATCTTAAATATGTTTGTCCCTGGAACAGGGGACAGATTTGTCCCTTTTCATAAACTAATGTTTAAAGTGGAGCCAGAAGTCTGGATATACCTGCAGTGGAATATGATGGAATTAGGTTCCCTAAGTGAAGGTACTCTAGGTGTAAGCTTGAAGAGACCGTCCCAGTGATGGAAGAAGAACATGTTTTTTAGTGTTGATGCTGATTTGAATCCTTTTCTACACTCAGCAGAGACAAATAAAACCCTTTACTGGTGATAAACACCGGATGGATTTGGAAAGGGTGAAGGTCATGCTGAAAAGCCTGAAAAGGCTGTTAAGTATGTTGGTGATGCTGTGGTGTCGCTGGCTTTGATCCTGAGATCCTGTAATTCTTTTTCAGCGTCAAATGTTAAAGCAAAGCACACAAAACAGAGAATCAAACTTCTGAAACAACCATCTTAATCCCCTGACCTAACACCAACTCAAACACTGAGATCTAAGCTGAAGAGGACGGCTCGGTGGTGAGGATCAAGGTTTCTGGATCACATGATGTGGTTTTATATGCTGGAACAGACTCCATGTCCTCTATGCGTCTTACCATCTTTTTTATCAGCGAGCATAATATATTTGTACATTCAAAGGGATTTATGTGGTTACCTGCATTATATACCTGTACGTTTTTTTACCTAGATGTATTTGATCTTATTTATATTTTATTTTATTATCTTATCATGGTTTTATTTTCATTGTATGCTTATCCTTATTAGCCTCGCTTTGTATGCTATCCATATTTTGTTCACTTTTTTAATTTACTTTTTTCTTTTCATGCCTTTGCATGCCTTGGAGTGATTCAGGATGCATTTCAAAAGCTTTGTATCTCAGAAAAAGAAACAAAATTGCTTCACTTTAATAGTGTCTTCGGTATATGTCCTCCACTTGAGTATTTGTTTTTTGATGACTTTTTATTTTTAACTCCAAAATTTAACACAAATACCTGTATTTTCTATTTATTTTCAGAACAGACACCTTATATACTTTGAATCCACTCTCAGTACATTCCTGTAATTTTTACTTTACACTCTCAGTACATTCCTGTACTTTTTACTTTATACTCTCAGTACATTCCTGTACTTTTTACTTTACACTCTCAGTACATTCCTGTACTTTTTACTTTATACTCTCAGTACATTCCTGTACGTTTACTTTATACTCTCAGTACATTCCAGTACTTTTTACTGTACACTCTCAGTACATTTCTGTACTTTTTACTTTACACTCTCAGTACATTCCTGTACTTTTACTTTATACTCTCAGTACATTCCTGTACTTTTTACTTTACACTCTCAGTACATTCCTGTACTTTTTACTTTATACTCTCGGTACATTCCTGTACTTTTTACTTTATACTCTCTGTACATTCCTGTACTTTTTACTTTACGCTCTAAGTACATTGCTGTTCTTTTTACTTACACTCTCAGTACATTCCTGTACTTTTTATTTACACTCTCAGTACATTGCTGTACTTTTTACTTTACACTCTCAGTACATTCCTGTACTTTTTACTTTATGCTCTCAGTACATTCCTCTTCTTTTACTTTACACTCTCAGTACATTCCTGTACTTTTTACTTTTCTACTCGTACTACTTGTACTGATACTCACACAACTATCAGCAGATAAGTAAAGAATGTGTAAACTTTTCCCACCTCTGTTGATCAGTAAGTGATGCTAAATATGTATGTTTCCTATTAAAATTCAAGTGATTCAGAAATAAAATGACCCAAGACACCCCCGTTGCTGCTTTTGCCTTTAGCTGTGGTGTGATTTTGACAGAGAAGATCTCATTTAAAGTCAGACTGCCCCATATGGAAAAATGTCCTTTTAGGCGATGTGCTCCAGCGCTACATGTGCCCCTCTGAGCAGGTGAACTGTTCTCTCAGAGGCATGAGACATGAAAACTGCCAGCTTATATCACATTAAAGCAAAGTGTGAAATAAATAAATAGAATCCTCATAGCATAAGAAAATGGGAGATTTTGGCCCTCGGCAACTCTTTGTGGAAGCACCTTGGAGCTGATAGGAAAATGTGTTTTCCAGTAAGACCCAATGTGTGCTGTGTCACCAGAGAAAAAGCAGCGTTTAATCTCAGCAAGATCGCAGTCACTGGGCCTGGGGGGGAGAAATAATGGCGTGGATCTAACGTTTACATATTTGCACTTTCAAAGGAGCCGTCGCACCTTTCCTCGTCACAGCAGGGTGTGATCTGGCTGCTTCCTCCTCCAGAGAAATCGCTTCAGCTGTCATAATTGCTGTTTATTTCGTCATTCGGTGTAAAAGCACAGCTGCTCTCAATTGGCCGGCCTTGATTTTTTATTCTTCTCTTGCAACCAACATCCCCCTCTTCTCTTTCTTTCTTTCCTAAAACCTCTGGAAGACTGAGTCTTCGTTACAAATGCAGGGAAGTCTTTAAACTCCCTGATATGAAAACCTTTTTTTGGGGAATTGCAAAATCTAGTGCTGGTCCATGTCCAGTAATTGCATATAAGTTTGCAGGAGACAGATGAGATGGGACGGTGGCCTTTGGTAAATAACATTTTCTTGGCTTTTCGGGCTGGCTTTTTCTTGTTTTGTTCCATTCTGCCTTGTTGCTTGCAGGGAAATTTAGCCGTCTGAAAGTACAAGAGACCTCTCAGTTGTTTTTAGAGCACCAACAAATCAAAGAAACAGTTCAGAGCCTGCAATGAAACACAAGAAAAATGCTACAAACTCTGCCACTGATCACTCTCGTGGGACACTCGCCAGGGGAGACTGATGCACAAAGTAATGCAGGGTAAAAAAAGAAACGACACGCATGTTTGATTTATTAATGCAAATACGAGCTGCTTTATATCTTACTTTAAGGTTTCCATAGCAACGTCATCTGCGACATGCGTTTCTAGTGCTTTTTTTGAGCCGTGAAAGTCATTTTTCCCATCAGAAGTGTTTATCAATTACCAAGCTGTTGGTTTAATCTCAGAATCCACTCGTCTGCTTTATCATTCATCTCATCGATGGCTGTGACACAAACCTCTCACAGTGAGGAGCACAGCGGGGGGCACGCAGTGTGTGATTTGAGTCCAGTCGTCACCAGTCTGATCAGTCAGGATGAATTTCAGCTTCATTGGCTGATGTGCAGTGTGGAGATAGGAGCTTTGACCAGCTGATTGGTCAATTAAGCTCAGTTTGAAGAGTCACATAATGGGAGGTTTGAAAACAGATCGTGTGACGTCTGAAATTTTGTTCTGCTGTCTGGCAGTTTCAGCGTTCAGTGTTCATGTACAACAAAAAGCAAAGCCCAAGGAAAAAGGTCCACATTTAATGGGACTATGTTTAACATGACAGTGCCCGGTGTCCGTCCTCGGCATCTTAAACTCGGGCAGCCTCAGCTGCACCGCCCGTCTTTTCATCAGCACCACCGTCTCCAACCCATATAACATAGCTGGTCTCACTACTGCCTTGTAAACCTTCCCTTTTTTTTTTTTTTTGCAATGTATATGAAAAGAAACTTTTAACCTATTTAAATTAATCCTAACCACAACCCTGGTGCCTAAGAATATGCATAATTAAATTAAATTAAACTTAATTTAAATAATGCATCTACTTGAACAGTATTTTATTTTCATTTAAGAGGTTTTTAATTGAACTTCTGCAAAATAAGAATAAGATTAAAAGCAGTGAAAGAATCCATCGATCCATTCGCGGTGTTACCTTTATTTAGTGGCAACATCAATAACGCCCGCAGCTCATTAAACCAGGCCGATATCTATTTCTCGATTCTAATGACTCTGTAATGTGGTTCAGTGGCTGCACCATATTTTATGATGAAATATGGAATTACGTGTAAATGTTTATCACTGAAAACTTGAATGATTTCTTTCACAGACCTGAAATACTGTGTTTGGTCATCTGAAAGGCAATTCTTTAGAAAACCGTAGTGAGTCTGGAAGCAAACTCTCAAACTGCGTTTAGATCGTCAGGGAGTTTATTTCATGCTGTCAGGTTTATAAAATACATTCTAACTGTCCAAACAGTTTTGATATGTTGGAAATATTTATGAATATAATCCGTAGTCCACAGACTGCTTATTGCCATTAGTGCTGATCTGATGTGTTTTCATCAGAAAGCATTTGATCAAATTTGATTGAGTTTCATTAGAGAGACTGAGTGGATCTGAAGGGTATTAACGTTAATACTGACGTGTGGCTCATTGTGGTCGCATGTCCTCTGGCAGATGTCACACCTAATACCTTTCTAACTGTCTCCATTAACACCTTTCTAGTAGTTGCCCTGCAGTGTGGTAGCTCTCCAACACCTCCCAGTGCCCGTGTTAACTCCTGCCTGAATTCCACCTTGCAGTCCTCCTCCTTCAGCTTCCACCACTTGATCTTCGACTCTGTCCTCACTTTCCTCCTCTTCTTGACCTCCAAGGTCATCCTACAGACCACCATCCTATGCTGTTTAGCTACACTCTCCCCTGTCACTACTTTACAGTCTCCAATCTCCTTCAGACTGACCCTCCTGCAAAGGATATAATCCACCTGTGAGCATCTTCCTCCACTCTTATCTTCACCCTGTGCTCCTCCCTCTTCTTAAAATAAGTATTAACTACAGCCATTTCCATCCTTTTCACAAAATCTACAACCATCTGACCTTCAGCATTCCTCTCCTTGACACCATGCCTACCCATCACCTCCTCATCACCTCTGTTCCTTCACCAACATGACCATTAAAATCTGCACCAATCATCACTCTCTCTCCCCTGGGTACACTCTCTATCACTTCATCTAACTCACTCCAGAATTCTTCTTTCTCTTCCATTTCCCAACCAACTTGAGGAACATAAGCACTAAAAACATTCATCATCACACCTTCAACTTCCAGCTTCAAACTCATCACCCTCCCTGACACCCTCTTCACCTCCAAAACACTCTCCACATACTCTTCCTTCAGGATAACACCTACTCCATTCCTCCTTCTATCCACACCATGGTAGAACAGTTTAAACCCTCCTCCAATACACCTGGCCTTACTACCCTTCCATCTAGTCTCTCACTCAGAAGATCAACCTTCCTTCTCTCCATCATATCAGCTCATTCTCTACCTTTACCAGTCATGCTGCCAACATTCTAAGTTCCTCACTCACTTCCACTCTCCTCCACTTTCTTCTCTCCTCCACTTTCTTCTCTCCTCCACCCTCCGGACCTGCCTTCCTCCTCTTCTTCTTCTTCTTTTCCTTTGGCCAACAGTAGCCCAATTTCCATCAGCACCCTGTAGGCTATCAGCACTGGTGGCTGTCGTTTTTGAACCAGTATGGAAATCTTTTTCATTGTCCACATATTGATTTGGATAAAATTTTACACCAGATGCTCTTCCTGACATTTATCCGGGCTTGGGACTGACACCAAGAAAAACACTGACTTCTACATCTCTAGCGGCCAGTAAATTTAAAAACATGTTGTAATTCTCTTGTTATTATTAGAAAATGACTTGTTCCTCACTCATGGCTCATTTCACATTTGAATGTTTAGTTCATAACACATCTATAGGAGTGGAAAAAAAAGGATTTTATTATGAGCTTGGATGACATTTGGTTGCGTGTGTGGCCAAATGCCTATTGCTGGTTTTGAACAAATACCAACTTTTGTCATTTTTAACACTGAAACAAACAGAAAGACAAAAAGTTCAAGTTAATTCTGTGGAAAACAGAAGGACAACTGTATGCAAATGTAATTTATTGCATCACTAAATGCTTCATAATTGAATATATAGCCATTCTAAAAAATATTATTTCACTCAAAACAGGCACTACAGTGCCTTAAATAAAGTCCACAATATTGGACATTTATATTGTCTTTGTCTGGGTCCTTCCTGTGTGGAGTGGACATGTTCTACCCATGTCTGTGTGGGATTCATCCAGGAGCTCCGGTTTCCTCCCATCGTCCAACGACCTGCACGTCAGATGGATTGGAGATGCTAAACTGTCCTGTAGGTGTGTGTGTGTGTGTGTCTGTCCTGTGATACACTGGCGACCTGTCCAGGGTCTTTCCACACCTTTCACCCTCTGAGAGCTGGGATAGATTCCAGCAAGTGTGACCACAACCAGGACAAGTGGCTCAGAAACAGAGTGAGTGAGAATAAGCACCCTGTTTCTGAAAGTAATGCCAAGCTTTATTGCGCCCAACTTACATTTTAAAAAGTAGACAGTGTTTCTATTAATGTGCCTTAGCTCATAAGTTGAAAGCTTCACAGACTGCCATGTGTAGACACCGTGCATTATTCATTACACGAGCATCAAATAAAATTCTTTGATTACTTCACAAGAAAGTGCTTAGAGAGCTAATTCAAAGCTTTGCGTCAGTATCTCCAGGAACGTGGACATGCAAAACTATTCAGCACCGCAGACTCACATCAAACATTTAAAAAAAATCAACCTCTCCATCCAGGCCTTGGCCTCAGCTGATTAAACATCTTTGATGCTGAATTTAAAATCAGCTCTGTTTCCAGGTATTCTGAGCTCAGGATCCAGCTTTAAAAAGGTGATCTCATGAAGAAGACATGCCAACCAGTGCAGCAGGAAGGTTAGAGGAGTTCACAGAGCAGTGACTCTGCTCATGAAGGGTCAGAAAATGAGCTTAAAGGATCACCAGGGTCACAGATCAAACGGAGAAAGATGCTGATCACTGCGCAGGATCGGTGTAAATAAAGTTACAGTGCATTTTAGGTCCAAATTAACTTCTCAGGCTTTTTTAAGATATAAGCTAGAAGAGCTTGGATTGTTTTATTGCCTGTGTTCACTACTGTTCTAATAGTTCTCCAAAGCTACATTTGTAAATCTGTAAACTTCAAGTGAGAATCAGAATTTTGTGGTTCCTTTCACAACCCAGGATGCTTCACAGAGGGAGAAAAACATCCGGGTCCAGGATAATCATATTGGTTTGAGTAGTTTTTCATTAGTTTAGGTGAAAAGTTTTTATTCAATTTGTCTATTTTTGGTCTTGAGTGCATCAGAACCCCACCCAGCCTGCACACTGGGGGGCTGGTGGTCTAGAGGTAGGGTACTTGCCTATGGACTTATGGCTCAAGAGGTCCCAGGATTAATAATTGAACTAAAATTTAGAATTCTGGCGACCTTTGAAAATTGAGTGAATGAACATTATCTTTTACGAGATAAATGATCAATATCAAATAAACAATCTCATTCTTTGGGGGAAAACAAAAGATTTCCCAAATATTGTGTTATCTAACCATCACTGACTGATGATTATTTAACACATTAATACTCTGAGATCTTGAGAAAACCCAATGAAATGCACTGTTTTTTGGAATTTGGAGTTTATAAAATGTAATAATCCATTGCCTTTTGTTCTTTTTAGAGCAGTGAACATGTAATTTTGTGACCCCACGTTGATTCACTTTGTTAACTAATGTCACTGCATAAATCTTTTCACCTCATTTCTATTAAAACGACAGCAGGTTCAGTGATTTATTGCAGAATTCTAACCGACTTTCAGTGTTTCAATATCTGACCACCACATTCCTCAGCACAGCCTGAACTCTCTTAGACGAGCTTTCTGGTCATTTCTTTAAGTCGTCTTCAGGAATAGTTCTGCAGGCTTCTTGATGGATGTCCCAAAGCTCTTCTTTGGACGTCGGCTGGTCTTTATATCTGTCCTCTGTGGAGATGATCCCACACTGCTTCTGCCTCTGAAACTGCCCTCAGTCTGAGAATATGCAGAATGCAAAGTGTGCAGGCACACAGTAATGATCACAGCTTCAGGACAGTTTTACATCATGTTTAAAAGGTGAAAGCAGACCACACACTCCTACACGGATACTTTAAATATATTGATCAACAGAGAGTTCGGAATTCTAGTGATTGTTATTAAGATTTCTGCACCTTATTTTCTAAACAGCAATGGCTCCAATTTGGAGATGTTTAGTCCTTAAAAATGAGCCTGTTGTTTTAGGAAAATACACAAATTGTGATAATGATATGAAAAAAACAATCTCAAGAAAGGAAAAGAACAAGGCAGAATTAAGTTTTAAAAAATAATAAAACAGGCTCTATAAAATATGTTTATCCAAAGCCTTGGAGGTCATTTGTAGAAAAGTGCCCAAATTCATTTTTTTAATCATACCATTGTACATAGTTGTTCCTGCCTTAAAATCTGCTCAACATCCAGCCGGAGACCACCTTGACTGTTGGCCTTCCAGTCAATCCTTAGCAAAGCACAGAAAAGTATGAAGTCTTCGAGCGTTATTTCAAAACTGCCATTCTGTCCAAAGTCGTCGCCCTCTCTCCAACGTGCATTAGAAATTTCTCTTCTGACAAATGTCAGGAGACAAGAAAAGCAGCCGAAACAAAAAAATAGTACATAATGAAGGTTTAATGCAAGAAATATTGAACTGGAATCATATAAAAGGTTATTGTTCAATTTACTTCGCTCGGGGGATTGTGGTCCGCCTTCATCTGACATTTTATCTGGAATCCAGATCGTAACGAGTTTCATGTGGGTGTTGTCGTACCCTGACCCTTGAGGAGATGATGTTGTAGGCAGATGGACTCTGATAAATCTCCCATCAGATTGTGGCTGCCCTTCTGTTAACTGCCAGAAGATCCCCCACTGTTATACGTTTGTCCTGAACCAAACCACAACCAGAGATGAAGTGATTTGACATTTCACAAAGGTTTGTTCTTTACTTAACATCTACCAAGGCATTGAGTTCTTTTATATTCAGACTCTTTTCCTTTTAAAATGAATCATTTTTCTTCTGGAGGCCAGTGGTGGCCAGTCGTTCTTGCTTTCCTTGTTACCATTCTTGATGTAAATTATGAGATATTTATCAAAACCATCATGAATTCAATTCTAATCCATTACTGGAGATGCAAAAATCAACAAACCTTCATAGAAGTAGAACTGAGATTCACCGCTGTAGATCTTGTCAGCACTGAGGCCAGAGATCGGCTCCTTCTACAGTGGTGCCACTTCCACAGGTGCTATAATGAAAGTCATGTGCGCTCACATGGCTAGCACCAGTTATAGAGGTGCTGTTCTGTTAGCTGTGCTGCCTGACCTCAGTTGTGGACACCAATTAGGTGTCCAATTAGGGGGCAGCGGTGGCCTAGTGGTGGCCTAGGATCTTCCCTGCATTGGAAGATTGTGGGTTCAATTCCCTCACAAGTAGGTTGCCCTGAGGTACCCCATAGCAAGGTACCATCCCCATCACTGCTCCCCGGGTGCTTTCAATAGCTGCCCCCTGCTGCACAGTGTTTGAGTGCATGGGTGAAATGCAGAGGTCCAATTTCGTTGTGGTTCACTGTGTGCTGTGCTTTGACCTCGCAATGACAAGGGTTGTCACTTTCAATTAGGCAGCAACATGTATCTCCTAATAAAATTCTTATCAAATAACTGATCTTTGCAAATGAGTCAGTGCAAAAGGAGGGATTATTTGCTCTAATCAAAGACATCACAATCTCTAATTTCTGGCCCAAAATACATTAATAAATCTTGAATTCTAAATATTTTCTGGCAACTGATTGTCACTAGGGCGTTGGCCGCATGATCGGAGGATGGGGGGTTCGAACCCCTTCCTTCCCAATAGGTTGCCCTGAGGTACCCTTGAGCAAGGTGCCGACCCGTCACTCTCCTCCCCGCGATAGGCCGGTGACCTGCCCAGGGTGAGTCCCCCGTCCTTCACCCTGTGTGAGCTGGGATGGACTCCAGCACAACCCCGCGACCCCGCTTGGGACAAGCGGCAGAAAATGACTGACTGACTGACTCATTGTCAGCTAAGAACAATTAAATAATAAAGAAAAAACCTTAGATTAAGTTAATGAAACATCAGTTGAAACAATTCAGACATAGGGCAAAAGAATCAACCCGATCATACATACCGTTTTCATGAGCTTTAGGATCTTCTGCATTTCTGCAATAACATGACCCCAAACATCACCGCAAGTAAACTAAACGTACAGCTAAAACTCAAATAAACAAGAGACCAAAAATATTTGACTTTGTCCTTTATTTAAGGAAAAACGGTCCGATCTGAAACATCTGTAGGTGGAAACAATAAGTGAACCTCGCAGTAAATTTGAAGCTGACATTAGTGTTTTAAATCTGCAATCAGATGTGAATGGCTGCCATTTAATATTTGAAGGACAAGGATCGGATCCTATAAACACATTTTTTTGGAATTAGAGGAAGCTTTCTGCAGAGCTCATCAGGAAGCAAAATATTACAAAGCTATCTCTAAAGAGTTTAGACTCCATCAGTGCACAGTCCGAGAGGTTGTACCGATTGAGAAACGTAACACCATGGTGAAACCTCCCCATTAGTGGTCAGCCAACCAGGATCCCTCCAAGAGCAAGGCATGTAATAGTCGGTCATGTCCCGAAGGATCCAGGGCATCTTCTTGGCAACTCCCTCAAACTGACTCATGTGAACATTCATGAGTCCACCATCAGTGTAACCCTGAATAGCAGTGCTGCTCAGCAGGGATGCTTGGAGGGGATGCCTTCCTGAAAGAATAATGCTTTGTGAATGTATAAAACCAAAATAGACCTGCTTTAAATGAGAAATGCTATGTATGAAGAATGGAAGACAATTCTTTACAGCATAAGATCCGAATCCAATCTGTGAATCATTGTATTTGCAGTATCAGGTTTGGTCTGATTTGCTGCATCTGGGCCAGGCTTGCTTGGCATTATTGAAATGAATTCTGACTCATACTAGCACATTCTAAAGGAAACTGTCAGGATTTCTGTCTGTGAACTGAAAGTGGGTCATACAGCAAGACGAGAATGATAATCCTAAGCAGCCGAGATGTTTTACCAAAGAATGGTTAAGGAATAAAGTTCAACTTTGAAATGGCCAAGTCAAAGTTCTCACCTCAGCTGAACAGAAATGTTGTGGAAGGACCTGAATCGAGCAGCTTACTTGAGGAAACCCACCAACATCCTGGAGTCAAAGCTGTTCCTGATAAATATATTATCCTACATACACTTGCATTTAAACAGACATGCCTACAAATTTAGGGATTGCATATTCCAGTGTCAAATGTCCTTATTTTGATAGACAGAGGAAACGTTTCAGCTACTTAGTTGTCAGATGAATAGTGAAGTATTGAAACTGGGGCAAACTTAAGGACAATATTAGCATCAAACCAGGTAAATGTGAAGGTGTCCTTCAATTTTTGCAACCGGTGAAGTCAATAATTCCCCATTCACCCTCGTCCCATGAGGTCTCCATGCTGGGAGGATGTAGGCTTGGACATGCCTCCTCGGCAAAAGATCCAAAAAAATCCACTGCCTCTTTGGTATTATCATTAACTGAACCTCACTTTGCTGCTCAGCATGCTTGGAGAAGAACATTCACTCTTGATTTTGTCACCTAACACACTCCGCTGGGTAGGGTTAAAAGACAGGGCTATCTTATGAACCCAGAAGGATTGAAGATGCTTATGCTCTCTTGAATTCCCACCCATGGGCTGTGCTACTGAAGGGGGTCAGACTCATAATAGGTTGTTTATCCTTGTGAAATGAAGATGTTTTCAGGTTAATTTAACATCAAACTTAAAACATGACAAGAATACTGAACACCTCTGATCCTGAGTCCTAGTTAGTAGTATTGGTTGAATGGGCAGATGGCTAGGGGCAGCGGTGGCCTAGTGGTTAGAGATTGTGGGTTCGATCCCCTCCCCAGTGGGTTGCTCTGAGGTACCCTTGTGCAAGGTACAGTCCCTGTCACTGCTCCCCAGTGCAGCTTTCAATAGGTGTGCGTACGGGTCAAATGCAAAGGACAAGTTTCTCGTTTGCTGGATTATAAATAAAGGACCATTATTAAATGATGCAATAAACGATGATGTAAGATAATGCTAACATCAAGGTGATGCTTATGTAAGATTTTGTTATGTAAGGTTTGTCTATGGGAGACACGTATACCTAAACTCATGAGTTTCTTCCAGAATTACCCTTAGATCACTGTTTCTTACATTAGTTCTAAGTAAGAATAATTGCGAAGAGTTTGTCTGGATGCTGGGTTCTCACCTGGGATCAAACAACTGCCCGGATTTCCTCGGGATTTACAGCTCAGGAGCTTTTTTATATCCCCTGCCTCTTACCTCTCCTCTGTGTTCTTTCTGTGGGTGAAGAAAAGACTTAGCAGCCGTTCCCAAAAGGCTATGCTCATTATTAGGATGTTAACAGCTAAAGGCACAAAGACTCTCACGTAGAACTCCTTCAGTCTCGTTGAATACATTTCAGTCAGGACGTTATATAGGAGTCTTCTGGTGTTCCTCCCAGGACTTTGCTGCTTTCTTCAGTTGTGCCGCTCTTCGTACATGACGACTTTGTTCTTTGGGAGATCAGGCATTTTGCAAAGCCTTACGGACGTATGGCTATTCATTACCTACACTTATGCCGAAATTGTCTTCAGGAAAAAAATTGCCTCAAAGTGGGACATTCTGTTCCAGGGTTTTTAATGTAATTTGCCATATTCAGGGCTGAAATGGAGGGAAGCAATTTCTGATTCGTGCCCACCACTGAGGAGCACTGTAGTTCTTTTTGGTTAATATAATGCCACTGCTTAGGGCGTCGGCCACATGAGGATCGGGGGTTCAAACCCCTTCCCAATGGGTTGCCCTGAGGTACCCTTGAGCAAGGTGCCGTCCCCGTCCCGCTCCTCCCTGCGATGGGCTGGCGACCTGTCCAGGGGGCGTCCCCCGTCCTCGCCCTGTGTGCGCTGGGTTGGACACCAGCACTCCCCCGCGACCCCGTTTGGGACAAGCGGCAGAAAATGGATGGATGGATGGATAATGCCACTGCATATGTCCACTTCAAGCGTATGTAGATAATATATGAAGCAGTGGTGTTTCTGGCCATTCTGGACCTAAGACAAGATCATCAAGATCATCAGATATTGTGGTTCCTGGATGCTGTATCAGTTGCTTATGCCTAGAACTGCCCATTCAATAGCATTTTGCAGGAATTAACACAGTATTTTTAGCATTATATTTCAGTTTTCTACCCGTTCTTCTTTGGCAAATCATTTTCAGGCTTTCAGAAGATCCAGGGGTTCCTCTGGTTCACTCAGATTTTAAATCCGTCCATCAAAATCCTCCATCACTTTACGCAGAGTGTATAATTAAAGGAACCATCACCTTGGGCCAGCAGTGCCCTAGTGTTTAGGGACTAAGCCCCAGGATCAGAAGGTCGTGGGTCCGAGTCTCGGACCAGTAGGTTGCCCTGAGGTAACCAAGGAGAAGCAAAGAGCAAGGTACCGTCCCCATCACTGCTTCCCAGGTGCAGGACATAGCTGCCCCCTGCTGCACATGTGTAATGTGTTGTGCTTCATGATGACATAGTCACTTTCACTTAATTTGCTGTAAAGTTATGTAGAGTTTAAGTTGGTGTTCTATCAAATTCCAACATTTACTAAGATTAACCCGAAAGACACTATTTTTTTTTCTTTCCTGCACAATGATGTCTTCCAAAAGGTAAGTGTTCTGATAAAATGTTTGAAGCCACAACACAGGAGTACCAAATAAACTCGCTGTGCAACCTCGAGGCTGAGGTCGTGAACCTGGTGTACCTGAGGCGGATCATTTATTTCTCTCTTTAGCTTTGTCCTTTATTATTTAGTTCTTTGTCAGATTTGCACAACATTATGCTCATATATCTTCATTCTCTCCCATTGTGAGCTGCATTCAGCCCAACCTGTTTCTCCTTTGGGTTATTGATGTTCCTCACTTATTAGTTGGCAGCGAAGGCACGGCATCTTCAAGGTGAGTAACTCTGTCATCCTCCCACCCTACACCGAATCCTCAGCGAAGCTCCTAATGGTTCCCCAGGGACCTCTAATGGGGACAGGCTGCTGCTTCCTTGTTCACTTATCCCCCACTTACTTATGGAAACTGAAGAGTCTTTCTCCTCACAGAATGACAATTTGCAGTCCCCGTGGAGTCTCTGATTATGGTGCTGGGGTGTGCTGAAGGAGGCGCAGAGGATCGGAGCGTCAGGCAGCATTATGGAAATAAACCCCACTGTCTGCTCTATCACTGTCTGTTTTGCCGGAGCACAGAGAAAGTGTGTGACATTGGCTTAAATCATTGATAACGTTTCAAATGGAAGCAATTAATGAAATGTCACAGAGTTTTCATTATGGAGGTGCCCTTAAGAAATCTAAGGGCATTCAAAATCATCAGCTGCAGGAAGAAAGGGGTGTTCAACGTTAATGTCATTTTTTTGAGTACATCTGTTTGAGAAATGACGTTATTAGGTTCTGGACATGAAGTTCATCATAACTGCGACAACCTCTAACTGTCCTGGGTATTTTTTTAGTTTAAACAGTTCTTATTTTAGAACATTACTTACCACTTTAGTTCTTTAGACTCTAGTTTCTTCTGACTTAGATTCTAGATCTTGGCTATGCTGTTCATCAGAGGTCTTGAACTCCAAGTTTCTGGTCCTGGATTTTCACAGCACTGCTCTACACGACAGTCTTTGGTGTTTGATGGGATGGATGTTTAACTGAGTCCATTTCCATACACATGCAAAGTCAGATAAAAGTGACTAACAAAGCAAAACGCTTGCTCCGTACGAATCCCTTTTCCTCAAGTTTCCTCATCGGTACCTGGAAGAAACTTGGGACTCCTCACTGATCCTGGAGTCTAAAACCTAACTAACTCTGTACTGTTAGTAGACCCAAGGGGGTTGGGTAGCCGGTTGACCTTGGACCCTCAGAGGTTTTTTTTCTCCACATAGTGGAGTTTTTGGTTCCTCTCCTCCGTAGTCGTCCAGCTTTAACATCTATTACTGTAACCTGTTCCATCATCGACCTTCTATGTAAAGTGCCTTGGGGCAACTTTGTTGTAAAAGGCGCTATACAAGAATAAATTGAATTGAATTGAATTGAATTGAAAGTACAGCACCGGGTACCCATCCGTCCAGGGTCTCGGGAGCAATGTTGGGGACTGTACCCTACACACAAGTACTTTGAGGTGTGGGACGTGAACCCATGACCTTCCGATCAAGGGTCGGAGCCTCTGAACATCAGACCGCCGGTGCTTGATTGAAATGTTGTCGCACTACTTTCTTTGCCCAGTTCAGATCACCTGTTTCCAGCGGTGTGGTTTCACTGTGATCTCACAGGCTTCGGCTTATTCTGTGCCATTCGTTTTGCTTCTTACCGCCTTATTTTCCAATCCGTGAGGCCTCTGGATCATAAGCAGCACTAATGAGATTTGACTCTGTCAGTTTTCAGCCATGCAGATACTAGTTTTTTCATTTTTGTATCCTGTTACTCTTGTATTGAAAGACATGCTTTTTATTTACTAATTTTACGATTGATTTTAACCTCTTCTTCTTGTCAAGTTGTCCACTATAAATTTAAGCTGACTCCACAAGGAAAGTCTGTTGAAGTGTTCTTCATAGCAGACTCTCAAAAAGCTCACAACACACAAGGTCATGTGCTCAGAGGATGCGCAGAACAGCTGGCAGATGTTCTCACCAACATCTTCAACATCTCTCTGAGCACCACTGTTGTTCCTAGCTGCTTCAAGACCACCAGCATCATCCCAGTGCCGAAGAAATCATCTGTCTCCTGCCTAAATGACTGTCACACTCACACCTATCATCATGAAGTGCTTCGAGAGGCTGGTCATGAGGCACATCAAGTCTCAGAATCCCCTCCTCACTAGACCCCCTGCAGTTTGCGTATCGTTCCAACCATTCAATGGACGATGCAATCTCCACCACCCTCCACCTGGCCCTTTCCCATCTGGACAGAAAGGACAGTTATGTCAGAATGCTGTTCATCCACTACAGTTCAGCATTCAATGCCATCATCCCTCAGCACCTGAGTGAGAAGCTGAGGCTGCTGGACCTGAACATTTCCCTCTGTAACTGGATCCTGGACTTCCTGACTCCCAGTCAGTCAGGATCAGTAGCAGCACCTCCAACACCATCACACTGATCACAGGAGCCCCTCAGGGCGGGGAGGAGATAGAACAGCTGATGGACTGGTGCAGAACCAACAACATGTCATTGAACGTCGACAAGACTAAAGAGATGTTTGTTGACTTCAAGTAAAGGAGGTTCATGGACGTGGTGAGAGAGGACATGCAGGTGGTCACTTTGAAGGAGGAAGATGCAGAGGACAGGAAGAAATGGAGAAGGATGATCTGCTGTGGCGATCCCGAAACAGGGGCAGCCGAAAGAAAAAGAAGTTACAAAACATATTATATACACATTATTGATTTCACAGATCTAATTGTTCTCTGCATTGATTGTTTCTGAAGAGACTCGCTGGCTGTATTCTCACTGGTACGCTCGTCTTAAAAAGGACAGTTTATTATCCAGCAAGCTGGAACTGGAGAGCTAATCCAGACATGGCAGGTTCAAACAGTCTCCACAGAGAGGAGAGAGGCTGATAAGAGCTGTCAGTCCTATAATAATGTAATATATATTCAAAAAATAATGTGATATTTAACGTGATTAAAAATGTCTAGCTGTGTCTCACCAGGATGTTGGTTAATTGTGTAATTGCTTTCTTGGAAATTAATATTCATGTTGTTGCTTTTGTTGTTTGGTTGTTGATCTTCTTCTTTTGGCTGCTCCTGTTCAGCGGTCGCCACAGTAGATAATCCCTTCCCATTTCTTCCGGTCCTCTGCATCTTCCTCCTTCAAACCGACCAACTGCATGTCCTCTCTCACCACATCCATAATCCTCCTCTTTGGTCTTCCTCTTTTCCTCTTTCCTGGCAGCTCCATCTTCAACATCCTCCTCCCGATATACTCCTCGTCTCCCCTCTGGACAAACGCAATCTTGCTTCTCTAACTTTGTCTCCAAAAACGTCCAACCTGAGCCGTCCCTCTAATGTTCTCATTTCTAATCCTGATGATCCTCGTCACACCCAACGAACATCTCAGCAACTTTAACTCTGAAACCTCCAGCTCTGCCTCCTGTCTTTTCATCAGTGCCACTATCTCCAACCTGTGTAAAATAACTGGTTTCACTACCATCCTATAAACCTTTCCTTTCACTCTTACTGGCCCCCAACTTTGACAGATCACTATACTCACAATACTTACTCCTTTAAGTATTTTCTTTTTTCAGCATTATTGCTCATCCTGTCTCTTCTTCTGTGCAGTGCTGTAGTCATGATCCTGCCATTCAAAGCTATGAAGTCATCTCTGAGTAATGCAACTACGTACCATAAACGTGATGCAAATGAATATGACGCTTATAATCTCTGGTAAATGAATGTAAGCAATGCACAGGTGTTTCAAATTAACCATATAACCTCATGAATTATGAACTACCTGAAAAAGTGAACGATGGAAGTCTTAGCAGACTCCCTTGGAGAAGATGAATACAGGACATCAGGACAAAAGTCGTTGCTCACCTGTATTATCCAACCCACTCGGCAGTTTACGCAAAGCCGTACGTTTCGAATTAGCCCACAGCTGTAACAGATGAAAGATGTTTTGGATGAAAGATGCTTTGGAAACCTCTGTGAATTAGCAGACATTCATCAAAATAAAACCTGCACTCAGGCCTCTTCAGGGCCTGGATTGTTTAGGATCAGGGGGTGCGACAGTGAAATGAAAGTTTAGCAGTGCTAAACCATGTCAGATCTGGGGAGTACATACAAAAGGCCACTCAAATGTGGTGAAGTACCAGATGTTTGCACCCCAGATACTCAATATTCTTCATATTTATTCCCATTTTTTCTTTCTTAACTGGTTACTAGCCCAATGTTGCCTCCAGTGTTTCAGGTCTGAAATGCAGGATGGGATGATAATTGCCAAATGAAATGAAGCTGACCAGACAAAATATAATATATCTTGAATTTTTTTTATCTGCTCTTCTTCTTCTCTGGCTGCTCCCATAAGCGGTCGCCACAGTGGATCAACCGTCTCCATTTCTTCCGGTCCTCTGCATCTTCCTCTTTCACACCAACCAACTGCATGTCCTCTCTCACCACGTCCATGAACCTCCTCTTTGTCATGCAGCTCTTCTCTTGCCTGGCAGCTCCATCTTCAACATCTTTCTTCAAGTAAAAGTGAGGGAGGACCTGCAGGCGGTTGGTGTGAAAGAGGAAGATGCAGAGGACAGAAAAAAATGGAGATAGATGATCCACTGTGGCGACCACCTAAAGAGCAGCCTAAAGGAGAGGTTTAAACCTGCTGAGATCACACTAAGGGTTTTCTTAGCCACCCTCAAACAATTAAATCATTTTATCGTATTATGATCACCGTAGCCCTGAGACTGAATGCAGATTTACACATCGCGATGAGAAAGGAAAGTGAAATTAAAGGGAAAAGTTTTTATAGTATCTACGATACCTTAGCCAGCAATGCAGAGGCAGCAATGGCCTAGTGCTTAGAGACTGGGCCCCAGGGTCGGATGATCGTGGGTTCAAATCCCGGACCAGTAGGCTGCCCTGAATTACCCTTGAGCAAGGTACCGTCCCCATCCTTGCTCCCCGAATGCAGGATCAAGGTCAATCCAAGTGGGTTTTAATTGTCATTTGCATATACACAGTGCATAGTGAAACGAAATAACGTTCCTCCAGGATCAGACACGACATAAAACACAAGTACAGACAAGTGCAGACAACAACAGACAGTACAAGTTTCCTTGTGTCTGACTGCGTGCTGTGTTTCACATGACAAATGGTCACTTTCACTTTCACTCGGTGCTAGATATAAACTAACCACATAGGAACTTCAGACAATGTGCAATGAATTATTATCCGGAGATGGCCTTTCACTCATATCGTGCGGGAGAATGTGGGCCAAGGAGGGTTGGTGAACAACACCGTCCCACTCCTGCATCCTCTGGAGAGCCCTTGGGCAAAACACCAAACCCCATACTGGCCTACAGGCATGGTTCCTGCTGCCTGCTGCCTCTGGTGTGTGTTCACCACCAGTGTTTAGGATGGGTTTTGTGCAGAAGACAAATTCCTCACTGTGCACAGTGTATGTGTGTGTGTGTGTGTGTGTGTGTGCAAGCTCAGGAATTTCATTTTTTTTTTCTTATTTCAATTTCAGACCTTGGCTTCTCAATTGTGTTGGAGTCTTTGTGGAAATTACTCTTCTTCTTCACCCTCAGATGCTTGTTTTCTTTCTTTCGCATGATAACCTCATCAGCACCCCATTTGCCCAGTGGGAATTCTCAGGAAAATGACCTGCTCTGCACACGTGGACTTAAATGACCATCACAGACTTTGCATCAGGGGTGGGGAGAAAAGTCCATTTACTGTCCTGTCCCAATGATGTGGACCTTCGCAATCACACATACAACTCCCGCAGGTACAGAATAGTTCAATGCATATGTGAAAACTGTTTCTCTCTCTCTCTCTCTCTCTCTCTCTCTCTCTCTCTCTCTCTCTCTCTCTCTCAGTCTTCCTGTCTGTTCCATGATAAGCTTGGTCCAGCATGAAAACCTGCATCAGCCCGAACCCAGAGCTCATCTGGCCCCCAGCCCCCACCCACCCATACAAACACATGACTGTGACAAATTTCTTTAAGCAGAAGTGACCTACTTTTGATTCTAGTGGACCATTTTCTGCACTTAAGCTCCCTGGAGAGGTGCCTGCTGGCATGACCCATGGCTGCAACTGCATCAGAGAGTATGATAACCAAGTCTCTCTCTCTCTCTCTCTCTCTCTCTCTCTCTCTCTCTCTCTCTCTCTCTCTCTCGCTCTCGCTCTTTTTCACCCTCTCATCACAAAAGAGCACTCAAGAAATCAAAGCCTGCAGCGACCCGGGCTTCTCTACGGTACATTCTGTTTTTATGCCGAAGTGCCCTTGCGCAAATCACTGAGTCATTTCATCCCATTTGCCTTTCCCGAGAGCCTATGGAAGGGTCAGGCTCGGACGGGTCCTCTATCTGCACACACACTTTACTGCCTTGATTGATGTGCGGTACAAAGGTGGGCTAAAGCAGAGCTGTCAAACAACTCACATTAAAAATTGGTTTTAATGGGAAACAGCGTTTTCTAAAAGTATAGAAACTGTGAAGATGGAAAACATTGGACAAAAAGAGATTTTTCCCCTGCACCATCAGTAGTGTTGGACAAGGGTTCTCCTAGTTCTCCTAACTAGATCATTTTCTGACTGTCTAACTTAAAAAGCATAAAGTTGTCGGTGACACTACGTCTGTAAGATCTGTGGATGGAGCCCCACCCACCTCATCAAACCTCAGGTGCTTTCAGGTGATGCTGAGAAGATCTAGAAGATACAGTGTTGATCCATGTGACTTTATGACTACTACTGTTTTGGCTCTGTTTACCAAAACTCTTCTTTTTTTGGTAAGTGGAAGATTAGAACTGGACTGATACTTGCTTGGATACGACAATAAAACCTAAAACGTGAATGCTGTGTGATTTGGAAAGTCCTGACTTGCAAGCACATGAAAAAACTCCTGGCTGCGAAATGCCCTGGTGTTGAAATTTTCAAATACATTTAGTACTTGGTCTCAAGAAAATTAAAATTTTGTGTCTGTGAGATAAATATTTGGTTGTCTTAATTTTGCATACTTGATTAAGTGGTTCAGTGATTAATTTCAATGCAAAAGAAGGAAATTCAAAACTCAATTTGATTTTTTTTTTTATCTTTGCCAATTCCCAGAACATGCATAATTCAATTCTCCATCTTTTTTACACATTTTCTCTTTCATCTTTTAAAAGGGTTATTTAAATGACAACTCACATTCTCTAATTGTAGTGAAATCTTTTCTACAGAGAACACACTTTTCTCAGCTTGTGAAAAGTAATGGGACATTTACAGATGTATGTATTGTAGAAGGGGCAGTGGTGGCCTAGTGGTTAGGGCGTTGGCCACATGATCGGGGGTTCGAACCCCTTCCCAATGGGTTGCCCTGAGGTACCCTTGAGCAAGGTGCCGTCCCCGTCCCGCTCCTCCCTGCGATGGGCTGGCGACCTGTCCAGGGTGCGTCCCCTGTCCTCGCCCTGTGTGCGCTGGGTTGGACGCCAGCACCCCCCCGCGACCCCGTTTGGGACAAGCGGCAGATAATGGATGGATGTATTATAGAAATTGAGCATTAAATGTGTAGAAAGTCCCTGTTTCCTTCATTTTGTTCAAAAAAATCAACAAGACATAATTTGATTGGTTGTGTTCGTTACTGTTATTCTACACTTGAGCCCATTTTTATTGTTTACTGTTTAAAAAAGCATCATTATAATAATGGCCAGGTTAATTTATTCCCGGCATAAAAGCCAGAGACAGTCCCGCTTGTGATATTAATAACTGGAGTAATTTAATTCAGTTCTAACTTATGCAAGGGTGGAAATGTGGGGTAGGCAGCCTGCAGGGCAGGGGAGTTGATATGCTAATACATCAATACTGCTTGCTTCAGTTTCATTTAACCGGTCTAGGTGTGATCGGCGGACTGTAGAACGGCAATATGAAGTCAACATTATATAAGATTCATCTAAATTCCGAACTCGATTGAATAAAGGATGCATTAACGGAGGCTAAAGGTTATCTTTCACTCTCTGAAGTGTATAATATGCTTTAAGGTGGTTTCAGGAGTCAGTAGCCTTGAATAAAACAGGCCTGTTAAGGCAGATAAAATATTATTTGGCCGTAAAGTCAGATGTGGTGTAAATGCATTCGACATAATTGCTGTAAAATCTGAGGAGGGCCACTAAATTGGCTCTTACGTACTAGAATGGGTAGTGGAGCCCCATCTAATATAGTTTGGACTGAAATGTTAGAAGCTAGAAGGTATTTTGAGATTTTATTCAATATTTCAATTTCCTGGAAGTAATTAAATGGTACATGCCATAGTCAAATTTATAGTCATTTCTTGTCTTCACTGATGGAAAAGGCATTTTATTAGGACACAGTTCCCCAATTTTGTGCAGGAAACATCAGTGCAAGAGAAACTCTCAATCTCTCTCTCTCAATGTCTCATTTTTTGAGCCGCTTGTTCTAATTAGGGTCGCGGAGGGTGCTGGAGTCAACTCCAGTTCTCACAGGGCAAAAGGCAAGGACATGTCCTGGACAGGTCGTCAGTCCATCGCAAGGCACATAGACAATCAAACTCACATATACACACATACACACACACACACACACACACACTTTATCATCCAAACCTCCTGACATGCATGGCTTTGGACAGGGGGAGGAAACTGGAGCTCCTGGAGGAAACCCATGTGGACACGGCGAGAACGTTTTGGCTTCTGAGAAATTTCCAACACTGTATTAAGAACCAGTAATGCCACAAAAATTAAAGCTCACTTTCTGCACTAACTCCAGTTACACCGGACGAATCGTGCTCTCTTTATGAAACCTGCAAGTGTTTAGTTTTTTTTATTTACTGGCAATATCACACAAGGCATATTGTGATGCAAGAGCTTAAATATCATCGACCAGATCTACTATGCACTGTGCCCAGCAGGGGGCAGCACCATCAGAAATACACATTTCATCAAAGACCGGGTCACAAGCTTCCTGATCTTGGGGTGGAGTCCTTGAAGGTGATAAAGCCTGTAGATAACCCTCCACACTCTCTCTCCAGCATCAGCCATCAAGATAGATGCACCAAAGAGACGCCCCTGTATTCCTCTAATGTCCACCATGTGGCCAGGAGGACAAACTTCCATCAGGCCTGAGCTTCAGTAATGAAGGTCAAGTTGACTTCATGCCAACAAGAACAATTCATCCACAAAATCAAGTCTGCATCCTAGAAATGAAGCAACCAGGTCCAGATCCAAGAGGGAAGAATTCCCAGCAGCAACTGGACAAAGTTTAGTTTTCACTCCAAACTTCTCCAAACTTGAGGATAACAGACTGGACGTGTGTAAAAATATCTCATTTGGTTGTACATCTGAGCACATCTTGAAAAGATAGCTTACTTTAGGAACGTGAAAGTGACTAACATTGTGAAACACAGCACTCAGTGAACCACCACGAACCTCTATATTTAACCCACACACACACTGAAACAGTGGGCAGCCATGTCAGGCACCCGGGGATCAGTGATGGTGATAGTACATTGCTTAAGGGTACCACCCTTGGACAGTCACACCTCTGGATGTTAGATAGAAACGCTGTAAATGTAGTGTCCATAATTTAAAACCACCTCTGCACACACACACACACACACACACGCACACACACACACACACACACACACACACACCCATTCAGCTTCATTTAGTTTCATCATCTGTGCGAATGCTGATGTTGGCATAATTGCTTTGTTTGTGCAAGTGTTTCATTTATTTACACCAGGTGGTCTTGATTTCATGCTAGTACTGTTTTTTGCTAATTACTGCATAAAAACGTAAAGAAAACTTCAGAATGTGATCTCATACAGGATTATCCCACAAGGCAGTTTTATTAATAATCCATAAGTGTATAACCAAGCTTTCCAGGGTGTCTTTCTGCTGTTCCCATAATCAGTGCTGGGAAAGGTTCCAGCTCGCTCCAAGACCCCGGTAAGGATTAGCTGCAGGATGGTGTATAACCGAGGACAAGAAAGGGCATGTTTATGTTACTTAGCCGATTTTGGGAGGTCTGGTGGACATAGGGTGTTACTGGTATTTATAATCAATACAGGCATTGCAATTTATGTAAGAAAATTTAGTAGATATTTTGTGTTTCGATCAATAAAGGCATCATATCTGGTTAATACTTGCTATTTAACACTTTGCAAGGTTCCAGCAGGACGGAGGGTAAAGTGTGCAGGAATATGAGACACATCAAATTCTCAGTGTCTCAAATGTAAGTGATGAAACCCACTAACAGCAAGTCCACGTAGATATAGTCCAGAATCCAGGTCCAGTGGACTCAGACCTGGTGTATGTAATATAAATGAGTTGCATCATTGAAAAGGAGTTCATGAGTTGTTCCCAACCGAAAATGGGCCAAAAACAAGAAGTAGGAGGGTTTAAAATAAGTGATTGTGTAGTTACAGTACTGTGCAAAAGTTTTAGGCAGGTGTGTAAAATGCTGTAAACAGAACGCTTTCAGAAATGGAAGTGTTGATCATTTATTTTCATCAATCAACAAAATGCAGTGAAGGAACAAAAGAGAATCTAAATCAGATCAATATTTGGTGTGACCACCCTTTGCCTTCAAAACAGCATCAGTTCTTCTAGGTACACTTGCACACAGTTTTTGAAGGAGCTCGGCTGGTCGGTTGTTCCAAACATGACTGTGTTTCAACCTCCGTGTGACGTTGATGGTCATCAGTACCTGTTTGGTAAAACTGGTTGATCAGACCCCGACTATAATCCTACAGAATCCCTGACTTTGTGCGAGTGTTCCTAGAAGAACTGATGCTGGTTTGAAGGCAAAAGGTAGTAACACCAAATATTGATCTGATTTAGATTTTTCTTTTGTGCGCTCAATTTGCACTTTGTAAATTGATCAAAATAAACAATCATTATTGATATTTCTGAAAGCATTCTTTGTTTACAGCATTTTTTCACACCTGCCTAAAACTTTTGCACAGCACTGTTTGTCTTTTAGCAAACACTGGGGACATGTCCCACTGACATTGACAGCATACAACAGGACCTGCATGTCATAAGTCAAGAGGACTCAGTATCTTGTGTGTAAAATAAATGACCGCATGAGGATATCAGAAGTCGAAAGTGCGAAAAGCAGAACGGATCAGTCGGAAAAAAGAAATGGCCGTCAGGAAGATCTGTTAAGAAGTCTGAGCGCCAGCAGGAAGAAACTGTTCATCAGCCTGGAGGACTTTTTCCAGACAGGAGTGCTGTAAACTATCTCTGTGAGCAGTGAGATGGATTCTTTCTCAAGCAGAAGGTCATCCTTATACACTGTTTGGCTTAGATGTCATGGATAGCATTGCTCTGTTGATGGACTTTCACTACCTGCTGTAGTGCTCCCTGCCTGGAAGTTCCCAAACCAGCAAGTCCTGCCACAGATCAGGATGCTCTCACTGATGTTTCAGTATCCTGGGTCCAGTCTCCTTGAGAAACAGCAGTGCCTTCTTCACTATATAGGTATTCAGGGAACAGAAGAAGCTGTCGTTGATATCCCAGGGTCAGAAAGCTGAGCGCTTCTGCAGTGGGTATGTGAGGCTTGCATCCTTCTGAAATCTACAATCCTGAGAGAGTTTTCTTTGCACTAGACCTCCAGCAGCCCTTTGTCCTTTCTGTAGGCCCAGGCATGGAGGGCTGGTGTCCTGCACAATTTGGCGATTTCTCTGTCTAGAAACACCTGGTTCAGATCACCTGACAACCAGCAGGGTTAGGGAGTGTGTTTGAGGAGGAAACTACCAAACTGTGCATGATGCTGGCCCTCCAGGACTAGAGATGCCCACCCCTGCTGTTGCAAAGATTAGCTCCAAAGATGACCAAAGATCCTGACTACTTGAGGGATGCTGTTGAAGAAGTGTAGAACCCAGCAGCACAGCAAATGGCTGAGATTCAGACTGTGTGGACAGCACAGGTTCAGACAGTGAGTGAGCAGCCATTTCCAACACCCAAGGAGCAGTTGAGGGTGATATCCTGCTCAAGGGTACTTCAGGGTAACCTACTGTTCTGGGACTCAAACCCACAACCTTATAATCATGGGGCCTAGTCCCTAGTCCCTTGTGGTCCACAAGAAGGAGTTCTTGTTGTGAGTTGGGATCAAGCACCTTAAGCACTTCTGGTAGTTATTCTGGTTCTGGTGGTGTTCACTCTTCATTTTTCCTTTTTGAGGAACATGAGGACATTAAACTAAGGAGATGCTGAAGTTAAAGTTCTGTGATGGGTAAATGTGTATTTAATGTTTGGGAAAGTCAACCTGGAGTTGCTTGGGGTCAATGGTCTAGCTCAGGGTCTCAAATGGTGCTGAAGATCCAGGCTCCAAACCAGTCGGTACCTCTGAAGGCATCCCTGAGAAGTCTAAGCCTAACACTGATATTGTTTAGAGCACTTGAGAGGGAGGTCAGTCAGGTGATTCTCCTCCTGTAGTCCGTGGTAGATTGAAAGCCCTACCGCATCTGATTGATTGAAATATTCTTTGTTTTCAGGCTAAGAAGCTACATCTTAAAAGTTCTCAGTGTCAGTGCAATCATTTCTAATAATGCTCAGTGTTTTTCCATCTTTTCCCCCACGAGGGCCGGGATAGGCACTCAAATACTCCCTACTCAAATATATGTATTGTAAAGAAAGTAATCTAATTTCTAATTACCTTTTCGAGAAAAGAGAAAAATGGAGCCTAACAAGCTTTATTTCTTATGCTGACAGAAACGGCAGTTCAAGAAGAAAAGTGCTTCCTCTTTTATTAGTTACTTTTACTTCTTCTCAATCCGTTGTTTTATTTTACTGGATTTAAAGTTCTCTCCATCTGGACGAAGACTACAATGAGAGACACTCTTTCTGGAAGAGTGATCCTAACACGACAATGCTCGTGGTAAAGTTGGTCCATAATGGTGGTTACCCAGTGCTCCAACATGAACTTTATGCCATCTAACAATAACGCTGAATAAAACCCTCAAAGTCAAATAAATTTTTTAATTCTGCTTCTATTCTCATTCCGTTTGTCACCGCTTTTAAATCTTCTGCAGGCTAACAAGCATGTGTTGTTGCATGAATACGCCATGCTAAAGCACAGCCAAGAGCACATTCTTATTTTCCTCTTGTAAATTTTTCCCCAAGTGCCCATGAATAACAAGCCAGAGAAATTAGGCGTCTGGGTTAAAGCATCTTATCTGTAATTTCTCTTGTTGTCGTCTGGGGGGGGGTTCACAGAGGAAACTTTGACAGGCAGTAATAAAGCAGAATTGATTAAAAGGAATATGAAAGGGGAGGTAGTCATGGAAACATTCTATTAGGATTCCCCTCCTAATCAGACCTGGCTGTTTTACCTTTTAAACAAGTCCATTATATCTCTAATTCTTCAGTCAAATGGACAAATTTTCCATTAAAAATTTTCACAGGTCAATTACTGTTACGCTCAGACTCCAAAAGATCATGACAAGTCCATGAGGATCTGGGCTCCTTGAAGTTATCAGATTTAGATTTTTTTAAATCAGATGTGCAATATGTTCCTTTTAAGGAAATGCTAGGAACCTGGGAAAATAGTTTTATGAAGATTATTATTTGGGCATTTAGTATTTCTTTGCACACCCCTCCCATGCTTTCTTCTCACTCTTCTGGGAAGAGGTTCAGTAGCACGCTGGCCTCCACTACCAGGATGGGAAACAGTTTCTTCCCCCTGGCTATCAGACTCCTGAACCGGAACGGACATGCATCCACACGCTCTGCACATTTATACACATTTAACTGTGTAAGGTTTCTGCTTTACACACATATTATCTTTGCACTGTGCACTTTACTGATGCTGCTTTATTCGGTTTGGCTAAAGTACTGTACTGTCTGCACTCGTCATTGTGAAGCACAGCACAAAGTGAGCAACAACAGATTTCAACGTCTGCTTTTTACCCATACACACTGAGCAGCAGAAGCACCCAGGTAGCAGTGATGGGGATGGTACCTTGCTCAGTGGCACCTCTGGGCAACCTACTGGTCTGCGATTGAAACCCATGACCTTCTGATTCTGAGGCCAAATCCCTAACCACTAGGCCACCGCTGCCCGTGTGTCGTTCTGTTTGCATTTGTTTAGTCCTTAGTCCTGCGGTGTGTTCTGTGTCATGTTCTCTCACATCAGACCATGGTCTTGGAGGAATGTTCATTTCACTTTGTACTGTGTCATATGGTTGAAAGCCTACAGGTGAAAAACAAACTTGACTATTTATATATTGAAAGGAAAGGTTTACAGGACGGTAGTGAGACCAGCTATGCTATGCAGGTTGGAGATGGTGGCACGGACATACAGAGAGGCAGCAGAGCTGGAGATGTCAGAGTTAAAAACATTCATTGGGTGTGACAAGGACGGACAGCTCAGGACTGGACTGGACTTTTTGGAGACAGTTAGAGAAGCAAGGTTGCGTTGGTTTGGACATGTCCAGAGGAGAGACGAGGAGTAGATCAGGAGAAGAGTGTTGAAGACGGAGCTGTCAGGAAAGAGGAAAAGAGGAAGACCAAAGAGGAGGTTTATGGACGTGGTGAGAGAGGACATGCAGATCGATGACTTGAAGGAGGAAGATGCAGAGGACCGGAAGAAATGGACCTCTAACGGGAGCAGCAGAAGGAAGATGTGTGTGAATAGATATACATACACACTAAGCAGTTTTTTTATCTTTATATCAAAATCTATTTTAAGCTCTCCTCAGGGGATCCCAGTATAATCAGTTTCACTTCGTTAAGTTAAATCCAGTGCTGATGATGTAAAGATTACTGCACGATGGAGCACCAAAGATAAATCTGGAACTAAACCTGCACGCTTAAAACCAACTAAAAGTGACAATCCTTTTACATTTACTCAATCTTTTCTTATCATTATTTAAATTTATCTGGATGATGTGTTATTGGAATAAGTAAAAACAGGATTTTCGCCAAGCAAACAGTTTTATACAAGTGCCTAAGACTTTTGTCTAGTACTGAACATGACTATAGGACTAACCATTCAGAGACATCGAGCAGAGGCTATTTAGTCAGGGACCAGGCTGCTGTCCCACTCGCCCACTGGAACCCCAGGGAAGGTCACTGCAGTGTCAGTCCACATGTACCGATGAGATCTTCGGCCTGCAATCATTTTAGTAATCGAAACTGAGATATTCTGTTTGGGAGTTTAACCTTGGAGTTTATTTACTTGACAAGTTTGTCCCTTTAAAACCCTTTGTCCCTTTTGTCCCGCTGCTCCTGGGGCAGCGGTGGCCTAGTGGTGAGGGAGTTGGCCCTGCTTCGGAAGATTGTGGGTTTGATTCCACACCAGTAGGTTGCCCTGAGCTACCCTTGAGCAAGATACCATCCCTGTCACTGCTCCCCGGGCACTTTCAATAGCTGCCCACTGCTACATGGTGTTTGAGTGCATGGGTTAAATGCAGAAGTTCACTGTCTGCTGTGCTGTGACCTTGCAATGACAAGGGCTGTCACTTTCACTTTCACTTAAAGCCGTGTTCACGAGCACATTCTGACATCCATCGAAAATACTTCCCTTTCCTGAAAACCACATGGACTGGTTGGTGGTAGTCGTTGAACCACATGGGAAAGGGGTTGCAATGCCCCACCACTCTCCCTCAATAAGCATTTATTTATATTTAGTCATAAGCATTTCCTCGTGGGGCTTCCTAGTTCAACGATTGGTTCATTTTACTGAAAGGTTGATCTCATCTCACTCACTTTCTGAGCTGCTTGTCCTTATTAGGTGAAGAACTTTATCCCAGCTCTCTCAGAGTAAAAGGTGGGGACACCCTGGACAGGTCACCAGTCCATCATAGCGTAGAAGCACACACACTCAGACCTAGAGGACAATTTAGTGTCTCCATTCCTCCTGCATGTCTTTGGACGGAGGGAGGAAACCAGAGCTCACAGAGGAAATGTACACACACAGAAAGGACCTGGACCGTCCCACCTGGGAATCGAACACGGGGCCTTCGCACTGTGAGATGGCAACACTGCTCACTGCTCCACTCTGAAAGGTGGACTGTTTCCTAAAACAAGCAGAAGATGCTGCTAGCTTTCCCATTTATATTTCAACCTGTGAACCATCTCCTCCTTCATAATGAAAGAACATTGGAAGCTGCAGGGTCTAAACAAACCCTGACTTCATCAATACACCTATTGGGGGGATGATTTTTTATTAATAGCTGTAACATATTCTATATGTGATGCTGAAAGTGTTAGTTAGCCAACAAATTTGTCAGATGTGGGAATCTAGCATGGCTGTTTCAGGATCAATAAATGTTGCCCCACTTCTGTAGATGTGAGGTCACCTCTGTTTTCAGAGACCAGTGCCTGGCAGTTCATGCTTTGCTGCCTGTTGAAAAAATCGGACAGAGTGAAGCTCAGAATGGCAACTAGCAGGAGTTTTCACCTACGAGCCTACATGTTCGAAATGAGGGTCCGACTCACATTGATCCACCCATAAACACACCCACCACAAAGCAGGAACGAGGGCATTTTTTTATTTAGAATAAATATAAAATATCCTTTGAACATGAGCGAAAGCAGTCAGACCCTCAAGCCCATGTGTTACATTGATTTTACGACAGCGAAAAGGTGTTGAAAAGACATGAGGAGGAGGTAAAATCATTGAACAAACTGCCTCAAGTGGCTTAATGCTTTAATAAAAACTTCACAATAAAATAAACAAATAGTAAAAATCATCAGCACAATTTTTATTTCAGTTCCCAGTTAATCTGCTTAAGTTAGAATTCATTCAAATGTATTTTAATAGTAATTAATATTACTAATTAATAATAAGTTTGGGGAACTTATCGGTCTGGAATTACTCACACCTATAAATAATTATTGTGATTGTAGTGGTTTTATTGTTTTGGCTGTATAACATTAATGCAGAATTCACCTGATGTGTATGATCAAATATGTGCACACTGAAAACTTTGCAACAGAACAGCCAATCATGTTTTAGGAGAACGACTATCTTTTCCTTCCTCTGGCACATCGGCAGTTTCTGCACTTGGCTTATGCAAAGTCCTCTGAACTCCGTGAAGTGTGTCAGATTTGCTGTCAGTCTGCTTTCCAGCTCAGCAAACGCCTCCATACTGCATCAATTTCATTCTCCTTCAGCTCCATTAGATCATGGCTGTCTTGCCTGGAGGACGTGCTGAGTATTTGTTAACACATTTCCTACATGATCATCTCACTTGCTTTTCTGAGGCTGACTGGGACTGGTGTTTTTGTTTTTATTTTTTACCCAATTCACTTTTATTTGTCAGATTGATAACATTTGTGCTGGACTGGTGAATAGTCCAGGCTGTACAGCATGTCCAAAATACACCTGGACAAGTGTCAGAAACACCCGTGAGTGAGTGAGTGAGTGAGTGAGCTAAACTTTTCTTTTAGAAAGTAGAAAAGGAGACCATAATATCAGTCATATTCGTATCATGGAAATTTACATTTGCAGCATTTTAGCAGACGCTCTTATCCAGAGCGACTTCCACGTCCTGATTAGAGGGACAGTCCCCCCTGGAGACACTCAGGGTTAAGGGTCTTGCTCAGGGACCCAGTGGTGGTAGTGCCAGAGGTGGGATTTGAACCTGGGACCTCTTGAACCATAGATCCATAGGAAAGTATCCTACCACTACCACCATAAAATGGCTTTCTGGGGACACCATGACACAGATACACTATTGGCCCACACGGGGATCGAACCTGGGATCTTGACATTATTAGCGCCACAGCGTAACCGACTGAGCTATCCAGGATCATCTAGGAAAGTGGTATCTTTAAAATGTGGTTTTGGATCATCTACTCTCTTTATGGAAAAAGAAGTTCCTTTTACAGAAACTGACAACACAACCTGCCCTTGACATTGATTTAAATTATGTTTACTGGACTATATACTTTATCTGTAAGGTAAGCAGCTTATCTTTGTATTGTTCTGTCCAAAAGTGTTTATTTTTCAAGTACCACTTTATTATGAAGATACATGGATACAAGTGTTAACCAGGCACTAGTGATGTACAAGCCAGGGTATTTCTTGGTGCCGGTCACAAGCCTGGTTAAATGGGGAGGCTTACTTCAGGAAGAGCATCCAATGTAAAGCTTTTGCCAAATCAATATGTGGACAATGAAACAGATTTCCATACCAGATCTGGGTTATCAATGCCCACCACAAGTACTGTTAGCTTATAGGGAGGAATTTGGGATACTGTCGGTCAAGGGAGAAACAGAAAAGGAGGAAGGCATGTCCAGAGACTGGAGGAGAGAAGGAAGGGCAGGAGAGACAGAAGTGAGAGTAGGAAGTTTGAATGTTGGCAGCATGACTGGTAAAGGTAGGGAATGAGCTGATATGATGGAGAGAAGGAAGGTTGATCTTCTGTGTGAGAGACTAGATGGAAGGGTAGTAAGACCAGGTGTATTGGAGGAGGGTTTAAATTATTTTACCATGGTGTGGATGAAAGGAGCAATGGTGGAGGTGTAATCCTGAAGGAAGGATTATGTGAAGAGAGTTTTGGAGGTGAAGAGGGAGTCAGATGAGTTTGGATTATATCCTTTGCAGGAGGGTCAGTCTGAAGGAGACTGGAGACTGCAAAGTAGGGATGGGGAGAGTGTAGCTGAACAGCACAGGACGGTCTGTAGGATGACCTTGGTGGTAAAGAAGAATAGTATGAGAGGTTGGAGGGAGAAAAGGAAAGTGAAAGTGACAACCCTTGTCATTGCGAGGTCATGGCACAGCACACATGAACCACAACGAAATTGGACCTCTGCATTTAACCCATACACACTCAAACCCGTGCAGCAGTGGGCAGCTATTGAAAGCGCCCGGGGAGCAGTGATGGGGACGGTACCTTGCTCAAGGGTACCTCAGGGCAACCTATTGGGAAGGGGCTTGAACCCCTGATCCTCCGATCATGTGGCTGACGCCCTAACCGCTAGGCCACCGCTGCCCCATAGTAAGAGTAATAGTAATAGTAATAGTAATAGTAAGAGCGATGAAGAGGATGAAGAATGGAAATGCTGTTGGACCGGATGACATACCAATGAAAGGACCTTTACCGATCAGCTAGACAGAGAGACAGAGCTGGGAAAGATGTGCAGCAGGTCAGGCCAAATAAAGATAGAAACGAGCATGTTGAGCAGATGGAAAGAGCACTTTGAAGGACTGAAGAATGAACAGAGAGAGAGAGAGAAGATTGAATGATGTAAGGATAGAGAACCAGGAAGTGCAACGAATAAGTAGGATAATAGTAAGAGCGATGAAGAGGATGAAGAATGGAAATGCTGTTGGACCGGATGACATACCAATGGAAGCATGGAGGTGTTTAGGGGATAAAGTTGATCAGCCACAGCACCAAGTTATGGGAGAGAGTAGTGGAAGCTAGGTTAAGAAAAGAGGTGAGGATCAGTGAACAGCAGTATGGTTTTATGCAGAGAAAGAGTGCCACAGATACAATGTTTGCTCTGAGGGTGTTGATGGAGAAGTACAGAGAAGGTCAGAAGGAGCTGCATTGTGCCTTTGTGGACTCGGAGAAAGCATATGACAGGGTGCCTAGAGAGGAGTTGTGGTTTGCTATGAGGAAGTCTGGTGTTACAAAGAAGTACGTGAGAGTAGTTCAGGATATGTATGAGGGCAGTGTGACAGTGGAGAGGTTTGCAGTAGGTGTGACGGATACATTTAAATTAGAGGTGCGATAACATCAAGGATCAGTGTTGAGCCCATTCTTTTTTGCAAGAATTCTTGTTTGATAATGGACAGGTTGACGGATGAGCTTAGATAGGAGTCCCTGTGGACAATGATGTTTGCTGATGACATTGTGATTTGTAGTGAGAGCAGGGAGCAGCTTGTGTAGAAGCTGGTGAGAAAGATATTGAGGATGGAGCTGCCTGAGGAGATTTATGGATGTGTTGAGAGAGGACATGTAGGTGGTCTGTTTGAATGAGGAAGACGCAGAGGACCGTAAGAAACGGAGACGGTTGATCCGTTGTGGCAACCCCTAATGGGAGCAGCCAAAGGTAGAAGACATGGATACAAGGACTTGTTATCCTTGTCGTGTGTGTGTGTGTGTGTGTGTGTGTGTGTGTGTATATATCCCTCTACACACAACACTTAATGTGAACTTGAAATCTTTATTTCCAGAAGCTATTTATTTTCAGTGTGTCATTGCTCTATTTCCACAAATACAGCATCACACTCATTGCTCCTCTGCAGTTTCCTCTTGATGAACAGGAAATGTATTCAGTTCTTTGGTGCTTTTTAAAATACATCGACAGGTTTATATTTAAATGAATGCAGTGTGAGGAAATATACTGGTTGTGCAGTCTTTGCTTTGAAAAGTAACGTGTGCAGAAAGCAGCTGAGCAAGAAAGGAACAAGATGACGTTCTGCAGATCTTAGTGCCTGCGGTGGCCCAGACACCTCCTCTTATCCGTGTAATCAGAAACATAAATCACCGTCTGCTCTAACTGAATATACATTTCACTAAATTACACTTATTTAGATTTAATCAGTTTTATACAGGCATACAAAACAAAAAGATACACTCATATATATATATTTACAGCACTGTGCAAAAGTTTTAGGCAGGTGTGGAAAACATGCTGTAAACAAAGAACGCTTTCAGAAATAGAAATAATTGTCACGGATGAGGTGTGTTTTGGGCTCGGTAGAGGGCGCTGTGTTCTGACTGAGCACACCTGAGCTCATGAAGGCACAGGTGTGCTTCACTGGGGCTGACTATTTGAGCCCCGATGAGTCAAGACAGAGCGCGGCTCATTCGTTAGGCTCAGCCTACACGGTATGGTGGTTTTGTAACACTTAGTAATTTGGTATCTTGGTTTAGGCTGCAGTTCCTTGGTTTTAGTTAGAACTGCAGTCCTTGGATCTTGTTTTGTAACTATAGATAATAAAGGTATGTTCCGAACTCCTGGCTCTGCGTTGGCGTCCACGCGCTGGCGGCTCATTTTTGTAACGGTGGCGGGGGGCGGGAAGGACGCCAAACGCAGAGCTTACATAGTCAGCCCCAATGAAGCACACCTGTGCCTTCGTGAGCTCAGGTGTGCTCATTCAGAACAGAGCGCCCTCTACCGTGCCCAAAACACACCTCATCCGTGACAATAGTGATTGTTTATTTTTATCCATTTACAAAAAGTGAGCAAACAAAAGAGAAATCTAAATCAGATCAATATTTGGTGTTACTACCTTTTGCCTTCAGACCAGCATCAGTTCTTCTAGGAACACTCGCACACAGTCAGGGATTCTGTAGGATTATAGTCGGTGTCTGATCAACCAGTTTTACCAAACAGGTACTGATGATCATCAATGTCACACGGAGGAGAAACACAGTCATGTTTGGAACGATCGACCAGCCAAGTTCCTTCAAAACTGTGTGCAGGTGTACCTAGAAGAACTGATGCTGTTTTGAAGGCAAAAGGTGGTCACACCAAATATTGATTTGATTTAGATTCTCTTTGGTTCATTCATTGCATTTTGTTGACTGATGAAAATAAATGATGAACACTTCCATTTCTGAAAGCGTTCTGTTTACAGCATTTTTTCACACCTGCCTAAAACTTTTGCACAGAACTGTACATTTTCACAAAGTTTTTATGACGGTAATTTGCATAAACTTCAGAATTTTATGAAGATGATCACATGATCTCTATTGAAAATGCTTAATCCCCCCAAAAAAACATTCCCACTGTATTGCAGCTATGAAAGGACCTGCTGTCATTATTTCAGCGATCCTCTCATTAACACAGGTGAGAGTGTTGAGGAAAGTGAAAGTGACAACCCTTGTCATTGCAAGGTCACAGCACACAGTGAACCACAATGAAATTGGACCTCTGAATTTAACCCATGCACACAAACACCGTGCAGCAGTGGGCAGATATTGATAGCACCCAGGGAGCAGTGACAGGGACGGTACCTTGCTCAAGGGTACCTCAGGGCAACCTGAGGTCAATCAAACCCACAATCTTCCAATGCAGGGGCAACTCCCTAACCACTAGGCCACCACTCCCCCAGTGGAGGACAAGGCTGTTGAGGAGGACAAGGCTGGAGATCACTTTGTCATGCCGATTGAGTTAGAATAGCCAAAGAAAGTCCAGCAAGCACCAGTACCATCTCCTAAAGTTGATTCAGCTGCAGGTTCAGGGCACCATCAGTGCAGAGCTTGTGCAGGAATGGCAGCAGACAGGTTTGAGGGCATCTCCACTCACAGTGAGATGAACATTTTTGGAGGAAAGCTTGGCGTCAAATAGGCCAGCAAAGAAATCACTTTTCTCCAAGAAAAACATCAGGGACAGACTGATTTTCTGCAGAAGGTACAGGGACCGGACTGCTGAGGACTGGGGTAAAGCCATTCTCTCTGATGAATCCCCTTTTTGACGATTGTTTGTAGCGTCCAGTAAAAGATTGTCCAGAGAAGAAAAGGTGTGCCAACAGTAAATCACCCTGAGAACATTTCATGTGCAGAAATGCATCAACAGCAAGAAGGGAGGGTCTCCAAATCAAAGCTAAGATCTTTGATCAGATCTTTGATACTGAACTGTATCAAGTGTAACATAATAGGTGAGCAATGCCGATGTCTCTGCAAATGGTGTAGATCAAGCCAAGAATTTCAGAGTAGTGTATGACATGTATTAAAGCAGATTTAAGGGAAGCTTAACATCTGCTGCTGTGTAATGTGATGCTTTGAAGCTCCACGTAAAGCATCAGATGGAATTTGATCTCCCAAGTCATTTTTTAAATACGTGTTGGATTCAGGTTGGCTTCCTTTATAATCGTATGCTTCCCACTTTAAATAGATTTCCCCGTCTGGCTCTTCTCCTTTCTTTGTTCTTACTTTCATTCACTTTAACTGTGTTTTTTAATCTGGCACGCTTGAGTCAGATTTGGGCGACAAGGTCCACAAAGCCCAGCCTTGTGAAAAAAGCAAATGTACGGCAAATCACTCCAGGAAAACACAGATTAGTTCAACCAAGAGGATATTTCCATTTGCAAGGCTGTTAGAATTAAACAGGTGAAGTCTAATGCCTTGCTGTGGGCTCAGTATGAGGAGTCTCTCCAGGTTAAAGCATTGGAAACATTACATCACTTTTAAAGAGTTCAGATGTTTCTACTGTTCACATACGCAACTTTTCTTTAACAGGGAAATCTCAGCATCTTTACCTGCCAACTCTGCCATTTTTTTTTTTTGTCCGTGCCCATTACAGTTTAAAATGATGGAGATTGTTTCATTCTGTCAGGTGCAAGAGTGCATCACACAGCAGCTTATCAACCACATCATGTTGATGATGTTGAGACATTGAGACTCTAAAATCATTCATTATTCATTATCTCAACCGGTTATCCTGACCAGGGCCAGAGAAGGTGCTGGGGCTTAGTTCAGAAACACACAGACTCCGTCACAAACAGGAGGACATTAAGCATCTCCAGTGCCTCTGGAGGGGCAGTGGTGGCCTAGTGGTTAGGGAGTTGGCTCTGGATCAGAAGGTTGTGGGTTCGAACCCCTTACCGGTGGGCTGCCCTGAGATAGGCTGGTGACCTGTCCAGGGTGTGTCCCTATCCTTCACCCTGTGTGAGCTGGGATGGACACCAGCACCCCTAATTAGGACAAGTGGCCCAGAAAATGACTGACAGTCCCTCTGGAGTTCTTTTCAGGAAGCAGGAGCACCCAGAGGAAACTACAGACATGGAGAACATGCAAACTCCACACAGAAAGAACCCAGGTTGTCCTGAAAGGGAATCATTCCATCGCAGTGGGTTGACCGTGCCACCATGCCAGCCCCGTTCAAGACCATTTTGAAGAAAGGAACTCTTCCCAACATAGATCCTAACCTGGAGCATGTTTTGGTGTTGATGCTTTAGAAGAAAAAAGGCACAATGTTCAAAAGATTTGCAAAATTCTGATTTTTCCTGTTGTTTTCATCTGTTAAGTGCACATGTTCCAATTTAAGTTCACTAGCTAAATTTCAGTACTTCTGAGTCATTTTCTAAAATTGAAAGCTTTAAATATCAACCAGAATAATACGTATGCATTTTAATTCATATTACGAATAAAATAAATCTAGATGTAAGTTTCAAAGCTTCAAAGTACAGGTGTACATGCAAATACATACACATCTAAAACTGAGACTACTAAGGCGCAAAAAAACCTACAGGACAATTACATTTTTACAAAAAAAGGAGGGGACGTGGTACTTCATCCGTCACCCTGTTAAAATGAAGGATCTGCAGGATCTGCGTCATGGATCAATAAATAAATGAGAACAGAACATAAACACAAAGTCAGACTCCGGTCCTGCCCTTCAGACCTGACCCCATGCCTTTGCAAGCTGCAGTGTTTCAACACGCACTGATGTGAATATGAAATGGTGAGGGACTGTGGTTCTGCAGGAGCAGCTACAGGCATTGCTGGCTGCAGAGTTAGTCTAGTTCTCAGGGTCAGCTGTTACGCAGGACTGCAAAAAGAGTGATGTTGACATTGCTTTTCTATGATATCAGGACTGACATAACCCTTGTGATACATTTACAACACTTCAGCGAACTCCAAACACCCAGAGAGCATCTGCTCTCAGCCGGGATGCTCATAGCTCACAATGAAACAAGCACACTTGTTGATCAGAGACTAATTTTAGCATTATTGCAAAATCAGGTACTACAGTATACTGCATGGCCTCACTGTTGAAACTCCTAAAGGGTCTAAAACCAGTTTAAGGTCCAGTAAACACACGTGAAATGAAACAATAGAACTTTTCTATGAAAACCAGTATATAAGAAGAAGCTGTAACACACTGGTCCGGCATGGTAATGCCTGCAAACTCATTCTTTTATCATTTTTCTGCAGGTGGGTGTTATTAAGGGCATTTCCTGCAAAAGCATGATGATGAATAGGTTTTTTGGAATTCAGTGTTTATTAAAGTGTATTATTAAAATCTTAAAAACAGATATTCTTAATCCCAGACATATTTTATATTTATATGTCATATGGTGTCAATCTACACTTGCAATAATCTTTAGAAACTAGGCGGGTTTTGCACATAAATATAAAAGTCCCCTGATCTGAACCCCAAGGAAAACTCCTGGGGTGAGTTTAAGAGGAGAGGACCTAGGAGACAGGATTGTAGATGATCTGGAGACATTCTTTAAAGGGGAATAGTCTCAGATGCCCTGTTCTCTTTTCTCCAACCTCATAAAATTTTAAAGCAACTCAGTTCTGTTTTATTGCCAAAGGAAGGTCGTACAAAGTGTTAAAAGTAGAAGTGCTCATGATTTGATAAAAGTTATTGATCGATGCGCGATTTATTTTTCACATGGTTAAAATTAAGATTTGAGAAGATGTGAGAAGAAGCCCCTTCACCAAATGGGGTGAAAAAATTGTGGAGAGCACTGTATGACATATTTTAGCAGTCTAAAGGAACACTGCTCTCCTGTCTCTGGTGGGGTGGGGGCTTCCTGTAATGGACCCGACTCCTGCAGGGAAGCAGGTCTGGATTACAAATGCCTCTTCACTCCAGACATTTACATTTACTTATTTTACAGACGCTTTTACCCAAAGCGACTTATAAGCGTTCAAGCTACGGTGAAGTAAGAGATTTGCAGGAACATTTAATGTTAGTTAAAGTGAAATTGAATAAAATAAAAAGCATTAAAGTGCAGCGTATAAGATGTGCAGTGAAAGTGGTGATTAAGGAGTGAATAGTTAATAGGTAGGTGTGGGAAAGGAGGTGTTCTCAGAAGAGATGAAGAGCTACTTAAAGGCAGTGTGGGACAGCCTGCTCTGAGAGTTTTAACCAAGAATAAGAACATGCTGGACTGAGATGGCCTCATGCGAAAGGATGGCCCTGCCAGACGATGTTCCTTAGTAGAACCAAATGAAAGAGGAGGAGTATAAACCTTAAATAGCTGGGAGCAGATCCAGAACTCACTCTGTAGGTCAGCGTTAATGACTTCCTTTTTTGTTTTGGCAGCAATGTGTAGCCAGTTGAGGTCAGTACGTAATGGAGTGACATGAACCCAATTTGGCTGATCAAACAGCAGGTGTGATGCCATGTTCTGAACAAACATCTCCTTCAAACGAGTACAAATGAAAAGCTGAGAAAGATATGTGTCAGGTAAAGATATTTGATTTATAAACATTTCAAACAAACTCTTTGTCTCTGTTCTGTTTTAACTTCTGCAGTATTTTCCCAGCAATCCGGTAGCTCTCCAACACCTCCCAGTGCCCGTGTTAACTCCTGCCTGAATTCCACCATAAAGTCCTCCTCCTTCACCTTCCACCACTTGATCCTCCACTCTGTCCTCACTTTCCTCCTCTTCTTGACCTCCAAGGTCATCCTACAGACCACCATCCTATGCTGTTTAGCTACACTCTCCCCTGTCACTACTCTGTGTCTCCAGTCTCCTTCAGACTGACCCTCCTGTAAAGGATATAATCCACCTGTGAGCATCTTCATCCACTCTTATCTTCACCCTGAGCTCCTCCCTCTTCTAAAAATAAGTATTAACTACAGCCATTTCCATCCTTTTCAAAATCTACAACCATTTGACCTTCAGCATTCCTCTCCTTGATGGGTAGGTATGGACCTTAGCATCACCTCCTCATCACCTCTGTTCCCTTCACCAACATGACCATTAAAATCTGCACCAATCATCACTCTCTCTCCCCTGGGTAAACTCTCTATCACTTCATCTAACTCACTCCAGAATTCTTCTTTCTCCTCCATCTCACAACCAACTTAAGCACTAACAACATTCATTATCACACCTTCAACTTCCTGCTTCAGACTCATCACCCTCCCTGACACCCTCTTCACCTCCAAAACACTCTCCACATACTCTTCCTTCAGGATAGCTCCTCCCCCATTCCTCCTTCCATCCACACCATGGTAGACCAGTTTAAACCCTCCTCCAACACACCTGGTCTCACTACCCTTCCATCTAGTGTCTCACACAGAAGATCAACCTTCCTTCTCTCCATCACATCAGCTCATTCTTCACCTTTACCAGTCATGCTGCCAACATTCAAAGATCATTCACTTCCACTCTCCTCCTCCTCTTCTTCTTCTTCTTCTCCTACAGTAGCCCAGTTTACACCAGCACCCTGTAGGCTAACAGCACTGGTGACGGTCGTTGTTAACCCGGGCCTCGACCGATCTGCTATGGAAGTCCAAATATAATTATTGTTTTTTTTTCAAAAATGGATGGTATGGTCTGCTGTGAAATCGAATGAGTGGATGAGTGGTTTGGGATTCTCTGCCGAAAAGATCTAAAGATCTGGCAAAATGCAATTTATTACACCAAATGATTCCAGAGCTAGCAATGTATAAACCATGTTTTAAAAAAAAAAATCATGCAAGTGACCTGCAGTACTGGAGGGAAATCCTGCTGTTTACACTGATTGGGGGTTTCGAGATGAGATCATTCTGCCTGGTCTGCTGATTTCATACCAATGTTCTCCAAATGTGTCTGTATTGTCAGTTTCTCATGTTTCTCAAAACTGCAACAAAACATAACACAGGCTTTGGAAACACTGGGAGACATGAGTGGCATTTGCTGTGGGGCTGAACTGTAACCCCCTGCAATGCGGGGTACTTTTTGTACTCTGGCAGCGTCGGCCAAATCACTGCTTTTGAACTCAAGGACGGAGTGCAATCCTTTCATTTTTAGCCTGCGTGTGCCTCACGGATCAATAGCTAGAGAAAGTGACACCCAAAGGCATGCGCTACATCTGCAGCTTGATATTGCTGACTAACCCCGATAAGACAACATCTTGACGGTGTTAAAAAAAAAACAATCGTGATTGACAGCTGCACATTTAATAGGATCTCATTCAATTTGCATTACAAAACAAATCCTGAATAATTAATTCACATTTTAATTTAAGCGTCCGTCCTTTGAGAAAACGAGAGAGACGGGTAGCGACAATCAAAACATTCGTTCGGAATTAAAAAAAAGATCCAAGTGCGTTTTCCTACGAGAACCAGTGAGGAGGAGAGAAAAAAGCCTCATAATTAAAGCTTTAGTGAGGTTACAGCTGTAGCAGTTTCCAATCTCAGGAAATTAGTGGAGGCAGAAAACACAGGGGCCGATCGCAATCGCCACGTGTGTGTTGAGCTGATGAGGACAAATGAACAAACAAACATGCAGGAGAGAAAAATCCGCCACCGGAGGAGAGTTGGGATGCTGCAACCAAGCTGATTTCAATGCACATTGCACTGCAGGCCTTCCCAGGGTTACCGAGCAGTGGTCAGTGGATACAATGAGTGTGTCCTGTGTGTGTCCTTATCAGCTTAATGTGTCCAAAGACAGTAGCATGTTTCCATTTACAAATATTTCATATTTCAGTCAAACTTACTGGGGAAAATTGATGTTCAAAAGCATTTTATGCTGTTATTTTTATGCCTAAATAAAATCAAATCTAAGCTTCAGCAATCATTGCAGAAGGCCATCTGTGGTGACATTGGCCATTCTCCATGCTCCAAAAAGTCCAACCCGCATGTAAAGGAGGCAACATACGCAGGGGTTAAGAGGTTATATCCATGACTTATTTACTTCTGCATTTTATTTGCGTATGGCTGTGCAAAGATCTGAGATATATAAAGAAAGTCATTCCCTGTGAGCCAAATAATATCATTTTTTCAAGATCTATTGAGCAAAGTAAAAATATATTGAGCAAAGCAAAATAACACTAAACGCTCTTGTTAGAAACACTGTCAGCCTCTGCTTTTAGTAACTGAGGGGCCAGTACCTGAATAGCAATGATTTCAAACTAATGTTTTCTGCATTTGTTGAAAAGTATCATATTTTAGGAGTTGGAGCCACTTTCTCCTTAAAAGTGCTTCTACTTGCCAGCGGTGGCCGACTGTTCAGGGACGAGGCTCCAGGATCACAAGGCTGTGAGTTTGAATCCCAGATGAGTAGGTTGTGCTGAGGTAACCTTTAGCAAGGTACCGTCCCCATCACTGCTCCCTGGGTGATGGAAAGGGCTGCCCACTGCTGCATGGTTGTTTGTAGGATAAATGAAGAGGTTGCTGCGGCGCAACCGTGGCTTAGTGATGAGATTCGAAATAAACGGTTCGAACCCCAAACCAGTAGGCAAGACACTGTACCCATCACTGCTCCCTGAGCGCTGGACAGAGCGGCCCACTGTTGCACGGTGTGTGTGTTAAATGAAGAGGCTGTATTTCATTGTGAAAGTGACTAGACTTGTCATTGCAAGGTCATAGCACACAAACACCATGCAGCAGGGGGCAGCTATGAAAGCAACCAGGGAGCAGTGACGGGGACAGTACCTTGCTCAAGGGTATCTCAGGACAACCTACTGGTAAGGGGATTAAACCCACAATTTTCCGATCCTGCGGCTCCCTAACCACTAGGCCACCGCTGCCCTTGGCCGTGCCCGCTGCCTGCCAGTGGTTCACTGTGTGCACAATGACAAATAGTCACTTTCAGTTCGATGTTTTTGGACTACAGTTTGACAGAATAAAGATCATTCTGAGCTCTAGAGACTCTGTCTATGGCTTCAGGGTGTCCGATCTGAAACAGGACTGTTGCGGTTAGTGTTTCAGGCAGAAAGTGGAAAGAATGAGGTGCTAATGAAGCTGTTAGATTTCCCTCACAGCGACTCGTGGGTGTTTTTGGTTCAATAAAGGTTTGTGAATGTGAAGAGCCATTAAGGGTTTAAGAAACCTTCACAGAATAACTGAAGGGTTCGTTTGCTCTTCGCAATTAAACATCTCATTAACCAAAGACTCATCAGGAGCCTTTCTATAGGTGGTCTTTCAGAAGACGCTCACCTCTTCCCAAAGTGGCATCTCAAGAGCGTTGTGCAATGAACTCTCCTTGACAGCTTTGATTTGAAGACTTCAATTTACAACAAACATGCATGCAATTATGCAATTAAATGTCTTATTAATAGTTAATTGACTTTAATTCAGGGTCAGACACTCAAACTGTCCAAAAAGCCAGGTTTTTCAATAGGTCTGTATCTTTTCTCAGTCTGGCATTGGTACATAGAGAGTCCTTTGTCTCTGGCTGTGGGCCTTTGGCAATACAAATCTGCATATCACACAAATCTGTCCCAAATGCACACCTTTGGGACCTTTTTGCCCTCTACATCCACCCAATGATGTGACTGCAACGCTTAGGGCACCATCTGGGACAGGGCATCAAAAATGTAGGTCATGTGAGTCACATGAAGCCTGAACGTCCGTCCAGTTTGCTGCGACCAGAATGTCAGAGCAATTATCAGGCTTAGGAAAGCGGACATAATTCAATAATTGTTTAATGCTCATCAAGCACAGTGACAGGAAAATATCAGACGCAGTTGTTTAATGTCCTCGTATGAAAACCGTTGTAACTATTATTACAGCAGTCAAAAACTGAACAAACCCACAGCAAGCAGGACACGGCGTCCCAGCATGTGAATCCTAATGAGCTTTTCTGACCCGAGAGCAACTAAAACCCAATGATCCTGTTGTCTGATGGCAACACTACCGATTTCAACAGCTAATAAATAATTCAAGCTGAATCTCTCCAGATTTAACCCCAGTGCTGATACTGGTCCAGATATTAAAGGTCATGAGAGTTCACTGGAATTCAGAGCCACTCATAAATTAGATCTCCCAGTGCAGCTTTGTATCGTGTAAAGGCCACTCTTGGGGGAATTGTGGAAAACATTCCTTCTGGCCAATAGCTCATCGATCTAAAGACTTTAAACACTAATTGATTGATAATACTCTAAATCCTGGCCTTTTCAGATACAAAACACAAGATAAACCAGAAGTATTGGGACAAATCTGCATGATTATGATTTGATTTGGGTTGATTTGGGTGGCACAGTGGGTGGTGCCGTCAACTCACAGCAAGAAGGTCCTTGGTTTGATTCCCAGGTGGGAACTTATTTAGTTGGATACTTATTTAGTTAGATCTCTTTCAGAAGAAAAAAGAAAGAAAAATAAGCTGCGTCTAAAAAGTCATGCCTTCATTTTGCAGCTGATTCTGGCCATGAACGTCTAGGCAAAGGCTCCAGCCTTTTTCACCACCATAAAATATTTAACTTCATTCACGAACCATGTCTGAGATTTTGGACTGAGCCTCAAAGTGCACAGTCCATGACCCTGAGGTCTGGCCAGACTGAGACCATGGAGAGATGTTACACATGGAGAGCCAGATGTAAAAGGTCTCAGCTGGTTGCTCGCCCTCCTTTATAATTGCAGTTTTAATTTCAATGTTTTTGAGCCGTGTCCATGGTGTTCTCGCTAATTGCACCCATTGAGCCCTGTAGCGCCAAACTCATCAGAGCTTTGTGGGATTAAATCTGTTTTATTCAGTGATCCAGCCATCACAAATGGATGCCAAAACATCCAGTGTGTCCACGCAGGTGCTGCTTATCATGCAACTGTTCGCTGTTCGCTTTAAAATGTTCCGGGACAAGTCGAAAGGTCATGTGGGCATAAAAATGAAGTTCGTTCAAAGTTTTCAGATCATTAGGGACTCTGCAATTCTGCTACCAGGTCTCTGACATAAAGATGCTTTAAACTTGAGGTATTTGATTAAAGGGCAGTGTCCTGGAAAAAGCTGGAACTTGGACTAAATAGCATCTTTGGTGATAAACATTTTTCTTTTAATCAATGGCTATGGAACCCCAAAATGTTCATAAATGATGTTCAATGCATGATTATTACATATTATGAATGAATTACAAAAAAAATCTTCTTAACTTTACTGTGAAGCGTAAGGGTGCCATATAGTGTAGGGGCTACAGTTCCCATACCAGCCAGCAGAGGGCAGCACGGCCTGGAGGAGGAGGTGCAGAGCCACAGCTGATAATAATCAGCAGCGCTATAAATCTAAATCTTATACTGGCGTTGCTGCTAAATGTCTGTGTGACACACACACTACCTGACAGCAGGTCATATTAGTGTTTCAAGTTCTGGTGAACTGGGAGGTCCAAGTGCTCGATCCCCATCTCAGGTTTGTATTAAAGAAATATATTTCATAATGAAATAATAAATACAAAATAAACCAAACTTTTCTTTTGTCTTTCTTGGGCTCAGTGTCTTGAGCCAATCACTAAACTCTCCTGCTTTAGTTTTGTTGAGGAAGCCATTTCATTTTGCTCAGGTTAAGAGCTGGCCAGTTGCTCCTCCTGGTATTCTGGCAGTTCTGGTATCACTTCTTCTGCATCACACTCACCACTCTTGATCTTCTCAGCGCTGTTTTCACTCCAGCATTAAGGTAATGTAAGGTAAGGGGCAGCGGTGGCCTAGTGGTTAGGGAGCTGGCCACAGGATCGGAAGGTTGTGAATTCAGTTCCCTTACCAGTAGGTTGCCCTACAGTACCCTTGAGCAAGGTACTGTCCCTGTCACTGCTTTCCGGGTGCTTTCATTGCTGCCCACTGCTGCATGGTGCTCTGATGAAGTTCACCACCATCACTGTTACAGAAAAGGTCATTTTTTTCAATGTTCTGCACTAAAAGAGTCATCAGTGTTCACATAGCACTTATAAAACATGATTTCCATCACAAACCCAGACTGGTGGTTTTTCAGCGTTTAACAGTGAAATGAAAACCTGACACTTTAATCAAATCCAATTCTCAGCCATTTTAAAACAGAATCCAACAGGCACCTCATCAGCCGCTACTACTGTTCTGTCCATGCTCAAACCACAAATGGGATCTTTTGGAGATAAATGCTGGACAATTAACAGAAAATGGAATTTATCTTATTATCCAGTCTTCCAGTTCCTAATTACAGGACAGTCTCCCAGGAGCAACATGGGGTTGCCCAGAGGTGGCAGTGCTGAATATAAGATTTGAGACTGGACCACTTGCTCCATACAGTACCCTAGCCCTAGACCACCAACACGCCATAAGAGAAGAATCAACCTTAATGCACATTAAGACAAAGTGATTAGGGCCCTCATGATCAGGAGGTTGTGGGCTCAAGTCCCAGACCAGTAGGTTACCGTGAGGAAGGTACCATCCATAACATCCATTGCTTATTCTTAATAGTAGTGAATTAGTGCAGCATGTCAAGTGAAGCAAATTTTATTTATATAGCGCTTTGTTGTTGTCACAAAGCAGCTTTACAGAATCCGGGTCCGTGCCCCAGTTGGGTAAGCCGAGGGTGACAGAGTAGCAGCAGGCATGGAACTCAGGAGACCCTCACGGAGATCGATGGATGTCATTTATTCTGCTATGTTCTTAACTATGAAACAGTAGAAAATCTACCCAACATAGCATCCAGGAATAGACAGTTCAATTAATGAGCAAATTGCATTTGAAGCCCTTATTATCCCACGTCTTTCATTCCCACTAGTATTCCATGCCTTCCGGGGGAGGTTACATGTTCTCCACACCATGGTGGATCAGTTTCTATGACCAGGATAAAGGAAAGAAAAGAGCCTCAATGCACAAGGTGTTCCATCCCTTGGAGAAAGTGTCTATTTTTCATGATGAATGAGCTTTCTGTGACACAGGATTGCTCTTAAAAGGCACTCAGGGTACATTATAGAAGCCTTAGGCAATCAGTGCACTCAAGAGAGCACATGCTGCTGCCCACAACTTAGACTGCAATTAAATAACAACCCAGTCTGACACACTAATCATCAGGATACTTAATGTTTGAAAGGCTGACAGTAGCATTAAAAGCAGTTACACTGGTCTCTCCAAAGCGTCTGTTTGAGCAGTGTACTATATGGGATTTTCTCTGAACCCTATTGGACCACCTGGCTGACTAATGGCTTGAGTTGGCATGACTTAATCGCTTCATATAATCTCGAAAGGATGGACTATTTTAGGAATTCCTGGTTGAGTTTTTAGACCACAAATCAGCTTCTGATCCATTATTTTTAGTGTTTGCTGTCTCTCGGTCTCACCTGTTTCACAGAATACTTTCATTTTTATGTCCGATGTTCTTCCCCAACAGCACGCAGGATGCATTGCAAAAACCACTGGGAAACTTACAAAAGCTATAAAAGTCTGTTTTTCAGCTTCCTAGCAGCAACATAAGCTATCGGTCTTCTTTCTGGTTTAAGGCCGAAAGGCTGAGATGTTTGTTAAGGTTTCTGCAGACAAATTTCATCATCCCCTGAATCTATACTGAGCAGTGTCCAAACCAGATCAGGGTTTTGAGACTTTTCCATCTTAAAATAATGCGCTTTTCCTGTCAAACAATTCTCATGTTCGTATGGCACAAGGCCAATACATTCATGTGCATCTCTGCAAAATTATAAATCAGCCTGCTGGTAGGAAAAATGGCTGAACCTTGTGGCCCAGTAGATGTTTTTTAGATCACTTTTTACTGATATAACATTCAGCTGAATGTCTAGTTGCCTGGTGGTTTGGACTAGACACCATAATCAGAAAGTCATGGTTTTGAGTCCTGGACCACCCTGAGGTACCCTTGAGCAAGGTACTGTCCCCATCACTGCTCCCTGGTCTGATGTACGGCTTCCTTTTATTTCTTACTACACTGAGTGCATGGGTTAAACACAAAAAGCATTTTGTTGTGGTTCACTCTGTGCTGGGCTGTGCTGTGTCTGATCTAATCTAATTCTAAATCTTAAAACTTAACCGAGATTTAAAATTAATCCTAATATTGTTAATAATCGACTTAGTTTCACCAGGGAGGGGAACAATAATCCCTAGATAATCTGTAAAATTCACACCAACACAATTAATGCAAGAATCTGTCCTTTTTTAAGCTCCTCCCACCTCCAAGACACACCTCCACAAGAAGTCTTTTCTTGCGCCCCCATGGCAGGTCCGTAAACATGTTTATGACATATGTGGGGTGAATTTTTTTTAGCTCCAGAGTGTCCCTTTAAGCAACTATTGAAACATGAGGAAATAAGAAACTGTGTCCATTTACATTGTGCATCAAATTACAGCATCTGTGTTTAAAAAATGGCCCTAAAAATGGTCCCAGCATTTCACAGGTGACCCTTACATGACATTACTCACCTCTGAGCCCTCTGTCCCCGTTACAATTCCCCTGTTATTGTTGAATAATCATACAGTCTGTTCTTGGCTATAAAAAGCAACAGATTTAGTGCCTTTAGATGATGTAAAGTCTATTCCCTTGACTGACCGGTAAAGTAGAGTGCTGTGAACCTTGAGGCAGCTCGCTGACCTAACAGCAACCCATTTGTCCAATGATTTGCGGGACAGAGTGCAAGCGATGAATCGCAGCCAAATGGCAATTATGTTCCAGCAACCATGGACGGCTGGCAGGAGCACTATAGCTGTGCGTTTCCATACTGGAATATAAAAACATGCAAAATACGAGTCCTGGGATTTCACTGAGACTGAGGCATGTGCATGCAGGGAATAGTTTGTGGAAAATGATTGGCTCATATCTGCAGAGGTTATTTCACTGACTATGTGAATTTACTACACAGGCGTGCTAGTTTAACATGGGATAATGGCCGGCGTGCTTTGTTGTTGTCTAAGCCTTACTGCTCACCAGAAAAGACCTTTAAAGGAAGTAAAGGTAATGTGGATCAATGGGGGTCCAATAAATCACCCAGCAGACTGTGGATGGATTTTATTAGTTTGCTATGTTGAGAGTCATTTTTTTCTTGACTCCTTTATTGTCAGGGTATTTGAAAATGGGAGTAGCCTGATAAGAGAGGGAGTAAATACAACATTTTGAAGCTGAACGTTTCCATACTGAGATGAAGAACGTCCATGAGGTTACATTTTGATTTACGTCGGCTTAACATCTTAATTTAAAAGAAAAAAAAAACAAAAATCTGCATAAAAACTCACAATTTCTGATCTTCGATTAGGGAAACAGAAAGGAAGCACACCACATCAGCTGGGAAATCCTACTGGGAAGTTCTGCAGGGTGTTCTCCAACCCTGGTTCAGCCCAAGTTTCAGTCTGGCTGTTTATACCCAGTGGAAGCTTTTGCCATCTGGCAAACAAAGCAAATGCAGGGAGTCCCACAATTTGTAGGCTGATAAAATATTAACTTGACGAAAATCTTTTTTCTTTCATTTGGTAACGCAGAAGAAATACTGGAACACCTAGATAACTGAAAGCCACCCTGACGGTTATTCTAGGGCCCAAAAAAGAACAAAAAGCTGAAGAAAAGTCTGCTAGACACAGATCATCAAAGATGTTGCACCTGAGGCCGAAATTGTTATCTGGCTGAGACTTCGCAGCAGTTAACTCAAGATGAGGCGGAAATCGAACCCAATGCTATCATTTCTTCCTACGAGCATCCCTTTGGCCAGACATGCTGGCTGACCACCATGGTTTTTCAGAGTGGAAATAAATATTTCATTTTGTATTACAATCAAACATTGTAATATTTTCTTTTTCTATTATATTTAATATTTAATATTAATAATATTTAATCTTGAATCTTGTGATTCAACTGAAATTTTCGTACTAATTCATTTTTTTAAATCCATTCATTAGTACAAATTCGTACATTTTTTAATTGAGATTATTTTAGACAGCTATTTAAAGCACCCAGGGAGCAGTGATGGGGATGGTACCTTGCTCAAGGGTACCTCAGGGTCTGGGATTCGAACCCATGAGCTTCTGCTCCTGGAACCTAGTCCCTAAACACTAGACCTGCTGCCCCTGCTTTTGTGACTCAAACAACTTCCTTCTACCTTTAAGATACATCAGCCAAAGGGATGTTTTTCCTTTGTTTTTAAACCAAAATATCCTCCTATCACGTCTGTTCTTGCAACACAATTGGAGGTCAGTCTTCCTTCAAGGGACTATTTCCGTTTTACTGAAATATGCTCTTGTGCAAACATGAGAAAATGAGACTGTCCCTTTTGTCACTGTCTCCATTTACTGCATGTCAAATTCATGTGAGATAAATAAGTAAATAAATAAATAAAACTAGTCCCAAGAATTATGTTTCAGTATTTCGTTGGTGAAATTAATCCCTCCAGTATTTTTTTAACAATTTAATCTTTAGCAAGAGCTGCTTATCCCAACCTGGTTGCGAGGTGCTGCTGGGAATCATACCAGCACTCAACGAGCGGAAAGGACCTGGACGGGCCACCAGTCAGTCCGTCAGACCTAAAGGGAAATTTAAGTGAAAGTGACTATTTGCTCACTCTCTCCCATTATTTAAAGGCAGATGTGTGAAAAGTGAAGTGAAAGTGACAGTCAGTCACAACTTTTATGCAAACGCACCGTGCAGCAGGGGACAGCCATGCATCCAGCAAGCAGTGACAGGGACGGTACCTTGTTCATGGGGACTTCAGGGAACGCACAGCCTTCCGAGCTTGGGGTCTAGGTCCTAACCAGTAGGCCACCGCTGCTCCAGTGAATTTAGCCTCTACAATCAACCTGAAGTGCATGTCCTTGAGCACTGAGGAGGAAACCCTTACACGTGCTACAACCCCTGAGCTGTCCCTCTAATATACTCATTTCTAATCCTGTCCATCTTTGTCACTCCCAATGAAAATCTCCGCATCTTTAACTCTGACACCTCCAGCTCTGCTGCCTGTCTTTCCGTCCGCGGAAACCTCTAGTATCTACAAATGCAATAATCCTCTATTGCAAGATTTTCTGCTAGCAGTTAATGGGATTTTCAATGTTTTCTAGCACTAAGCTAACAGGGGTGCAGCTGATCATGGATATTTGGAGCTCATAACTGCTGGTATCGGGAATGAAAGCAGGATATTATTAATGTGTTTTCTAGCTCAGAATGTTAGTTTGCGAGACAAAAAATCATTACTGGAGCTCAGCTGCAGTCTTGGTGAGCCACAGTGCTACATGGCTCCATGTTTTTTCTGACGTGCCTGATCCAATTTATCTATGTGCACCCCAGCCTCGCCTTAACAAGATCAACATCTTACTTTTCTTGTTTCTCCTTTTCCTCCGACTCCAAGCTGGCTCAAAGACAAGGCTCATTCTCATGACACAGAGTATATTTCAAAGTACGTGAATTTTATTTTTCCGATGTCAGTGTGCAATCTTGCGTTTTTTTCCTTTGAAGAAATGATGAGCAGTAATACCCTGTTCCTGCCTGAATCAGAGAATATGCAGCATCTTTCATGATGACTGCAAAATTACATAAGCATTCATTTTTCGCAGTATCTGAATCTAGTAGGCCCTTGAGAGCATGCGCTGCATAAGATTGAGGACAGCTCTGCAGATCATATAAGCCAAGAGCAGTAGCTGCTATTTTTTTTATAGATTTCAGAAGTACTTTGAAGTGTGGCTGATGAAGAAGGGGATACAAACAACTGCAGGAGATAAAAAATAAATAAACAAGTAAATAAATTCCAAGAAAGAGGTGAGACTTCGCTGTAGGAGTGGTACTGCAGGCAGGTCAGCGGAGATGAAACACTGAAATGCAGGAAAGAATTCTCTTTCATTCCACACGTGGAGTCCACACCTCATTTCACTGGAAACCCCTCGGTCTCGGGGAATTGATTTGTTTGTATTTCGTGCACTTTGTTGTTGTTGTTTTGGAAAAGCTTTGTGTGATCAAAAGAGATGGATTTCCTCTTCACAGTAGAAAAACCTGGGGTAAACTGGAGTAATCACTTTCTGAAAGATTGGAAATGCATGTGTATGCACAATTTATGCCTTTCTTACCTTTGTCATAATGAGTGCATCAAATGAGAATGAATGTTTTTAGTGCTCCAGGCAACGTGCATGGTTCTAGATAAAGCAGTTCCACCCACTGAGCGTTCAGCATCAGCAGTAAACGAATAACCTGATCATCTGGAATCATCTGCTCCTGTTTCTTCACTGCTTCATGTCTTAAATTAGACGCTTTGTTCTGCTTGAAGGTTCAGACGTAGATCACTGTGTGGATTAACCAACACAGAACTATCAAACTGCTCAGGTACAGAGACTGGACTGAACATGAGAGACAACAACACTGTCCTTCAGGAAGATCTGGAGAACTGTTCCTCAACATTAAAAATACAAGAAACTTTTGCGCTTGAACGGTATCATTTCTCTGAGGACTGATTTCTAAGTAGCTTTTTATCAGATCCAAAACAGAAAATAAACACATTGGTTATAATAATTGAGATATATTATTCTGACTGCAGCTCATTTGGAGCAGTGGTGGTCGCTTTTAGGGACGTGGCCTCAGGATAAGAAGGTCATGGGTTTGAATCCCACATCAGTAGGTTGCCCTGAAGTACCTTTGAGCAAGGTATCGTCCCCATCATTGTTCCCCAGGTGCTGGATATGGCTGTCCACGGCTGCACGTGTGTGGGGGTTAAATACAGAGGATGCATTTCGTTGTATTTCTCTGTGTGCTGTGTTCACATTGACAAGTAGTCACTTTTTACTTCACTTTCACTTCATTTGCTCCGATCCTGAAGAAGAACGTGACAGCAGGTCTGCATTAGATTTCTGTACAACTGAGTGAGCGTTTAAATCAGCAGCTGTGCCACCGAAACAAGTAAACAAACTGGAGCTCACCAGAAACAAACAGAATGCAACCAAGATTATTAATTCTTAATTCTTAATTCTGAATAAAAGCCATAGAACACAACAGGTACAGTGAAGTTTCTGGACATTCTGGCCTTCTACGTCCAATCAGCATCCCCCACCACACCCCCCAACTGACAGCGACCCCCTCAACCCCAGTGTCAGTGGCCCTTGGTTGTGTGTAATCCCATCAGCATCATGACCGTTATGGTCAACGGCGAATGACAGCCATGATGTTATCTGTAATAACAGAAATTGCTTTATCGTGAAGATGGTTTTATATTTACTGCCTGAGCTTAAGGGCTAGCTCTAAACTATAAACAAACATTTTACCGAGATCTATTGCATAAAACTGACAGCCAGAGAAGAATGACAGTCTGGCAAAGATTAAAGTACAGAGCTTTTTCGCTCCTCCGTAAAACAGCACTTTACACTTTTTATGCTCAGTTCCTTTTGCCTAAATAAATGCTGTTGTTTGCAGGGGTTTTATTACCACTGTTATGATCACTGGCTATTAAAATGGTGCTTAATTTCCTACCGGCTCTGTTTGGTTCCCCTCGGCTGAGGTTATTGCCTCTCTGTTGTGTGCAATCTCCCATACGAGTAATAAGCAAGCCACAAAAGAAACAAACCCAAAGGCCTTTTCTTAGCCTTAGCAATAATGAACTCATCAACTCATCACTCATAACTGTTTGAAAATCACACTGTGCCTTCTAGGAAATGGTAGAAAAGGCATTCCAGCCTGCGATATTTCCAGTCTACAGAGACCTGCTGCCCGCTGTGATGTGAACAGCAGCACATGATGAATATATTGTCACTGTTGTAAGGAAATCCCATCATGGTGAATGTAAAGGGAAAAAAACACGCTTCAAATGCACTACAGTGTCCTGAGAACCTTGAGAAATAGCTGGCACATGAGACAGATGAAAATGGAGACAGTGACTGCAGTGTGTCAGATGTCTCTCTCCTGATTCCTGTACTCTGGAACAGCAGGAGACAGCTTATCTCAGCGTGCAAGAGCCTGTGCTGTACATCGGCGAAGATGGCAAGAGCACAGAATCCGGGGGGAAGGAGAAAATGCAACACCTCATCCTGGAGACAGCGAGGATGCAACAGAATGCAAAATTTGCGCTACAATGTCATAAAGATCTCAAATGTCAAAAAGTAACAAATTACATTCCTTTTGTTCCAACAGAAAAAAAATGCATTCAATTTGTTTTTTATTGGCCTCGAAATATTGCAGATTGTAGCAGATGATCCATTTCTTCCTGTCCTCTGCATCTTCCTCCTTCACACCTGCATGTCTTCTCTCTCCACGTCCATAAACCTCTTCTTTGTCCTTCCTCTTCTCCTCCTCCTCCTTCCTGGCAGCTCTATCCTCAACATCCTTCTCCTGATATAATCCTTGTCTCTCCTCTAGACCTCCTGTCCTAACTAACACAATTTCGTGTTTCTGACTTGGTCTCCATACTGTCCAACCTGAGCTGTCCTTCTACTATACTCAGTTCTAACCCTGTCCATCCTCGTCCATCCCAACAAAAATCTCAGCATCTTTAACTCTGACACCACCGACTCCATCTCCTGTCTTTTCATCTACCGTTTCCAACCTGTAATGCGTATCTGGTCTCACTACCATCCTATAAACCTTTCCTTAAACTCTAGCTGGTAGCCGTCTGTAACAGATCACTCCTGTCACTCTTCTCCACCCATTCCAACCTGCCTGCACGCTTTTCTTCACACTTCATGAACTCATCGTTACTCTGCAATGACTGAGTTTTAAATTTAAATTTCTCACCCCCATAAATCCTTGCATTTATGCACAGCTTGAACTTTCCTGTTGCGCTCTCTGCAGTCCTGTCCACACTAGACTTTTGTCTCTTTTTACTTTGCTTTGTGAGAACCTGTCTTAACCAAGCTCCATACTGGAGGGGTGGTGTCCAGCACAGCTCACTAATCCTGTCAGAACCAGTGAGCTCAACCAGGTGTTTGAGCTGGGAAATCACCAACCTGCTCAAAACCAGTCCTCCAGAACTCATGGCACCCCTAGTCTAGATGGTTTAAAAGACAATCAAAACCAACCTGACTTTACTTAACCCAGTCAACCTCTTGTAACCAGCATGCACTTTGCTCTCATTGACCATGTTTTAGACTCAGGTCTTTCTCCTTTAACTCTCCTACAGCGTTCAGTATAAATTATTACACATTCCTTAGTGATGCCGTAGATAAATTCATAATCCTAATGCATTCTTTATTGTTTTGCTCTTTTGCTTCAATACCTTTGTGCCATGATTGCTCGCAAACTTGCTTCCTCCTGTTCTAAGACTATTCTTCTTTGCCGGGTTCATTAGGACATTCGAACAGTCTAAGGCACTGTATTCAGGACTGTGCACAGCCATATCCAGGACCCAGGGAGCAGTGATAGGAACAGTACCTTGCTCAAAGGTAACTCAAGGCAACCTACTGGTCTGGGATTCAAACCCATGAACTTTCAGTCCTGGGACCTAGACCCTATACACAAGACCAACGCCGCCCTTGGAAGAGGTGTAGTAGGGGCCTAGTGGGGTAGGGTAGTAGGGGCCTAGTGGGTAAAGACCAGGCCCCAGGTTTGGTCATGGGTTTGAGTCCCAGACCAGTGGGTTTGTGCAAGATACCCTAGAGCAAGGCACCGTCGCCAGCACTGCTGTCTAGGCACTGGAAATTGGTCATCCAGTTCCATAGTGTAGAAGCATGGGTTTAATGCAGAAAAAGCAGTTTTAGGAATTTTATTCTGGATCAATAATGTTTTTCCGGTTCTGATCTCTGGCTTGCTCATCAGGGGCTTGCACTCTTTTAATGTAGGTTTCTGTTTGCTGCTTTATAATGTTTGGAAATGCTATTCGCGTGTAAATTTGACTTTAATTGTGAGGAAGAAAGAAAGAAAAGTTTGAAAGGAGCTTTCCGGTATCTGGGTTAGCTGCAGAAGCTTTGGACTGGATGTGAATATCTAAATGAAATACATCAGTATGTTCAGCCTTAGGCACTCTTCCCCCAGAGTTAGGAAGACTGATGTTGTCCATATGATAAAAACATGGCTCTCACTTTCTCACTGAGAAACGAAAGTGGCTCTGCCTGTCCATGCCAGCTTTCATCAGTCTGATGAGAATTGGACTTGCTTAACAAGCCACTACCTGTTCTCTCTCCATTTCTGTTTCCTGCAGAATTCACCGCAAGCTCAGAGAAGAAGCTTCATGTCAGAGGATTAAGGTTCTTCTTGAACTTTAATGTATGTTAATATGAGGATGTTTTAGCCTATTCATTCATTGTTCAGAGCTCTTCTCAAGCCACGTGAAGTGAAAGTGATGTTTCTGTCATGGTGAACACACACCCAGTGAACCACAACAAAATGCTTCTGCAGATTTAACACACACACCCAAGCGGATCAGGGGCAGCCATGCATCATACCCAGGGAGCATTGGCAGGGACAGTCCCTTGCTCAGGGAGCCTCAGAGCAAACTGCTTGTTCCAACCTGGGGACTTAACCACTAGACCATGACCTTCTGATCCTGGGACCAGCTCACCAACTACTAGGCCTTCTGACGGAGAGCTTACTCTTCCGAGCAGAGGTGGCCTAGTGGTTAGGGAGCTTGCCCCAGGCTTGGAAGGTCATGGGTTCAAACCCCAGACCCATATTTCTTTGAGGTTCACTGTGTGATGACAAACAGTCACTTTCACTTCACTGAGATGTTTAAGGTTTAAGTAGCAATAGAAGTGTTTCCATGAGACACCATGCACAAAAATATCAAAATAAGTAGTTAATTGCTTTTAAACTCTTTGTACCTTGAAACCTTTTATACCTCACTGGCATATTTTGTCTAATTAATGAGAATAATATAAAACAATTGGTCATATATGTAGAGTCGTGTGCAAAGGTTTTAGGCAGGTGTGAAAAAATGCTGTAAACAGAACGCTTTCAGAAATGGAAGTGTTGATCATTTATTTTCATCAATCAACAAAATGCAGTGAAGGAACAAAAGAGAATCTAAATCAGATCAATATTTTGTGTGACCACCCTTTGCCTTCAAAACAGCATAATTCTTCTAGGTACACCTGCACACGGTTTTTGAAGGAACTCGGCCGGTAGGTCATTCCAAACATCTTGGAGAACTGAGCACAGATCTTCTGTGGATGTAGCTTCCTCACATCCTTCTGTCTCTTCATGTGATCCAGACACACTGGATGATGTGGAGATCAGGGCTCTGTGGGGCCAGAAGAACTGATGCTGCTCTGAAGGTAAAAGGTAGAAACACCAAATATTGATCTGATTTAGATTTTTCTTTTGTTCGCTCACTTTGCATTTTGTAAATTGATAAAAATAAACAATCATTATTGATATTTCTGAAAGCGTTCTGTTTACAGCATTTTTTCCACACCTGCCTAAAACTTTTGCACAGTGCTGTATATGTATACAGTATACATGTATATATATGGTGGTGGCCTAGTGGTTAGGGAGTTTGGCCACAGGGTCGGAAGATTGTGGGTTCAAACCCCTCACCAGTAGGTTGCCTTGAGATACCCTTGAGCGAGGTACAGTCCTCATCACTGCTGCCTGGGCACTTTCATTGCTGCACGGTGTTGGTGTGCATGGGTTAAATGCAGAGGTCCAATTTCGTTGTGGTTCACTATGTGCTGTGCTGTGACCTCGCAATGACGTGAATAGTCACTTTCACTTTTTTCATAAGATTTTGAAATATGGAAACTTGGCCTGAATATTATTCATTTAAACTTCTGACCAATGTCATATTTTTATTCTGAACCCATTTATCAATTCCAAGGTTTTGCTGCTTCCGTTAAATGTTCAATCAACGTTCCCACCTTTCAGACTGTCCAGAAAAAAGCATTATCAGTCAGTGCCAGATTTCACAACAAAGCCCCATTCTATCTCTGAACATTTTCTAAAGGCACCAGAGGGACAAGGCAAGTTTGTTCTGTTAGTTTGAAGTATGATGATAGGTATAAGAAAAAGCCCTGGGTCTAACATTTTTTGGAGCAGCTGGACCAGGATGATTTGGATTACAGGTAGGGCTGGCCAGGATGAGGTGTAAGATAATTACTAATACTAATTTAAAAAGAAGCTAGAATATACATGCATATACAGTTAGCGAAGCGAGGGCCTAGTCTTTAGGGACCAGGAACCAGCTCCAGGATCCAAAAGGTCGTGGGTTAGAATTCCAGAACAGTAGGATGCTCTGAGGTACCCTTGAGCAAGGTACCATCCCCATCACTGCTACCCAGGTGCTTTTAAAAGCTGCCCTCTGTTACACCCTCTGTGTGGGTGAAAAGTAGACGTTGGATTTCACCGCGTGACGTGTTTCACAATGACAGTCACTTTTTAGTTGGGTGGAACAAGTGGTCCCTGTTGCTTTCACTGCAAATTGATGATAAAACTGTGTTCAGATTGTGCAAAATGTATAATTATCTTTAAAATCCATGTCGCGTAAGTCAAGGTGCAGGAAATTAAAAGCGATTCATTGCTTTAATCATTTGCCAGCTTTAATTATAACGTTCACTTCCGATGCAAATAGTGTATAATTGCATTGTTTTCCCTCTCTGCATTAATATCAACGCAATGCATTCATTTCCCAAATTTCCTCCGAAAATAATCCAATATGTGCCCAACAAACTGTTTTCTTTTTTTTTTTTTTGCAGTTCATTTATGATCACTGGCTTACCAGCAAAGGAACTACCAATCACATCTATCATCGATTATGTTATACAACTTCACAAAAATCACATATGTGTTCCTTGCAGAATGCTCAGCTTGGTTCACCAGATATCCACTCTGATAATGTCTGGCATTGTAAGCAGGCAGAACCATCTGGGTGATCTTGTTGTTTTCTGGCCTTTGGATCACAGCGGCTCACAGAGCGATAACATTTGCACTTATCTGACCTTAAGAAGAAGGGAGTAAATAAAAGCACTCTTGTTCTTTGTATTTCTGTACCATCACCGTATTAAATGACTGGGGGAAAGGATGGCTAGAGTGTGGTAATTACACTTACGGACCCTGTGACTGGCCCGTGGTTGACTCCTGTTTCTTTCATTTAAAAAGCATTCAAAACCCAAGCCTCAGCGACACACAAGCCATGATCTTCATCTTCTTCCTCAAGCACAGACCTGGAGATGAATGTTTCCTGGAAGATGAACACCAATGTGACCCTGCAGGCAAGCAGGACATACTGACCCCCACAAATGAAACCGCAAAGCCCCCTATGGTGCAGTAGAGAAGCACCTGGTACCCAATTTAAACTGGTGAGTCAGGGACTGTGAGGGATGCAGAGTGTTTGTTATTGGAGCTGAGAGAATTGAGCTTTGGGGAAATGTGTCAGAGCTCCACTGTTTTTCTGTTCCTTTAACACGTGAAGCCAGAGGGACAGCAGCCTCTGACTTCAGCCCTGCAAACAGCCAGCAGGAGCAGTTCCCTTAAAATTGACCGAGGGCGCTCATTCAGAACAAGCCATCCGAAATAACTTCTTGAAGAACTGACATTTACATTTTGGCAATGAAAAGTATGTAGCTTGAAATTGCAGGAGTTGCTGGAGCATATCTAAGAGAAAAACAGAGAAACACCCTGTACAGGTCATAAGCAGTACCTCCTTTCATTCATCCATCCTTCTTTCCATCCATTCATTCATTGTCCTAATCACTTATCTTGAATAGGGTTTCAGGTGTGGGCATAAAGCGGAGAAACCCTTGGGAAGGTCATTTCTGTACCTCCATCCATTCATGCACCCATCCATCCATGCATCCATCCATCCATCCATCCACTGAATTAGCTACTACTCAACTTACACAGTCCTGTTTAAGAGTAAGAAACCTGCAGGAACCTGGTGAAGAGGTTGCATGGAGATGTTGGACGCTATCAGTATGTGGTCACATTTAATTATTCTGAACAAGCAGGCTCTTGGTTTGAAAAAGCCAGGCAAGAAATGAAGCACAAGAAACTCTTAAAGAGGGTCAGCCTGCAGCAGAAAAGGTCACTAAGTGTGGGGATGTATGGAAAAAAAAGAGGTTCAGAGGAAGAAAGGAACCCGTTGCTTTC
>CM029377.1:2653876-2718876 GCA_017165825.1 Hepsetus odoe
CTTTGGGCTGAAGCAGAGGTCCGAAAACTCATTTTGTGTGCACATTTATAAATAGCAGAGCTGTGCTGGGCTCTTTGGAATGATGTCATCGAGGAACCTCTATTGGTTCCCGAAAGAACTTTTGGATTTCTGGTTCAAGAATCACTGTTGTAAAGAAATCAGAGAGAAAGAGTTTGAGAGGAACTGCCATATATGAGGTTTTCCCTACGTTCGTAAAAAAAAAGTACCTGAGATATAAGTTTTAATCCTTTAGCCATCCCTCATTTCTTCACATTTGAGACAAAAAGTGCAAAAGTCTTTGGCCACCCCTCATTACTTTATATTTCCCCAGGAAAAATGAAATGACAGATGCAGTGTTTCCTTGTAAAAACGCAATGTAAATCCATAAAAGAAAGTTGGTAGAATCTGCCTTAAAGTCGATATTTGACCACCGTTATACTTCAGCACAGCCTGAGCTCTCTTAGGTTTGTCGTTTCTCTAAGTCCTCTTCAGGAACAGTTATCCAGCCTTCTTGAAAGACGTTGCAGATCCCTCATTAAGATGTTTCACTCCTTTTGTTTCTCTGTAGCGATGATCTCACACTGATGCTGAAACGAGTCCGTTAATGGGACAGCACTGAAAATGAGAACCAAAAACATTGATCTTCAGGAAGCCTGGAGAGTGGTTCCCCAGCAACACATTAAAACATACAGGAAAATCTGGCTCCTTGGAAGGAAAATGAGAAGGAAGGATGGGTAGCGCAAGACTTCTGTAAAGAATTTGTCAATACATAGAACGATATATAAGCATAGTGTCAATTTTGAGGCGTAGAGAGAGAGAGAGAGAGAGAGAGAGAGAGAGAGAGAAAGTGTGAGACAGGCTGCATGGTAGTCAATGCACACGACGTGATGATATGAAAATGGTAATGAAATTGGAAATACATGTTGCCTTAAACTACATGTCTTTTAGTCGCTATGGAAACACATCTTATGTAGTTTCTAGATTGAATAAAAGAAGAAAACCAAGCTAACTATGGCACCACCAGATACACGGATTTTATTGCCAATTGGGGAAATTCAGTGGCAATCCTGTAGGTTTAAAGTGATGAAATTTGAACATTTTACATACATTTAAAGTTTTTTTACTCTTATTGTTTGTCCGAGCCTTTTATCTTCATGAAACTTTTCAGGAAGTTTAATTCCAAGGAGAGATGGCCCACTTTTCAGAGCAAAGGTCAGAGTAAAAATTTCACATTTGTTGCTGCTGAAGTAAATATTTATATTTACAAGTCTGCTCACCGTCCAAAATTCTTGACATTCAGCTTCTCCTCCAGCTGCTTCCACAAGCAAAACACTTGCATAATAATTCTCTCTTCTGCTCACTCTCTAGAGAAAGTGCAGCCTGCTTGGCTAGAGAGCTGAAAAGGTTTGGATTTGACACTGTAGACCTTACGATCACTAATGAAAGAACACAGGGCATCATTTCCCTTTTATTTGTGGGCCCTTTTTCCTCACTAAGACCCTGGTCATCAGAGGCTAAGAGCTGATAATGAACCTGCGCTTGCCTCTTCATTAATGCACATAATGTGGCTCCCCAATGCCTTGCAATTACAAGTTCATAAAGAAATTATTATAAATTCAAAAGTTCATTTTCCAGTGAAGTTTGTACAGTTAAAATTTCCAACTACACCAATGCAGACTTTTTGAGTAGATATATATATTATATAAGCAGTTCCAACCACTCCAACCACTCATGAATCACCTGATCATCTGGAATCATCTGCACCTGTTTCTTCACTGCTTCATGTCTTGCTAGACGCTGAAATCTGCTTGAAGGTTCAGACGTAGATCACTGTGTGATTAACCAACACAAACTATCAAACCGTTTGTGTACAGAGACTGACTGAACATGAGAGACGACAACACTGTCCTTCAGGAAGATTCGGGAGAACTGCTCAGGTACAGAGACTGACTGGAACATGAGAGACAACAACACTGTCCTTCAGGAAGATCTGGAGAACTGCTCAGGTACAGAGATCGACTGAACATGAGAGACAACAACACTGTCCTTCAGGAAGATCTGGAGAACTGCTCAGGAACATCTGACTCTTTAGAAGAAAAATATGCAAAAATGTCCTTCAGTAGCTATCGGTCATGTTCTGTTCATTTTTTCTGTTTTTTATCGATTTATTAGCTGATAAAATATGTTTGCTACTGAAACTGCAGAGCGATTGTTCTGTTAGCATGTTGTTGATGTTAGGAAACATTTATACATTTTAAATTGCACTTAAATGTGTTCAGTAGACGCTGCACAGCTCATTCAATATTTTTTTGCAATAGTTAAACATAAAGCGTGAGCGTCCTATAGATGATATTATCCATTTATCATTGATAGCTTAGCCCTTCTATCTATTATTATGACCAGCCTTCTCTGAATCAGCCCATGTCATTTTTTATTACCCTCAGCTTCAAGTGAATGCAGAGCACAAGGTCAGACGCTGCAGGAATACTGTTTCAGACTTTTCCCAGCAGGGCAGGATGAGCTGGGAAAGAATAAACGTTTCCATCCACACTCAAAAGTCAATATTCTCACACATTTATAGCAACACAGATTTGGTTTTGGTGTCATGTGTTAAGGGTGGAAAATAATTGAATGAAACCAACCAATTTAGAAGCTTTGGATTTTACTTTGCAACAGGAATAGAAAGTTGTGCAGTGATGGAGAAGATAGCATGCCTTGTTGAAGGTTTGGATCTTTGGATTGGTTTCTGTGCACTCCTTCACTCGCTCATAAACCCTCCTCTTTATGTTTTATAGGACAATAAGACAACGGGGACAGTGATTTATAGCAATATGTAAAAACACATGTTTACTTAATATTTGGTATGATCACCATTACTCTTCAGCACAACCTGAACTCTCCTAGATGAGCTTTCTTGTTGTTTCTTTGAGTCGTCTTCAGGAAAAGTTCACCAGGCTTCTTGAAGGACTTTCCAGAGCTCTTCTTTGGACATTTGGTTGCATTTAATTTCAGTCACTTTCCAGATGATCCCACACTGCTTCTGCTTCTGAAGCTGCTCAGGTACAGAGACTGGACTGAAAATAAAAGACAACAACACTCCTTCAGGAAGATCTGGAGAACTGCTCAGGTACAGAGACTGGACTGAACATGAGAGACAACAACACTGTCCTTCAGGAAGATCTGGAGAACTGCTCAGGTACAGAGACTGGACTGAAAATGAGAGACAACAACACTGTCCTTCAGGAAGATCTGGAGAACTGTTCTTCAGCAACACATTAAAATACATGAGAGTGAGTCTTTGGAAGCAAAACTTGAAGAAACGAGGAGCTCAAGAGAAAAGCAGTGGTTTTCCTGCAAAAACCAAAGCAACTGAAAGAATTTGAAACAGTTTGTTTTCGCAGCTCTATTTACAGTTATTGATCACATGTATTGATTACAGCTGTAATGCATTACTGTCATTGAAATGAAAGATCTCCCTGACCTCCCTGATATATATATAAAAACAAACTTAACATGCTTTATTTTTCCAAATCTTTTCCAAAATAATTCAACTTTTTAAAGTATATTTGCTCAAAAGCTATAAACTACAAGAAAGTTTTAATATTATATTACAACCCAGCAACACCACCAAAGCCAAATGTCTAGTCTCCATGATGGAGATGAGGTTACGGAGGTGGACTGGGTCAGCATTGGACATTGTGACTGGTCTGTTTCTGACACCTTTCATAGCCAACATGAGCTTTTCCAGCAGTAGCTCTTCTGTGGGATTGGTCCAGATGGGCCAGCTTTCTCTCCTCAAATGCACCAGTGTACCTTAAACCCACCTGACCCTGTCAATGCTTCACTGATTGTCCTTCTTTGGACCACTGACTGCCAGGGACCCTTCACAAGACCTGTCATTTTGGAGGTGTTCTGATCCAGTCCTCCAGCCATCACAACACATCAGCTCCAAGAACTGACTGTTCATTTGCTGTCCATTATACCCTGTCCATGTGCCACAGTATGGAGATCATCTGTTATTCACATGTCAGGGGTTTTAATGTTGGTGCTGAACAGTCCACACAGTAGTTTCTTTCTAAAGAAATGAAAAAAAAAATAGTGCATGTACTGAACATTACATCGAACGTTATTATATGCACGGAAAAACCCTTAAACTAAATTTGTGTCATTTAAAGTTTGTGAAAGAAATTGATCAGTTAGGTTCCCCCAGCTAAAGTGGAACATGTTTAAAGTGAAAGTGACTACTTGTAGTTGTGAAGCACAGCACACAGTGAACCACAACAAAATGAATTCTCTGCTTTTAGCTACACAGAGTGCAGCAGTGGGCAGCTATATCCATTACCCAGGGAGCAGTGATGGGGACGGTACCTTGCTCAAGGGTACCTCAGGATGACCTACTGGTCTGGGATTCAAACCCACAACCATCCGAACCTGGGGCCTCGTCCCTAAACGCTAAACCACCGATCTCAGGTTTGCTTCTCTATTTCTCTTTCCTGTGTTCTATTTATTTGGTTTATTGGTCTTGTGTTTGTTATATGCACCAGCACTCTTTTTTCCAGACCTTTCCATGATGAAAGTTAAAATTTTAAACTGATCACCCTTTCAGCACCTAGAGAAAAATTCCGAACCCTGGAGTGCTCTCTTCAGCCAGACTTTGGGAGTATATCTGTGGGCCTGAGGCCCCTTCTGCTGTTCCGTGGAACCTACAAAAGCAGGCAGAGGGCTCTCCGCAAAGGAGAGCAGCAGGGGAACAGCTTGCATTTGTGTTAGACCTGCATATTAAGTGCATAGATGTACACAGATAACTGCTGACACACAATCTGGATCTGCAGTCGTCTGTGGTCCCTCAGGTATCCACTCTTTGAAATGAAGCTTCTTTAATGCTGTAAAGTTTTTCTTACTTGTAGCTCAATTATTCTCCTGTTTCTTATACTTTCAATCCATATTTGTATTTTTAGTAGAAGTAGCAGTTAATAAAAAAGTGCTATTAATAAAAATTTGTGAGTGCAGTTTACTCGTGCAGAATATTTTGTAGTCACTGAAAGATTGCAGCGTCAAACCAGTGGGTACGGATTGCAAATAAAATGTAAATGTAATTCAGAAAGTAACAATGATGTGATGAATTATAAATTATTATGGGATATGGGTGATATGGGAGAAATATCACATGTTGATATAATATATTGGTGCATGTTTTCAGTCATAACATTTATTTATTATTTGTTGATTTAGAAAATCTCTCTCACTCACTCATTTTCTGAGCCACTTGACCTGATTAGGGTCACAGGGGGGTGCTGGAGTCTGTCCCAGCTCTCACATGGCAAAAAGTGCGGACACACCCTGGACACACTCACACATAGGGGACAACTTAGCATCTCTAATCCATCTACATATCTTTGGACGGTCGCAGGAAACCAAAGCTCCTAGAGGAAGCACACACAGACACGGAGAACATCTCCACTCCACAGAGAAAGGACCCGGACCGTCCCGACTGGGAATCAAACCCAGGAACTTCTCACTATGAAGTGACAGCGCTACACACTGCTCAATCTTGCCAGCCGTTTAGAAAATCTCATACATTTAAAGGGAAAACTGGAGAACCAGTAGAGGCACAAAAGTATAAATACAATGTTTTTCAATAACATCTCACACACTATGCTTCAGTGAATCTGATTAAACAGCAGTAATCCTGCTCTCTTGCTTGAGAAACATGCAGCTGTTTAGTGTTCTCGAAATCCTAATAATAGCTTGGTACATTTATTAAACATTCTAATGTAATTAATCACAATGATGATAAATGTCATATTGGCAGGTCCAGAAAGAATGGAAAAACGTATAACTCTATATTCTGTGGATTAAAAGTTGCATTTACCAGTGACTCCAGCAATGATAAAGGAAGATATTCCCCATGACTCTCTGCAGACCAGTACTGCCCAGAGTTGGAATATGAAAAGGTTTGATTGCCTAAATTTACATTTTTATTTTCCTTTTACATTTCCATTTAGTGTCCCACCTCACCCAATGACAAATGAAAGTGAAAGTGACTATTATCGTCATTGCGAGGTCACAGCACAGCACGTAGTGAACCACAATGAAATCGAACCTCTGCATTTAACCCATGCAAACACCGTGCAGCAGTGGGCAGCTATGAAAGCGCCCGGGGAGCATTGACGGGGACGGCACCTTGCTCAAGGGTACCTCAGGGCAACCTATTGGTAAGGGGTTTGAACCCACAATCTTCCAATCCTGTGGCTCCATAACCACTAGGCCACCGCTGCCCCATAGAAATATATGCTTATTCTCTTCGTATCTTTCATTTTTTAATTTTCTCTTTAGCTTACTAAGGTAGTGTGGTAACAAAATATTGAGCGGTGCTCTAAAAAGTAAAACACATCATTTGAAACATGCCTGGCTTTATCTGGAGATTAACTGGCTTTAACTTCGGCACACACATTGCACCTGTTACCCCATGTGGTGTAGGTTTTAAGTTTTGGATTTAGTCCCAAATTTAGTCCCAGCCATTTATATGCCACGCCCAACCAAGCTGGGTGAGTGGAGGCCAACTTTCGCGGAGAGAAACTGCTGCCACTGCTGCTGAGAACGTGGGGCATCCTACCCACCCAGGTGCCAAATATGCTCTCCTGGGTCGCTGTCATCACCAGGGATCAAATTCGCGATCTCCAGACACTACAGTCAACACTTAGACAGCTGATCCACTCAGGAAGCCCTCTGCTCCAGACTTTGGTCAGGACTGACATGAGTCATTTTTCTCGTCTCCTGTGATGGTACAGTCTGATTGTGGTTATCGTCTTTTGCCAGGTGTGGCTTTAAAGCAGCTGGCAAACGTGTCATTGACAAAGTCCTTGTTGTCATGCAGCTGGAATGATTCAGGTCCACCAGCTCTGCCCCCGTCTTTGAACTGCTGAATATTTCGTCGATCCCTTCTAGTCCGAGGTTTTCTGTGGAAGGCTTTGAACCCGATCCAGAGCAAGAGTGTGAGTGACCTTGAAAAAGCTTTTAAAGAATTTCAGAATTTAGAGAGTCGACTGTATAATCAGCAGCGTTTGAGGACGGAATAAAAGGTGGGACATTATCGTAGCTCTTTTAGCAAGAAAAATCCTTGCAGGTCAAGGATGATAAGCCTTGGAGTGGCACACTCTCAATCAATAAATAATTTATATTTTATGACACTGTTTCCATCTTCAGAGTGATGCACATCAGTTCTTGGCAGTCCTCTGTTCACACTTCAAACCAAAGTCTTCAGCTGGTCCTCAACCAAGCTACTGGCAGTTAACAATAATACATGTGTGAAAGCTGATGGTTAAGCAGAATATGCTTTTTAAGTAAGGAAACAAGTGACAGGAGTGATCTGTGACAGACGGGTACCAGTGAGAGTGAAAGGAAAGGTTTACGGGATGGTAGTGAAACCAGCTATGTTATACAAGTTGGAGAGGGACAGCTCAGGAGGGACAACCTGGAGAAAAAATCTGAGAAGTGAGACTGTTGTTTTGGACATGTGGAGAGGAGAGACAAGAAGTATATTAGGAGAAGGTGCTGAAGGATAAAGAGGAGGTTTATGGATGTGGGGAGAGAGGACATGCAGGCAGTCAGTGTGAAAGAGGAAGATGCAGAAGTTCAGGAAGAAATGGAGAATTCATCACATTTTGCAGGACAATAAATCTCCAGCACTGGAACTGAAGAACAACATGCTGTAGCATCTCTTCAAAATGCTCTCCTGCATTCATTTTTTGGAGTCCCATAAAAATGTTGTTAGGGTCATAGTTCCAGCTTGTAAGTCAACAAACTGGTTAAATGTTAAGGGGACCGAGAGGACAGAAGACTAACCACAACTCGCCAACAAAAGAGAGTACAGATCAGGAGATCCTCCACAGCCCAAGAAAAACGGTGGTGAACTCTTCAAAGAGCTGCAAGGCCCAGATGTGAGAAAGAGAGACCTACAGAGATGGATGGAGAAAGTGTCGAATAATTGATATTATGAGGAGAGCCGTTTTAAAGTGGCTGTGATGTGACGTGTGTCGGCATGGTCGTGTCTTTGGGGATGTGTTGATGTGGGACACTGCTGATGTTTACTGGGAATCTCACCAGGGGACAAAATCCCCTGACAGAGCCTCTACTGAGCTCATGTCCTCATTTACACGCCTCTTTTCACACTCACTACCACCTCTTTCCTCTTTCCTTTCCCCCCAACAGTCTGGGATTTCACTCAACACTTAGTGCCACTTAAATCTCAGCTCAGGTTTCGATAAGTAAAGAGGAAAAATACACACAAGAGGCAAGAAGAAGAAGTTAAATACGGAGTACTGCTAAAGTTCTGAGCCCTTCATTTCTTTATATTTTATATGGAATCACCTTGTTTGTGCAGAAATACTATATTTATTCATGTCAAGCTATCCTTAATTGGTCACACTGAGTAGAATAAATGAAAGAAATGTGTTGAAAAGGCTAGATAAAGGGGTTCCAGCCACTCTGCATTTAGCATCAGCAGTAAAGGAATCCCCTGATCATCTGGAATCATCTGCTCCTGTTTCTTCACTGCTTCATGTCTTAAGTTAGACCCTTTGTTCTGCTTGAAGGTTCAGACGTAGATCACTGTGTGGATTAACCAACACAGAACTATCAAACTGCTCAGGTACAGAGACTGGACTGAACATGAGAGACAACAACACCGTCCTTCAGGAAGATCTGGAGAACTGCTCTGGTACAGAGACTGGACTGAAACTGAGAGACAGAAACATTGTCCTAAAAACACAAAGTGTGTTTTAACTCTAGGGTATGTTCCAGATAAAGCTTTTGCACACAAATGACTTAAAACCTGCTTTGAGATTATTTGGAGGAAATGGGCTGAACTTGTGTGTTAAAAGCCACTTCACCTCCACCTCCACCCCCCCAACACACATAAGCTGTAATTTTGTACCAGACAGTTCTTCAAAATGATGATGTAAATCATTTAGGTGTGAATTCTGTGACTTTCTTATTTCATATTCTTTATTAAAATATACAGTCGTGGTCATTTAATCATTACATAAGTACTGGTTTTCACAAAGTTTGCTGCTGCAGTGTTTTGAGATCTTTTTGTCAGATGTTTCCATGGTGACCGAAGTAGAATTCTAAGAGCTTTTGGCCATGGCTGTGCATGATTTCTCAACGCTTGTTCCTGCATTTTGTTTGGGCTAGTGAAGAATACAAAGGTACGATTGTGTCGCTTTCAGTTTCTTTGAGTAATGAAACATACATTTTGAACAAGAAAACATGAGTGCAAAAACATCTTCATTGGTATATTACTGAGGAAATTCATCATTATTGAGGCTTTCCATTTAACACAGCCAACAATAAAGGCAGCATGGAGCTTATTTTATACAATTTTAGAAAATAACAATAAAACGCAGAAATCTCCAATTCCAATTCTGATCCATTTTACTCGGACCAGCATGGACATGAACAGGCTGAGTAGTCTGATGGGAGAAAAAGGAGTTTTAAAAAATCCAGTCTGAACCTGAAAAAATGATAAAACTGCAAAAAGGTTCTGCCTCCCAACGTTTATGAAGTGAAAGGTTTAAAAGGTGCAAATCAAGGCCAAGAAGCTTGAGACGAAACAGAAGAACATTCAGTGATGAATAATAAATCAAGCTTTTCTAACCAAAGCTTCCTAAAGGGATGTATGTAATCATTTGTACTTCCAGTATCTCTGTTCATTTTCTTTACGGGCTTGTTATTTTTTTCAGAAACCCTTTTAGATGTGTATACATGAGGGGAAAAGCTTCTTCTCTTTTTTCTTTTTGCATTGCACGCATCCCAAGGGCTGTTTTTTTGTTCATGAGTCATTAATAAATATTCATAGACTTTTAGTTCCCTCTTGTAAAGAATGTAATTTGTTACAATGTTCTGATTGGACATGCACTGAAAATGTTACTTCTACACTTGCATGTTGTATATCATGCATGTCGCTCTGGATAAGAGCATCTGCTAAATGCCATAAATGTAAATTTTAAAAAAGAGTTAACTACAGCCCTTTCCATCCTTTTTGCAAAATCTATAACCATCTGACCTTCAGCATTCCTCTCCTTGACACCATCACCTCCTCATCGCCTCTGTTCCTTCACCAACATGACCATTAAAATCTGCACCAATCATCACTCTCTCTCTCTGGGTACACTCTCTATCACTTCATCTGACTCACTCCAGAATTCTTCTTTCTCCTCCATCTCACAACCAACTTGTGGGGCATAAACACTAACAACATTCATCATCACATCTTCAACTTCCAGCTTCAAACTCATCACCCTCCCTCTTCACCCCCAAAACACTCTCCACATACTCTTCCTTCAGGATAACACCTACTCCATTCCTCCTTCTATCCACACCATGGTAGAACAGTTTAAACCCTCCTCCAACACACCTGGTCTCACTACCCTTCCATCTAGTCTCTCACACAGAAGATCAACCTTCCTTCTCCCCATCATATCAGCTCATTCTCTCCCTTTACCAGTCATGCTACCAATTTTCAACGTTCCTACCCTTCCTCCTCTTCTTCTTCTCCTCAGTGGCCAACAGTAGCCCATTTTCCACCAGCACCCTGTAGATTAACAGCACTGGTGGTGGTCATTGGTGGTCCTGGCCTTGACCGACCCGGTATGGAAATCTGTTTTGTTGTCTGCACAATGATTTGGGTAAAGTTTTACACCAGATGTCCTTCCTGATGTAACCCTTTCTATTTATCCAGTACTGGGACCAGCACCAAGAAATAAACTGGCTTGTGTGGCCCCAGTGGCTGGGTTACCCCCCCCCCCCCCAACCAAGTATTCCTGAATTATGCAGGTAAATGCTTTTCCATGTCTCAAGGTTCTTTACCCTCATCATGTACCTAAGCTTATCCTTTCTTGCTATTCTCATGTGTTATACAAGCATGACACAAAAGTCTTGAGCCCCTCAATTCTTCATATGAAAATTATCCAACATTTGCAGTGAATTATTGTAACATGCAAACTTATATATAAATCCAGTCTAAAAGAAAGTTTAAATCTAGCCAGCTTTAAACTCAAGCTTTCTTGTCGTTTCTTTAAGTAGTCTTCAGGAACAGTTCTCCAGGCTTCTTGAAGGACATCCCAAAGCTCTGCTTGAGATGAAAGCTGTGTTTTGTTTCTGTTCTGTGGAGATGATCCCACACTTCTTCTTTGAAACTGCTCAGAGACTGTACTGAAAATGAGAGCCAAAAACATTTTCCTCCAGGAAGCCTGGAGAACTGTCCCTGAACAATAAAAAAATATTAAAAATCTGGTTCTTTGGAAGGGGAATGTGAAGAAATGAAGGGTGGGCCAAGGTTTTGCATGGTATTTTTGTTCTGTTTTTGCCTGTTTTTTCTTCCATCCATCCATCCATCCATCCATCATCCATCATCCTATTCAAGGTCATTTCTAGAACGTTTTCTTCCCATCTTATATTATTATGGAATATCCTTTCAATTTCACACTGTTCTAGAATGGTTTCCTTGTATCTCACAATGTCCCAGATTGTCCCCTGCATTCCACACTGTTCTAGAACATTTTCTCCATCTCACATTATTCCAAAATGTTCTCTGTTTCACAATGTTCTACACGGCTTTCCACCCAGCTCACATCATTCTAGAACGTCCTTTACATTTAACAGACCAACACACACACACACACACACCCGGGCAACTTAGCACCTCCTGTTCTGACCTGCATATCTTTGGTCTGTGGTAGGAAACCAGAGCTCCCAGAAGAACCCCACACAGACACGGGAAATACATACATCTTCATACAGAAAGGGCCCAGACTGGGAATGGAGCCCAGTACCTGTGAGGGAGCAGTGCTGTCTGCTTCCTCTGCACTTCCTGAAACCTCTGCAACATCAAAGCCTGGAGGATGAGGAGCAGAGTAGCACCGCACACAGCCATGCTCCCAGCGGCACGGTGTGTGTCTGCGAGAGAGGGGGAGTCTGAAGCCTGAAGACTTTGATAAATGCATTTCATTTCACAGCCTGTCACATTAAAGCGTATCTGTTTGCGTTCCTGTGCAAGCTTTAACTACTCTGTCCCCTTTGGTAATTGCACCGGCGTCATCAGACTGAAGAAACAAGACATCAAACGTGCTATCAGTGGATCTGCGAGAAGCGCTCCCTCCCACCCTCGGGATCATCATTAGCACCCCACGACCACCTTATAATCATCTGCAGCATCAGGGCGATTATTAAACGGGAGAAGCATATGTGCACATCGCAGATCCTCCCGCCTGACACGGCTCGGCTGTTGTCTCACTGAGGAGCCTGTCAGGCACGCGTCCGCATCCTAAGCCAATTAATGACATGCTAATAGAGGTCCGACAGCAACACAACAAATACGACGTGCGATAATCAAGGGCCCGTGAGACAATTACTTCCTCTTAATCAGTCACGATGACCCAATTTTCGATCGTGGAGGAGCCAGAGATCAGCTCGCTCACACTTCTCATTTAACACTCGAACGCAGCCAGAGTGGAGGGGAAATAGAGCGATTCCAGGGCAGATATGAATGGGAGAGAGGTAAATCCCTAAAGTGGAAAAGCATGTCAACACATTGATGCACAGGTTACGTGGGAGGCCTGGGTTCGATTTCTTGGCAATGCACAATCCTCTTTTGCAGGAAGTGGTTCTTTTGGGCAGTGGTAGCCTAGTGTTTAGGAACTAGGCCCAGGATCAAGAATCATGGGGTCGAATCATGGACATATGATCAGAGCTCCATGTGAGGTGCGTCTCATTTGGGGCAACGCTGGTCTAGTGTTTAGGAACTAGGCCCAGGATCAGAAGGCCATGGGTTTGAATTCAAGACCAGTAGGTTGCCCTGAAGTACCTTTGAGCAAGGTACTGTCCCCATCACTGCTCTGCAGAGGATGCAGTTCCTTGTGATTCACTGTGTGCCATGTTTCTAAACAAGTCTCAGCAAATTCAAACACTGGGCTTGTCACAGTTCCCATCAAACACCAGACATCTCCAATCATTATCCAATCATTGCACACAATCCCTCACACCTGGTTAACCAGCTATTGAAGGATTGCCAAGCCAACCCAACATTGTCGGTTCTTTGATTGGTGTACTGACCCTGACTGTGTAAAATAAAGTACTCGGTTCCTGCTGAGCACTTGCACCTCTGCTATTTTCCTTTTCACACCAGCAAATATGACAGTGCTGATGAAACAATGCTGGTACCATCCATGTTCTCCTTTATTCACACTATTCTGGAGTGTTCTTCCCATTTCAAGGTGTTCTAGAATGCCTACCAACAATCTCCCATTATTCCAGAATGTTTCTCCATTTCAAGGTGTTCTAGACTATTTCCATTTTCACACTGTTCCAGAAAAGTCCATTATCTTACAACTAGTGAAAGAAAAAGTGAAAGTGACTACCCTTGTCATTGTGAAAGGCACTACAGCACAACACAACGAAATTCAACCTCTGCGTTTCACCCATATACACACATGGGCAGCTACTGAAAGCACCCGGGGAGCAGTGACCGGGACAGTACCTTGCTAAAGGGTACTTCAGGGCAACCTACTGGTGAGGGAATCGAACCTGCAATCTTTCAATCGGGGGCAACTCCCTAACCACTAGATCACCGCTGCCCCAACTACATTGTTCCTGTTATCTTCTACCACCGTACTTTAGACTGCCCTCCTCCATATACACTGTTCTAGCTTATGGTTCCAACATGGGTCAACTTTTTTTTTTTCATTTTTTGCTTTTCCTCTCAAAACTCTTTTCTAGAGGTTTTCTAGAATGTGCCCCCCAATAAATGCCATACTAGAATGTCCTCCTGTTCATATTGCTCTAGAAGGTTCTTCCCTCTTTCAAAAACTTCTAGAATATTCTCGCTACTTGCTGGTTCTAGGATAGGGGTACCCAACTCCGGTCCAGGAAGTCAGATGTCTAGTGCTAGTTCCCCTTCTTAAACACACTGTGGCAACTAACTGGTGAGTCAAATCAGGTGAGCAGTTCTTTCTCTATTCATTCTTAAACAATAATCATCATCATCATCACCACAACAATAATAATAATAATAATAATAATAATAATATGTTTGATGGGGGGTAAATGGGCATATACGCGCTTGTCTTTAAAAGCCTGTGTTGAACGGATTTGTATGAAATCAGCAGTGGCTCTTCTACGATGTTCACTCCAAAGGGCTCTTTTGGGATTTCCATTTTTTGACTTTTATGTTTGACAGTGAGCGCTACATGAGTTTTAACTGTCACAGTGCAGCCTCTGCCAAAGTTAACTTACAGAGACTCTCCATCTGATTGACAGACACTAATGGTCATATGCAGCATCTCTCAGGCTGAGCACATAACTCTGTTCTGCACTGAAACAAGCTGAAATCCATATCCTGAACTGCTGGATGGGGAGGAAGCTGCCTTCAGAGATGGTGTATTTTCTGAACTCTCTAATGGCTTGGCATGTCTACACTCAGAGAAATGTCATGACTCATTCCTCATCTTTTCCTTCCTTTTTATTTCTCCCCTGCATTTAAGGGGTCTACAGGAGCTTCAGTGGTGGACATCCAGTGCAAATCTAGCCTTTAATGAGGAGCCCTGAGTGAAGTGTGCATTGAGGAACCCACCTTTCTGTGAAGCTATCAGATCCAGGTACATTTTGGATGAGGATAACATTTGGATGTATGTGAGTTTGAGAAACTTGTGAATTAAAAGTTACAGAGAAGAAGATAACCTCAAAAAATGATGAGTCATGTTGATAAAACATTCCAAAATTGGGATTCTCCAATATCCCACAGGGATGCTGAGGCCTGTCCCAGCTCTCACTGGGCGAACATCCTGGACAGGATTTTAGTACATCGCAGGGAGTCACACACACACTCACACCTCTTCTTCTTCTTCTTCTTCTTCTTCTTCTTCTTCTTCTCGTTCTGTGGAGATTTTTGGGAATTTTAGCTGGACACGAATATTCACTTTCACTTTCACTTCTTCTTTTTCTTCTTTTGGCAGCTCCCTTTTAGTGGTTGGCAAAGGAAATCATCCGTCTCTGTTTCTTCCTGTCCTTCTGCATCTTCATCCTTGAAACTGACCGCCTGTGTGTCCTCTCTATTTGGTCTTCCTCTTTTCTACTTTCCTGGCAGCTCCTTCAACATCCTCCTCCCAATATAATATGTCTCTCCTCTGGACATGTCCAAACTAATGCAATCTTGCTTCACTAGTTTTGTCTCCAAGACGTCTAACCTGTGCTGTCCCTCTAATACACTCATTTCTAATCCTGTCCATCCTCATCACACCCAATGAACATCTCAGCATCTTTAACTCTGACACCTCCAGCTTTTCACCAGTACCACCATCTCCAACACTTAAAGCACAGCTGCATAGCATAGTCCCTCCTCTGGACATGTCCAAACCAATTTCGCTTCTCCGACTTTGTCTCCAAACTATCCAACCTGAGTTGTCCTTCTAGTATACTCATTCCTAATCCTGTCCATCCTCATCACTTCCAACTCCACCAAACTCTTGCCATCTCCAGCACTGTTGCTTATCTTTTCAGCTCCACCGTCTCCGATCCAGATAACATAGTCAGTCACACTACCATCCTGTAAAGTTTCCCTTTCATTTTGCTGGTACCTGTCACAGGTCACTCGTGCCACTCTTCTCCATCCATAGCGACATACCTGCACTCTCTTCTTCACCTCAGCTTCTTTCTGTTCCATCCTCACACCTAGGGGCAACGTAGTATCTCCATTCCACCTAACTTGCAGGTCTTTGGACTGTCGGAGGAGACCAGAGGTACCCTTGAGCAATGTACCATAACCATCACTGCTCCCTGGGATATAGCTGCCCCCTGCTGCACATGTGTGTAGGGGGTTAACTCTAGTAGGGGCAGCAGTGGCCTGGTGGTTAGGGTGTTGGCCCCGCATCGGAAGATTGTGGGTTCGATTCCCTCACAAGTAGGTTGCCCTGAGCAAGGTACTGTCCCCATCACTGCTCCCCGGGCTCTTTCAATAGCTGCCCACTGCTGCACAGAGTTTGTGTGCATGGGTTAAAAGCAGAGGTCCAATTTTGTTATGGTTCACGCTTGCTGTGCTGTGACCTCGCAATGACAAGGGTTGTCACTTTCGCTATATGAAACTTCAGACAGTTCACATCTTCCTTTGTTCTCTCCAGATGCGTAGTCTCTGAGAAACTTAGTAAGACTAAACCATACACATGAACGGGCTAGATCTCCAGGCCAGACTAGAAAACCTGCATTCTCCACTGACAGCAGCCAGACAGCAATTAGCTCCTTCTTTTTATTTTGTATTGATTTTTCTTTACGAATCAGTAAGGAGTGAAAATTAGGTCGGGATGTGTTGATATTACACATTGATGGTAATTAAATAAGCATAAGAATATGAGCCAAAAGCACTATTAAATGCATCTTTTGTGTGATCAGATTTATCTCGTTTAGATTCATCAGCATTGGTGATTAGACTATACAGGGTCTTTATTGGGGCCCTTGATGAAGACATGGAAGAGGGATTGAATATTTACCTCATGTAGGCTCCAGGCTTTCTCTGAATGTAGCACTTTTGTGGGGTAAAATGAGTCAAATAAAAAAACTGATAGGCGTTTAGGGGTAGAATACTTGCCATGTACCAAGAGGTCACAGACTCAAATCCAGGGAGAGTGTGCCTGTAATAAGGAACTGGAAGTTGCTCTGGAGAAATGGTTCCACGAAATGCCATGAATATAAATGTAAATCCCTTCTTTCGCTACTTTGCAGGCAGTTTAGGGTCTGGATCAGGTGGGGAAAAATTCTGAATGGGATTTTAAACCATTTTAGCAAAAAAATTCTTGGGAATCTTCCCCAAGAGTAAGATTTAAGCTGGATATGTTTCCATTAATAAGTTTATTTGAAAACATGTCTGGAAATTTGCAGAGTTCATGATGTTGGTCTCCAAACAAGAATTCTTACATCTACAAAATCACACATCAAGCACCACACAACCCAACAACTACATCAAAATGACCATCGACAAGTCTTGATCAATGGTTCCAAATTTTGGTCCTGGAATAGTCTGATGTTTTCATGCTCAAAAAACCTGATACTGGTTCCTCAGTTGAAATGGACAACAGCAGGAAGACTAGGACTACTCCAGGAGCAGAAGTGAGGAACACCTTTTAGGCTTGCAAAGATGTCCGGAGCACCTCGAGGCATATCGCTCCATGCAATTTTCCACACTGAGTATGTGTGTCTCATGATTCTTTCTGACCTTGAATGAACTGAAAGTCAAATTGACAGTGAGATTAGACCTGTCTGAAATGATAATGAAGCTTCCTGTTCACATCCGTTTCCATTTCCTTTGTAAGTGGCTCCAAGTTAGCAGGTATGTGGTCATTAAAATAGTCACAGAGTCACTTGCAATGGGACGTGCCTGTATAGGGGCCAAGGATCAGAGAGTTTCCAACATCAAAGCCAGGCTTTAGAGTCATGCTCAGAACCATTCAGAATGATATCCTCATTTCAAACAGCAAGGCCACGGCCAATGACATCTTTGATAATACCAACTCTGTTAGACCTTCCTTGGTGAATGGAAAAGTAGCTGAAACAGGACTTTATTGCAATTAAAGGTTTCTCTTTTTGTGATATTCTCACACCAAAATCACCCACTGGCTGCATTTGTATACTTTTTGCAACTTTTTGGTTCTTTTTAAACAGATTTAAGTCATTTAGAGTTGTTTGATGTGATGCAGCATCATCATTTTCCACTGAAGGTGATAGAATCCAGACATCGGAGTTATTTAATGCCCCAAAAAGCTTCCTCACAGATTTTCATTCAGTTTGCCATGACTTTACTGTCAACATATTATATAAAAACTCATGGAAAGGATCACTGCTGGGTAAAAAAAAGCTCAGTATTTAAAAAAGTATTTAAAAAAGCTCAATCTATGGGCGATTCCATTTATTCTCACATTTAAACTGGTTAACCACTGATTAACCCTGGACTGTGTCAGGTTATTCGTATTTCTACAAATTTACTTCTAGATTTTTACAAAGCAAAGGGTGCCTGGAATCAACCTACTTGATTTTCATATTACTGTCCCGCTGCTCTTATTGTACATAGGACAAATAAACATAAACATTAAAAAAAAACTGCCTCAAAAGATACTGGGTAAGAGCAAAGTGTACATTTTAGAGATAGTAAAGAGGTGAAAATGTAGAAAAACCATAAATTTAGGGCCACTTAGGAAAAGTTAGCCCTGCGCAGGTGGGTCTTTAGACGATGAATGAAGACAGGTGGGAGATCTGGCCACAAGGGGTAGTTCACTCCAACAACGAGGAGCCAGGACTGAAAACCGTCTCAATGTGTGTCTTCATCTTTTGAGCAGTGAAGGTCCAAGACGAGCAGTGCTCGGTGTTCTGAAATGTTCGAGGTGTTCGATTTTGATTAGTGCTGCCTAGTAAGAAGGTGCCTTAAAGGCATGCAGTGGTTAATAAGGGCTCCACCGAAGGTAAAGTTATGAAGTGAAAGTGACGATTTGTCATTGTGGAGCACAGCACGCAGTGAAACACTACAAAATGCATTCAACACACACACACACACACACACACACACACACCGTGCAGCAGGAGGCCATGTCCTTATCCTTTCAAGTATAGTAGCCCTTTGAGCCAGCAGAGGCTTCTCACAAGATGCTCAAGGGTGTCAGTTAGGACACGTAAGTCCTTTTATATGTAAAGTTTCTATGTGACAAAATAAATTCATAGATAAATAAACAGGGGCAGCGGTGCTCTAGTGTTTAGAGGTCCCCTGGATCAGAAGATCATGGGTTCAAATCCAGACCAGTAGGTTGCCATGAGGTACCCTTGAGCAAGGTACCATCCCAATCAGTGTTCCCCGGGCACTTTAAATAGCTGCCCCCTGCTGCACGGTGTGTGTGGCTTAAAAACAGAGGTTGAAATGTATTGACTGCTGACCAAAATAGTCACTTTCACTTTAAAGATATGCTCTTTACAATTTTTGACAAATAATTGAGTGCCCAGGTTACTTTGTCAAACAAGTATCCATTGTTGGAATAAATGAATAAAATCAAGATAAAATCCATCAAATCCATCACCATCCTTGACAGAGAACACACTTCTGCACAGTTAATTCACCATTACTTTTTTTAATCAAGTTTGGGCACATCTTATTTTTTGGTGTTTTTTTTTTACTCAAATAAACTAAAAATTGCAGCCAAGTTGAAATGGATGTTCAGACCCCTAAGGAGAGTATCTGGTGGTAACCATGAGAAGTTTGGGGATATATGTGTGATTTAATGTTAACCTGATGTGAGTGGAAAAAACTGAGAGGGAGATTTCTAAACCAATCCAAGCTCCTTATGAAGAAAGCTCAGTGGCCAGTAAGGGACAACTAGTGGACCAGCAACAGGGCCAGGAGCATCTAAGGATTATAGCATGTGGGTGTTGCTGCATACCTGTCAGAGTGCAACGGTCCCACACTGGACACTTGAACATCCAAACTGGACCATGGAGCGATGAAATAAGGTGTTTTGTTGTGATGAATCTAGTGTTCTTCGATATTGTGAAGATGGCCTTGTGTGTGTGTGTGTGTGTGTGTGTGTGTGTGTGTGTGTGTGTGTGTGTGTGAAAGAGAGTCTTCCCTATTTGTTTTCTTTTTCTCTCATGGTTATCCAACCTTGCTGAGCTCAGCATTTTGTCAGCATCAGTTTGTTAAATCGGTCAACATCCCACACTGTTTAACATTAAACAGCTCGGACAGGACCTCACACCACTCACGGCTGCCTCTTATTGTCAATAATTCCCCCCAAACACCTTTCACGCAGCTGATTGTGACTAAACACATCGTGTTTGACCTTCAAGGCTGTTTTACTGCAGCGTGTAAGAATTTGACTGAAATCTTCTGTGAAGTTTAAAATCATTTTTTCCCAAAGCATTAAAAGCATATGGAGCACTTCATTTCTGCCAGAATTTACTGGTGATTAAGAAGTGCGTTAATGAGGGTGTCCGCTGTAAAAGAAAAAGTAGAAATAACCGGTATCCGTTATTGGTTAAAGCGAGACATTTCTGGTGAATAGGATCTTTTTAACCCTTTCACAATTCACAAGCAATGGCTCAGATTGGAGGATTATGAATTATATGTAATGTACATGAAACACACATATGGGAGAAGGTTCTGGGTTTGATTCCCAGCTGGGACGCTCTGGGTTCTTTCTGTGTGGATTGTGCTTGTTCTCCCTGTGTCTGACTGGGTTTCCTACAGAAGCTCGGGCTTCCTGTCTGCCCCCAAAGATATGAAACTATTCTAGATATTAAACTGATAGCAAGAGATGCACGGATACAGGAATGTATATATATATATATATAATATTACATATAATAAAGTTGAATTATAAATTTACAGCACCTGCAGTGGTGCAGAGTATAATGCAAGGCAGGGGGTTTAATGTTGTGGCTAGTTGGTGTGCATGTGTGTGTGTGTGTGTGTGTGAGTGTGTGTGTGTGTGTGTGTGTGTGTGTGTGTGTGCCATATGTATTATATATAAGTATATTTAATAATAATATGACCCCTATACCATAACACACACCTTCACCCTATGACTGCTGGAAAAGAACCAGCAAACCTTTTTAGGATAAGTGGCTTAGAGGATGGATGGATGATGGATGATGGATGGATGGATGGATGCATGGATGGATGGATGATGTCACAAAATGTTCATTCTGTCATGTCAACAGAGACCTCTGCTGGCCAGCATGATGCTGAGCGATGTTGGGAGGTGGCTGTGAATAACTGCAATTCAAGGCATGTATTGACTGAGTTTAGCTGTATAGCTTAGCCATAGACAGCCTTCCATTCCATTCCATGTTCAGCTGCAGACGATACAAGGACGCGTTTCTCCTCTTGTTCCTGGAGAAACCCATGAGAACAGACCATGAAAGTGATGGTGCATGTTTCCTTGGCTGGTTTGATTTGTGAATGCTTGGCCCTTCAGAGGGAACATGTAGGAGGAAGAAGAGTGAAGTAGGAGGAAGATGAAGGGATGTTTGCCCAAGAAGAGGTTGTCAAGAATACAATTAGCTTGAGGCCAAATAAAAGATTACTATATAGAAAGCAAGGGCAAAAAATGGGGGTTGATGGGAAGAAAGAAAAATAGAACGTGCTCAGTTCTTCCCACACCTCAGTTCACCTACACCTCCTGATTTATTTCTTGTGAAGCGGCTCAGAAATGTCTACACACTAACACTCTGTGTCACCCCTGCAAACAAAAGAAACCTGGAAAAGGGGCTTTGCCTGCAAAGAGTCTAATCCACTCCACTGTGAATCTGTAACCTTTAAAAACACACACCTTCATGTTCATCCTAAAGTACTAACAGTATTTTTTCAAACTCTAATTTTAACACACACACACACATTCTGGCATGCACTCTCAGAGATATCTGATACCAAAACTTGTATCTAATTCAAATGCCTCCATACACACACACACACACGCACACACACACACATGTGTACAAAAAGCTGTTCATTATTTCTCTTTCTCTGCTACACAGGTGGGTTTGTATTGAAAATCAAAGCCAAAGAACCAAAGACAAGCTTCTCTGAAAAGTCTTGTGAAGAACTCTGCAAGTTTGGCTTTGAGACCAAAGCTTGTAACCGTACTGATTATATTCCCTCTTATCATTTTACTGAGTGTGTTATTGAATATACATTTCCTGAGTGGTGTCACAGCAGCTGCAGAGAAAGGTATTGTACTTTTAATTAAACGGGAAACTTCTCCCTGAATACAAATAGTGTAATTTAACAACCTGTCCAAATACTCAGATAGATAGATAGATAGATAGATAGATAGATAGATAGATAGATAGATAGATAGATAGATAGATAGATAGATAGATAGGTGGATGGATGGATGGATGGATTATGTCCAATACATCTGCACAATCCCTCCTGTTAATAGAAAAAATTTTGAATTGATTGTTTGGAAATGAAAGGGTTAAAACTTTGAAACGTTTTTGTGAATGTTAATTTAACCACAATATTGCCCACCTGATCATTTGCATCAGTTTTTAATCACCCAAAAGCATTTTTAATATTTATTTATGTGTATATATATATATAAATAACTGAACCATTGTGCAGTTCTGAAGTTGCCTTGTTAAGATGCCACATAAAGAGAGCGAGGACATGCAGGTGGTTGGTTTGAAAGAGGAAGATGCAGAGGACCGGAAGAAATGGGAAGGGACCCCTAAACGGGAGCAGCCGAAAGAAAAAGAAGAACTACAGAGGACTGAGTTTGTCCACCGTGTGAAACCTGGCTTTAGTAGGAAATGCATTGTCAGATGGAAGTAATGACTTTTGTTCTCCTTCCATCCTTCTTCTCCTTCCTGCGGGTCTTTCTTCAGGCCGTAAATTTGAGCCAGTAAGCAGCAATGCCGTGAGAATTGTCCGTCACCGAATCTCAGGTAAGCGCTAAAGAGATGTTCTCTCATCTCCTGTCTCCATATCTGCGAGGGGATGGCAGATAAGAGGTTCATTCCTTTTCTCAGCAGATGAAACAAGACACGTTATATCACTCTGCGGGGTTCAGGCAGGACGTCCCCTGTGGGCATTCTCTGACAGCTCTGGACTTTATATAATGTCTCTAAACTTTTCCTCAAAGCAGTGGCAGCCTAGTGTTCAGGGACTAGGCCCCAGAGTCAGAAGGTCATGGGTTCGATCCCCAGACCAATAAGTTGCCCTGAGGCTTCCTTGAGCAAGGTACTGTCCCCATTACTGCTCCCTGGGTGCTGGATATGGCTGCCCACTGCTGCACAGAGTGTGTGGGTAGTCACTCTCATTTTCTTTGTGCCACTAACAAGATACCTGAGATATGAAGGAACTGAATCTTGCAAAACTACATTCACCGTAGTTTATATGGGTGGGGGAAACAAAAAAAAAGTGCTTCTCCTCATCAAGTGTGAGAGAATCACAAAAATGGGCAGGAATATTAAACCTGCAGCTGATTACATGTTAAACTCTACGTAGGGTGGGTTATGGGCAGTGGTGGCCTAGTGGTTAGGGAGTTGCCCTGGATCGGAAGATTGTGGGTTAGATTCCCTCACCAGTTGGTTACCCTGAGGTACCCTTGAGAAAGGTACCGTCCCTGTCACTGCTCCCTGGGCGCTTTTTATAGCTGCCCACTGCTGCATGGGTTAAATGCAGAGGTTTGTAGTTCAGTGTGTGCTGTGCTGTGACCTCGCGATGACAAGAATAGTCACTTTCACTTTATTTTTTTCATTTTCCTGCTTTCTTAAACCAGTTAGACTGGCAATGGAAATTTGACTTCGACTGACAACCAGCAGAAACAACAGTAAGTCTCAAACATGTCCTGGAAAAGTAAAAAAAAAAAAAAATTCCTTTTCAGACTTTCAGACTGCAGCAGTAGGGTAAACACAGACTATGAGAAGTAGAAACTGTACAATAAACACAAACTACAGAAGAAAACGTCACATTATCAGAATTGGCTGTTAGTGTTTTCTGCAGTCTGGCCTTTCAGGTCCATGTGACTTTGTTTACATTCATCATGTGCTTGTTTGTTTTGGCTCCTTAGCCCCGCCCAAGTCCTGCCCCTTCACACCTGAGTCCTGATCAAGTCTCTGCCTCTTCAGGTGCTGTGTGTTTGGTCTCGTTATATATTTAACCCGTGTTTGTCTTAGTTGTTTAGTCGGGTGAACGAGCCTCATTTGGTGGTCTAGTGTTTCGGGACCAGGCTCAAAGGTAGTGGGTTCCGATCTTGGATCATCCCCATGTCAGGGTCCTTGACTTGCTCAGGTTTCCTCCCAGCATCCAAAGAAACGCATGTCAGGTGGGCCGGAGATGCTAAACCGTCCACAATGTGCGAGTGTGTTAGCATGTCTGCCCTGTGATGGACTGGCGACCTGCTCAAGGGTCGTCTCTGTCCATGACCCTCATCAGGGCAAGTGGCTAAGAAAATGAGTGCTTGTTTCATGTTGCTGAAGTTAATATTCGCACCTACGTTCTGTTCTGAGCCCTGAGTCAGCTATAAAAGTGGGATATTGTGGTAAAAGGCTCGAGCTGGGTGACATTATCTACTGTAAACCTGAGCTTATGAAGTGAAACACTGTTGATATTAAAGTAACCAAGTAGAACAGCGGTAATGGAAGTGCTATGAGGGCAGTAAATGGCCTCCGTCTGTGAAAGTGCAGCGGGATGATGGGAAATGGGAGGGAACAGAGTAAATGTTGAGTTTTAGTTTTTTTTTTTTTAAACAGTGAAAGCATGTGTACCTTCAGTGTGTCACTAACAATCAAACGCTCGGGCAGACTATCCAGTGATGAGCCGTCCGTCTTCTCCTTTCATAAAACCTGTTTCTGTCGTTGAAGGATGTAGGATGGTGGGAAAGATTTTACGTTCTCTTTTCTGCACCGAACCTTCATTTTCTGTTTTGGCTTGAGCTTGTTCAGTCCATTTTACTGCCTTTTTAAAACCTTCAAGTTTTAAAACATTTCTCTAAAGTAAGGTTCATTTAGTCAACGTGTTTTTGTCTCATCCGTACGTGTGTTGTCCTGCCTTGGTATAACTAGATTTGAATCTCCAAATGTCCAAAATGGAGGGAACCCTACCGGACCATCGGTTTCCAATTTGTCTTCCTGTCCTCTGCATCTTCTTCCTCTTTCTTCCTGCATGTCCTCTCTCACCACATCCATAAACCTCCTCGTTGTCCTTTTCTGGCAACTCCATCTTCAACGTCCTCGTCTCTCCTCCACACGTGTCCAAAACTTTGCAGTCTCGCTTCTCTGGCTTTGTCTTCAAAATCATGTTAAAGAATTGAAAAGTGAAAGTGAAAGTGACAACCCTCGTCGTTGAACTTCATCAAGTTGAAACTGGTTCTTGAAAATCGTTCTGTTAATTAGCCAAATGTGTTTGCAGATTAAAAAAAGGACCCATCGGCTTTAAATGGTCGCTAATTTAGTCAAATTGATTCCAAATTTTTCATTTTCTACATTTTATTTCATTTTTAGGGGGTGCGATCATAAAGGATCTAATCATGGATTAGAAATCAGCAAATTTGAACCATTTTATTCTTTATTAACACGTCGCCACATTATGAACTTTGTACTGGGGGCTCGAAGAGTCTCTTTAATCGACGATGCAACTGCCAGGAAATAGTACGTTTATACTGAGAGCTCTTCCGGGAAACGTCTAGAAAATCACAGGATTGCAGTGCGTGTGCGGAAGGGGTTTAAAGGGGCTGTTTAGCTGCCTATTGACTTCATAAACTTCCTTTTAAAAGCCTGTTTAAGGGTCAGTGTGTAAAATCAACACCGTGTTAATGTGAGACTCGACAGCTATGGATTTTCATAGCTTTTCTAAAGAGGAGAAGACGTTGCTGCTGGCCTGCGCTCCGAAAAAACATTTCTCTCGAGGAATGTTCTACATTTTCCGGCCTAATGAAAAGTGATCAGCCAATGCGTGACACCTTCTACTCACCTGTGTTGCTCATGAAGAACTGGGGAGTTGCTTTAATTGGTTTTCTGTTCATTTTGACTGAGTTTTAATTACAGAATATTTTATCATATGGATGAGCCTATCTCGGTATAGCTGTAGAATGAATGAACACTGCTGCCGTTGTTGCAGAGGTAATGCCCGGTGGAGAAACACGACTGCACCAGGAATGGAAACTGGAAAAAAGACTGTAGACAAGCAGAAAGAACATTTAGGCGTCCCAAAATCATGTTTGTTTAATAATAATAATACGTAACATGCATATTTATCCTAATTAAACTTAAAATCAGTCCTTTCTATCCATCTTTGGATAAACATGTCCTACAGCGAAGGTCACGTTAATTAACCCCACATTGCCCAGCTTGCTCCAGGGCAACTAGGGGTTGAGGCTCTTGCTCAGGAACCCTGTGGAGCTAGTGCTGGAGGTGGGACTTGAACCTGTAACCACCTGGTACATAGACAAGTATCCTACCGCTAGACCATCACCACACTGTCTTCATGTTGCACACCACAACACGTGTCCTCTCTTACTGCATCCATAAACCTCCACTTCCTTCCTTCTCCACTTCCTTCCTTCCTTCCATCTCCTGATATACTCCTCGTCTCTCCTCTGCACATGTCCAAACCAACGCAGTCTTGCTCCTCTCACTTTGCCTCAAACCGTCCAACCTGATCTGTCCCTCTAATATACCCATTCCTGATCCTGTCCATCCTCATCAGTCAATGAAAAGCTTATCTTTTTCTCTGATACCTCCTGCTCTGCTGCTTGTCTGGTCGAGAATGTAATCTGAGATATAGCAGATACTCCATATTAATAACGGGTAGTTGTGTAATCCCACAGGTACGGCTTGGACAAGGTCATATTATTCAGCTATTCTGCACATGACTCCCTCCACACACACCCCGAACACATGCCACTCAGTGCAGAGATCAGAGGCGGGCTGGAGCGAGCGAAGGCAGCCGAGGAGACAAGCACGAGAGCCAAGGCCGGCTTTGATGTTAAGTGTCAGCGAAGAGTGAGAAACAGAAGTTCTATTGGAAATGGAAAGGAATCTAATTTACGTCCAGCGGCTTCGTTCAATGACAGCGTCCCTCAGCTAATGTCCAACACATCGAGACTCGTTAATCTCCAGCATGTGGCCATGAGCAGCCCGTCACCGCTATGTGTGTGTGTGCCTTGCGTTTTCTCACCCCAACAAATGATCCTTTGGCAATACAAGAGTATGAGTTCTGTACAGACAGCTTTTAAAAAATATGGAGCAGCATCCTGAAATTCAGCATCCAAATGACTGAGGTCACATTTCAATGTGAGTCTGTTTTCACTCCACATTATGAAAGTATGCTTTTTAGCAAGCCTTCATTTTCGACGTTCTGTTCAGCAAAAGTTCTCGAGTGAAAAGGTCAGGGAACAGTATAAGTTTCTTTTCAGACTGGGAGCTGGCTTTATGGACAAAACAGAAATTCGTAAGCCCTTAAAGGAGGAGATAAAAGGAGATATTTGTTTATTTAGACTGAAATTTCATGAGTTATATCATCTCATGAATTTCTAAGTTGCTGCTGTTTGCTCAGCCTTGTTTTTGCAGGAAACAGGAACCAAGCTTTTTTACTGCTTTTACAATAAATGGAGAAAACCTTGAACATTTACACAATATCACATGCAAAAATGTGATCCTGTTCCAGTGAACCGGATGGACATGTATATTTACATTCTCAAGGTTGCATCTTCTCTCCATTAGACTTGTACGTGGGGTAGCGATGGCCTAGCGGTTAGGGAGTCAGCCACAGGCTTGGAAGATTGTGGGTTCAAACCCCTTACCAGTAGGTTGCCCTGAGGTACGCTTGAGCAAGTTACTGTCCCCATCACTGCTCCCTAGGTGCTTTCATAGCTGGGGCATGGGTTAAATGCAGCGGTTTCTTTGTAGTTCACTGTGTGCTGTGACCTTGCAATGACAAGAATAGTCGCTTTCTGCTTCTTCTACTCGTCCTTCTGCAGTTATGAAACAAAAAGAATTTTCATTGGGATCCATAAAGTTTTCTGACTGGTTTCCCTGACAGTGGCTGAAAAAGTAAGATGATGAATAATGTTACAAGAGATCTGCACCTTCAAAACACTCAACATCACTTTATCACCCAGAAATACAGAAAACACGGCCCAGATCCTCACACTGCCTCCGCCAGGTCCCTATAGTGCATCCTGCTGCCATCTCTTCTCCACGAGCCGATTTAAAGAAAACACGATTCATCACACCGTGCCAACTCCTTTCATTCTCCCATGGTACAACGCTGATGCATGGTCCAAGTATAACACTGAGGAGGAAGAGCGTGCATCTGATCAGAATCATCTCCTCATTTAAAGCAAATTCAATCCACTTTCAGTTCCAGCTGTAAGTTATCTTCACCTCTGAGGCCTTGATGCTGCTGAACAGCTTCATTAAGTGCACCAGGTGTGTTAGACAAGAGCTAAGCTTTAGAAAGAACTTCTAGAAGACAGTAAATGTCCATTAACAGAGCTGAGGACTCATTCCTCAATTAAGCTCTCAAGCACTTAATAGACATAGACCTTGGAGTTGTCCTTGGCAGACAGAAGCGAATCAGTGTAGTGTAAATGAGGAGAGAGCAGCGCCCCAAAAAATCCCTTTTCAGACGCCTTAATTGCTCCATTTGCAGGAAGAAGAGCGGCAGAGTCTGATGGGTGACATGCAGGTGTTGAATAAAGTTCCATTCACTTCACAGCAAAACGCATGCTCACTCATTCAATTAAGGAGCCGGAGGGAAAATATCACCTAAAACTATTAGGCTTTTTTTTTTTGGTCGCTGCTCCAACCATTATTTTAGCCACTGAGCTCACATGCGATAAAAACCTGATTGGATCACAACGTTGGGAAACAGCTGCTTCTCTTCACTTCAGTTGTTCCGATCCTGAAATCTGACCCAACCCCACGTCCCCAGTCTACTTCACAAGGTCCGATTGGATGTATTTTTGGTCCATTCACAAAAGTAAAGCCTCCTATTTTGTGCTCATGCGAAGGATCATGTTTGGGGAAATTGCCATTTGAGAGCTCATTACTGATCTCATAATGTTTAATCACCCCCCCCCCCCTTTCCACTTACGGCTTTCAAAACATTTATCCACGAGACAATTTGAAAGCAATCTGGAGCTGCCTTTTGGGCAAATGGCCATCTGAGTGTCTAAGATAAAACCCCCACTGCTCTGTTTTGGATGAGCATTAGCATTTCAATTTTGTAACGCGTGCTTTAAACAGACTCGTGGTGGGCCCTGAGAGGCCCAGAATCTCACAGTTCCATCGGTGCAACCCTGCGTAATCAAATATTCCCATGCTGGATTTGAGTCCTCTTAATATCAGCAATTCAAACAAACCTTGATCATGCAAAATTCAAAATGCCAGATCTCCTTTAAATTAAAAAATCATAACAGAATAAGAATTTCCATTGCAGGATCTCTAAAGTGAAGGTGAAATTTGCTGAGGTGTCCTGAAACATTTGGACAGGATCAATGATGCTGATGCTGCAGCCAGGTTTGGGCGATATTTCACCAGCATCCAGTCCCAAAAGAAAAACTCAGAAAGGACAGGGACAGGATTAACTGTAAAAGGTGGATAATATGAAGACTGACCTCTACAGTCCCATGTGCCTCTACAGGACAGTTCCACTTATAGGTAAGGACCCACCAGTGACAATAAATGTTTATTTTTTAATTTTTAGATTTTTTTTGTATAAGTGAGGAAACTCTTTATATTATCTTCCTTTGGCTGCTCCCATTTAAGACTCGCCACAGCGGATCATTCATCCCCATTTCTTCTAGTCCTCTGTTTCTTCCTCCTTCAAACCAGCTCCCTGCATGTCCTCTCTCACCACGTCCATAAACCTCCTCTTTGGTCTTCCTCTGCTCCTCTTTCCTGGCAGCTCCATCTTCAACATCCTCCTCCCGATATACTCCTCATCTCTCCTCTGGACACGTCCAAACCAATGCAACCTTGTTTCTCTAACTTTGTCTCCAAAACGTCCAACCTGAGCTGTCCCTCTAATATACTCATTTGTAATCCTGTCCATCCTCGTCACACCCAATGAAAACCTCAGCATCTTTAACTCTTAAACACTTCATTTCAGAGCAGTCAAGAAAGTATCTGTATTTACTTCCTAGGCTTTTAAATCTTCCTATGTCTTCTTATGTTTTTTCTTTGCTTTACCATCTTTTGAATGTAAGTCTGAATAAATAATGATGTATAAAGTACTTTTTTGTTCACTTGAGACGCTCAGGCTTTACCGCTGCTGCATTACTAGACTGTAAATGTCAGTTTGTGTTCTCTAATCATGCAAAAAATGGGGGCAGCTATTGAAAGCGCCCAAGCAACAGTGACAGGGATGGTACCTTGCTCAAGGATACCTCAGGGCAACATACTGGTGAAGGAATCAAACCCACAATCTTCCAATCCAGGGCAACTCCCTCACCACTAGGCTTCCATTGCCCAAATATAGAGAAATATCTGTGAAGACATTTCACCTTCCTAGTGAGGTCCATGTTTAATCACCTAAAGGTCTATTTTGATAACATGTAATAAGGCAATACAGCATTGTGGATTGCAAAATTCCTTTTTATGTTCTGCTCAAATAGCAGAGCTGAGCGCCTGCCCCTCCGAGGGTTCCTGCGTATGCTTGCTCTGCTGGAAATCAATGGTGAAAAGCCTCCGTCAGGCTGTTCTGTGTGTTACTGCATCATAGATGTACAATGTACAGCCCACCAGTGGAACAGACTTGGTGTTGATGTTCTCCTTGAAAAGTTGACCTGAAAACATTCTGGAGAACACAGCTGCTGTTGTCATGGCAACAAACCAATGTTTAATCAATCCCGTTTTTAATACCAATGTTGTGAGCTACACTTAATTGTATAGATTTTAGCTTGAATGAGATTCCTCTAAGGCTTAGCGAAATATCTGGACAGATATATCTGGACAGAGCGCTGAGAGGTGGACCGGGACGATTTAATGTGTTCTGTGATGAGTAACATGATGCTGTTTGTTGTTATTAGTTCTCAGCAAGCGAACTGCACGTCGATCGCATCTTCTCAGCAGCCCTCAACATCTAATTTAACCCGATTTATACTTTTTCCCATAAACATATTTAAAGCGCATTGTCTTTGAGGGGAAAGAGGCGATGTGGAAGAAACAAAGCAATCAGTTCCACCGCATAATGAGCAGCAACTCTAGAATTCATGAATAAGAATGGGAAGTCATTTTTGCCTTGTACCACATTCACGGAGATTTGCATTTTGCTTCTTCACTGCGAATGGTTTGCTCTGTGAAGAGTCTCTGAGACAATCCCCTCCATGGCCTGTGTGGATCCTGCGGGCGCCCGCCTCTCAACAGAGTTACCAAAATGATAAGCGTCTTCAGAGCCAGAACAATATCTGCCAGATTGTGAGGGTCCAAAGTGTGAGAAACTGAGAACTCAGTTTGGGATGATCTATCAAAACTGAGGGTTTTTTTCTTACATACATGCATATTGAATACATTTTTAAATCACCTATGAACCATGGCATGAGGTATGACTTAGATATTGTTGCTATGTCTGTCAAATTTTACTGCAGGTCATAATAGCTGCGATGGTATTTGTACTTTTAATGCTTCATTATTGAAAAATAAACTGGCTTTACCAGAACGGAGGATGAGAGGATGAAGAGAATTCTAAACCCATTCTAAACACAGTGAATGGAGAGAATGTTTTCGAACCCTTTCTAGTGCTGTGACGGTAGGCAGCGCTCTGCTCCGACTGTGCACACCTGTGTGCACTGGGGCAACAGGTTTGCCTCACTGGGGCTGGCTTTATAAGCCCTAGTGAGTCAGAGCAGAGCGTCGGTCATTTTTGGGGATTTTTTTTGGACCTTCAGAACTTTAAGGCGGTCTGGATTTGGGTCTTTGTGTTTGTTTGTGGACCTCCTGGGTTCATGGGTTTCTCTCATTTTTCGTTGAAGCTAATAAGGTTGAGCACAAGATCCCTGGCTAAACATTTAACCAACACCCCCCTCGAAACAAGTACGGTGTGAATGTGATTCTAAAACAATGTGAATGAGATTAAGATTCAGAACAGGATTTACATTTTAGAACTGTGTGAATAAGAAACCCATTCCAGAGCAGTGCAAATGGGATTAACATTCCAGAATAACGCAAATGATATTATCATTGATTCATATGATTAACATTGTAGAATGATGGGAACTGGATTAAAATTCTGGAACAATATAATTGGGATTAACATTCTAGAACAATGTTAACGGGATTAACTTTCTAGAACAATGTAAATGAGATTAACATTCCAGAACAATGTGAATGGGATTAACATTTAGACAATGTAAATGGGACTAACATTAACATAGAACAAAGTAAACATGGTTTACATTGTTAAACAGTGTAAACTGGATCATTATTCTAGAATGATGGTAATTGGGTTAAAATACTGGAAAAATATAATTGGAATTAACATTCTACTTGGAATGAAACTCATACTCGTTCTGACATTCCAGAACAATGTGAATGGGATTAACATTCTAGAACACTAGAAATGAAACTCACATTCTAGAACCATTCTAATGGGATTAACATTCTAGGACAAGAGAAATTAGATTAACATTCCAGAACAACGTAAATCTAATTGACATTCTACAAAAATGTCAATGGGATTAACATTCTAGAACAATTTGAATGAGATTAACATGGATGACATCCAGAAACTCTGAATGGGTAGAACATACTTGAACTATATAAAACAGGAACCCTTCTGGTACAGTGTGAACTGGATTAACATTCTTTGTTGTGCTCAAATGACAAATAGTCACTTTCTTATAAAAAATACCCACAGTGCACCATGATGTGTGCAATCCATTGCAGGGCAAAGAGTCCCACACACACACACACACACACACACACACACACACACACCAACACAAACTTCCTGAAGAGATCTTTCCTCCAGATCTTGCACCCTAAAATGCTGCCATTATGCTCCAGTAACAAGTTAATAGACAATAGTAAACACCAGAAGTCCTGCAGACCCTGGTTCATGATATCTGATCATCCCTCACAAGGATTTGAATGTAGCAGCTCTGCTATCGCTGCCTGAGGAACATTAGTTTGCAAACCCAGACTGTAAATATGCATGAGCCAGCAAAAGTAAATTGATTAATATTTGTGGGGCGAACTGCAGGATGACATTGATGTATCATACACCGCAGGTCCAACACACTGGAGTCAATTCCACCACGGGCAAGATCATTACACCGGACAGTTTAAACAATAAAGTAGCCTGATATTTCATTACTCTGCTCTGATTTAGGAGAACGTGTCTTTTTCGCATACACTTGGGATAAATATAATAAAGGTCCAGCCTTTGGAATTATTAATAATGCTTCTGCGTTATCCAAGCCAAATTTGTTAAGAAATGTATTCTACATCTCCATTTTAACATTGTGGAAGCACAAATATATCCACAGATAATAGAGAATAATGCAGGCGTGCATTAAAGCAGTAACATAAATCACATTTATGGAGAATCCATGATGCTGCATGGCCAAACCGGAGTAAAGTCACATCTCAAGGTCAAATAGAAATGATTTAACTAATAAAACACACTGAACACATGTAGCCCTTGGTAACTCCAATCATTTGGTGTTCAAAAATCTGTGTCTGACTTAATCTATCATCTTACAGCAAATCTCAGTAGGTTCAAGAAACCTTCGAGGCCTGCAGAAAAGCCTAGAACGGAGGTGGTAGAACATCAAGGTGTCTGATGGAACTCAGTGAAGTCCTACAAGAAAATCAATTGTTCCACTGGTTTATCCAGTAGGTATATTATATGAGAAGGGTTTTTTTGAGGCACCTGAAATGTATGTTTCTTAGTTTGGGTACACTTTGAGACACCTTTTGATTTAAAAAATGGATTCTTCCTTCCTCTTTCTTCATTGTGGAAGCAAGAACCCAGACGGATAATGGGGAATTATACAGGCGTGTATAGGAGCGATAAAATAGATCACTTTAATGGAGAATCAGTGAAGCTGCAGGACCAAGCCCCAGTCTGAGAAATCACATTTCAAGGTCAAATATAGATCATTAAACAAATGAAACACAGAAGACGTCGAGCTGATGGACCGTCGTTGCCTTCGATTCATGAGACGTCTTTGACTATGAATTATGCACCACATGCGTAATGTTCATGGCAGGTGGTTGTGAATACACAATATCTTACCTCTTCTTGCTTAAGTGCATTTCATTCTTTGCAGCATGCCATGATGGAGCACTTCAGCTTTAACTGCTGGGGGTCAATGGTATCACAGTAGAATTGAAAATCTTGGTCAACAGGCTGCCCTTTGGCATTAACATGCATTTTCTGTGATCAGGTCACCTTAATGAGAAGCTGCTCGAGATAAGTTCTTCTTCTTTCACCTGCTCTCATTAGGAATCTCCACCGATCGACCATCTCCATTTCTACCTGTCCTCTGCATCTTCCTCCTTCAAACCGCCAGCATGTCCTCTCTCACCACGTTCTTTGTTCTTCATCTTCTCTCTTTCCTGGCAGCTCCAACTTCAACATCCTCCTCCCAATATAATCCAAATTTCCAAACCAACGCAACCTTGCTTCTCTAACTTTGTCTCCAAAACATCCAATCTGCGCTGTCCCTCTAATCTGCTTCTTTTTCTTTCGGCTGCTCCCGTTTAGGAGTCGCCACAGATAATCAACCGTCTCCATTTCTTCCAGTCCTCTGCATCTTCCTGCTTCAAACCAACCACCTGCATGTCCTCTCTCACCACGTTCATAAACCTCCTCTTTGGTCTTCCTCTTCTCCTCTTTCCTGGGAGCTCCATCTTCAACATCCTCCTCCCGATATAATCCTCGTCTCTCCTCTGGACATGTCCAAACCAACGCAACCTTGCTTCTCTAACCTTGTCTCCAAGACGTCTAACCTGAGCTGTTCCTCTAATATACTCATTTCTAATCCTGTCCATCCTCGTCACACTCAACGAACATCTCAGCATCTTTAACTCTGACACCTCCAGCTCCGCCTCCTGTCCTTCATCAGTGCCACCATCCCCCAACCCGTACAACATAGCTGGTCTCACTACTGTCCTGTAAACCTTCCCATTCACTCTTGCTGGTACCCGTCTGTCACAGATCACTCCAGCCACTCTTCTCCACCCATTTCAACCTGCCTGCACTCTCTTCTTCACCTCTCTACCACACTCACCGTTACTCTGAACTGTTGATCCCAAGTATTTAAACTTCTCCACCTTTGTCACCTCTACTCCATCCATCCTAATCATTCCACTGTTCTTACTTTCATTCACGCTTGTGCATTCTGTCTTTCATTCCTCTCCTCTCTAGAGCACATCTCCATCTCTCCAGGTTCTCCACAAGCTGCTCCCTACTCTCACTACAGTTTACAATATCATCAGCAAACATCATCGTCCACGGAGACTCCTGTCTAACCTCATCCATCAACCTGTCCATTACTACTGGAAACAAGAATGGGCTCAGCGCGGATCCTTGATGTAATCCAGCCTCTACCTTAAATGCATCCATCACATTTCAAAAATATATAAAAATATTTCTGATCTGATCTGTGACATATGGGCACGTGCAGGTGTGGAAAAAAAAGATTTGCAGGATGTTAGTGAGACCTGCTATGTTATATGGGTTGGAGACGGTGGAGCTGTAGTTGAATTAAAGATTGTAAGAAATGCGTTGGGAGTGACATGGATGGACAGAATTAGGAAAGACTATACATTTACATTTACATTTATGGCATTTAGCAGACGCTCTTATCCAGAGCGACTTCCATGTCCTGATTACAGGGACAGTCCCCCTGGAGACACTCAGGGTTAATGGGTCTTGCTCAGGGACCCAGTGGTGGTAGTGCTGGAGGTGGGATTCGAACCTCTTGATCCAGAGGTCCTAGAGGTAGGCAAGTACCCTACCTCTAGACCACCACCACCCCACTATAATACCACTATATTAGAGGCACAGCACAGGTTGGAAGGATGTTGAGGATGGAGCTGCCAAGCATTAGAAAAATAAGAATGCAATTCCTAAAGGCCTGTCTCTAATAGTCCAGTGTTCCCATTAAATATAACTGTATAATGGTTTATGAATCTTTATTTAAGCATAGGGTATATACTGAGGAGAAATTCTTTAGTGTATCTGAGTATTACAAGGGAAATAAATAAAAAGAACACATAAAAATCTTGGAAATAATGTGGGAAGAAACGCTCTGCTGCTGGTGAAACAACCGAGTTTGAGTAATCGTGAAATTCACTCAGGATTATTACAGTTCATGCACAATTTATTAAGAATAACTGGGTAACCACAGAGAGAGAGAGGGAGGGAGAGAGAGAGAGAGAGGGAGAGAGAGAGAGAGAGAGAGAGAGAATAAGCTGATCACTGGTCACGGCAAAATTGTAGAACCTGAAAAAATAGACATGCTGAATGAAACCGTAGCGTGTCTTCTCAGATCATTTTTCTAGGTAATTAACCTTTGAAGGTACAGTCCATGGGTGAAAATGGAAAGTGAATGGTTCCAGCTTCATTCTGTTGGCCTGTGCTGTCTCTATAAACCTCTCCAACATCTGGGCTTCCTCTTCACAGACTTTAAGGCAGCGTGTCTGAGTGTTGGACTATGTGCTAATTAGATGTTGACTCCAAGCCAAGACTGACATGTAGCAAGACATTAACTTCAATAATGAGTCCCTTTAGAGGACATGTTTGGGAGGTGTGAATCTCTGTGAACAACGGTGTAAATTTGAAACATTCAGTCACTGCTGTGAAGTGTAGGTTATATGTTTATTAGAGTGAAGACCCAAATCTGGACTCCTGTAAAAAGGTCTATGGGACGGTAGTGAGACATTTACATTACATTTACGGCATTTAGCAGACGCTCTTATCCAGAGCAACTTCCAGGTCCTGATTACAGGGACAGTCCCCCTGGAGACACTCAGGGTTAAGGGTCTTGCTCAGGGACCCAGTGGTGGTAGTGCTAGAGGTGGGATTCGACCCGGGGACCTCTTGATCCAGAGGACCCTAGGCAAGTACCCTACCACTAGACCACCGCCACCCTTCAGAGACCAGCTATGTTACACGGGTTGGAGACATTCATGAAATGACAGGTGGTGGAGTTGGAGATGTAAGAGTTAAAGAAACTGATTTGCGTTGGGAATGACGAGGATGGACAGGACAAGGAACAAGTTTATTAGAGGGACAGCTCAGGATGGATGGATGTTGAGGATGGAGCTACAGGGCTGTACAAAGGGTGTAAATCTTGACTTCACAGTGGTTCATCTAGATGTGATTTTTTTAATGAAGAATCATTAAACCTCAAATGTTACTGCTGCATGTCTTAGCCGACAAAAGAGTCTTGCTCAGGAACCCAATTCGAACCAGTGGCCTCTTGGTCCATAGGTCAGTATCCTACCACTAGACCACCACATAATAATGTAATTTATTATATCCATCCATCCATTTTCTGCCGCTTGTCCCAAACGGGGTCGCGGGGGAGTGCTGGTGTCCAACCCAGCCCATCACAGGGAGGAGCGAGAAGGGGACGGCACCTTGCTCAAGGGTACCTCAGGGCAACCCACTGGGAAGGGGTTTGAACCCCCCGATCCTTCAATCATGTGGCCGACGCCTTAAACACTAGGCCACCACTGCTCCCTAATTTATTATATTCTAATGGAAATAGAACAAGGAAGGTTTAAACAAATAGAAACATGAAATACATCTGCAATATGTCAGTAAAATATTGTTTTGTTATGTGGGTGAATAACGAAATATGTGTGTTATGTGTGTTTGCATGAAAACTTACCAGCAAACAAATACACACTCACACACACACACACAACCTCAGCAGGGTGAAGCAGAGTTACATCTGCAGAGAGCTGGGCCCAACAAAACATCTGGTTTTGGGTCTGGGCAGATTTTCTGCAACATCAAGCTTGGGTTTGGCTCAGATTTGTTCTCTCTCTTTCTCTCCGTTTCTTCACTCTCTCCTGAGTGTTTTGCTTTATGCATTCTTGGGTGTGTGGAGTGGGAGAATTTGCTCCTCATTGAAAATATGAACAATGTGAGGGGTGCGCTGGGAAAGGTGGATCTTTCCAAGGAACTTCTTTTGAAGTGCACTTTACATTTACGGCATTTAGCAGATGCTCTTATCCAGAGCGACTTCCAGGTCCTAATTACAGGGACAGTCCCCCTGGAGACACTCAGGGTTAAGGGTCTTGCTCAGAGACCCAGTGATGGAATTCGAACCTGGGACCTCTTGAGCCATAGATCCATAGGCAAGTATCCTACCACTACACCACCCGTGCAGAGACACCGATAAACACCGTGTGTCTTTAACTGAAATACCAGGACATTCTCAAAGAAACAAAGATCAGGTCAGGTTGGGTCTGGGTCAGGTTTGGTCTGGGTCTGGTTGGGCCTCGAAGCCCAATTTAATTGGCTTCGATTTCAAACCCATAGATACACGTATCTCCCTGGATGTGTAAAAAAAAAAAGACATCTGGCAGTCGCTGGCGGTTAGAAATCAGCCATTTAAAGACTAGATAGTGTTGCAGCCTTTTCATCCACTGCATCAATACAGAGATTGCCTTTCCATAATACAGCGCTGACAGATTCACACTGTATCTAGTTATTGATCGCTCCCGTGAAAGCTACATTATGCTCTTTGAAATTTACGACAGGCTGGGGTGAGCTCAGGCGCAGACCTGCCAAAGCAATATTGGAAATAAATATTACAGATAATAATCATTTAAGAGCGACAGTGATTTGATATGACAGAGTCTTTTCTATGCCAGATCACAGAGCGCTCTCTCTCTCTCTCTGGAGTTCCGAATCAATGGACCTTTTATGAGCATGCATACTGTAATATGATCTGAAACAAAGCGATAAGTGGTTCAAAGGCACTTGTTCTCTCTCTCTCTCTGCCCGTGACATTTATTGAATGTAGCCACCAGTATCAGCGGCCTCTCCTTCTGTTAACCTGCAATGACTCCGAGCCTCAATTACTCGTGGGCAAACAAGGCTTAATAAAAAAGGCTGGTCTGCTCTGGGTGTGCAAGTTACGTCTTCAGATAGGAGGCCTTCAACTAGCTGCCTCTCGAAGCTCCAGGTCCAATCAAAGGCTCTGGGAGCTGGAGACAGGGAGGAAACAAAGGAGCTGAGAGAAAGAGAAGAGGCTTCTGAACAGATCCAATGCCTCGGGGTGTTAATTAGGGCACAAGAGGAAGTGCTGACTGTTAGGAGGCCCTGCAGGTAGCGCACTTCAACACGATCCAGCCTGAGCTGGGCAGCAAACACTCAGAGACAGCACCATCTCACTGGGCTGAGGGAAATTTTAAATAGGGCTTTCAGTCAGGCAGAAGGTCATGCGGTGTATGGATACTTGTGTTCATATGTTTTCAGGGGCAACCAAACCATTTCTGGCTTTGCTTTTGGGGCTTTCTCACAAAAAAGGTTAAGAAATGTAAAATATGTGTTTGTTGTCCATATTGCTACAAATAAAAATGTTAAAATATGTGCATATATATACGCATAGATGTGAATATACACTCACAACCCAGTGTTTCTCCACCTTTTGCCTTGGGATAGGCACCCCTCGTAACCATGGTTATGACAAGTGGTTCAGATAGAAGAAAATGGATGGATTAACTAATAGAAAAGGCTCTAAAATGCTGTTGCTACTTTCACTTAGACTACCTCACAGTAGATCCAGTCTAAACACAAAGGGAGTTTAATTCTAACCAGCCTTAAAGTCAGTATATGGTTCGAGCACCGTGACTCTTCAGCACTGCCAGCAAGTTTCTTGTGGTTTCTTTAAATCGTCTTTAGGAACAGTTCTCCAGTCTACTTGAAGGACGTTCCAAAGATCTTATTTGGATGTCAGCTGCCTTTTGCACTCTGGAGATGATCCCACACTGTTTCTGTCCCAGAAACTGCTCAGGTACAGGGACTGTACTGAAAATGAGAACCAAAAACTGTTCTTCAGGAAGATCTGGAGAACTCTTCCTCAAAAAGACATTAAAATACAAGAAATGTGTGGCTCAGGATTTTTACAGTGCTGTGTATATTTATATAAAAAGACAATACATGTAAATTATACAGAGAGAGAGAGAGAGAGAGAGAGAGACACTTAATTCAGTACGCAATGTAAGATCTGTCTTATTATACAGGAGCCTGGAAACCTGATTTAAACCTGAATTAAAGGCTAGGATTAGAGAGAAAAAACAAACACCTTTCCGTCTGACAACTTTAAACATAAAACCCTGCCATTTAGGAGGCTTAGCTTTGGTTTTCTCCATCCATTCTGTCCACTTTCGGGACATTTTAATTCAGACTAATCAGCTTACTGCAGGAATCAGAGACAATATTTTTGTAACCAAACTGAAGAGACAGCCTGGCAAAGCTCCTACCGCGCTGTATCAGCTGTAACTGCATCAGTCAGACCAGACCTGGAAGAAATCATTCAATAAAAAAGAGAAGCCAAAGCTTTTGTCTGTGGATGGTTATACCGTAGCCTCAGCCTGGTTCAGTAAAAGGTCACGGATTTGCAGGGCTGGTATTGCAGCCACATGTGGAAACATTGCCGTTTGATCAGTGAAAGGCTGGATCTGGGAGCTGGAGACTGAAAGCCTGTGAGGTTGAGGATGATTTTAGCTGAGCACAGGCAGAGCTTCATCCACAATCATTTCAAATATATGTTAATGTCTGCGGAAAGGGACAGTGCAGCCAAGCATTATCTTCTAGACATGGATTAAACGTAGTCTTGGACTAAATTACACTGTCAGCAGGAATTCTGTATCGAAAATCATTTCAGCAATGGATTCAGGCACTGTTCAGCTGTGTGTGTGTGTGTGTGTGTGTGTGTGTGTGTGTGTGTGAGAAAGAGAGAAAGTAATAGAAAGAGCAGGAGATAGAATGAAAAAAGAAAGAGGGAGAGAGTGAGGCTGAGACATATAGAGAGAGGGATGGAGACAGGCTTGGTCAGTATATGTGGTCGAGAGAAAAAAGGAGGGGATAGAGTGATAGAAACACAGAGAGAGAGAGATACTGAGGGAGGGAAGAGAGAGAGAGAGAGAGGAGAAAGAGTAAGAGAGTGTGTAAGAGAGAGGGAGGAGAAAAAGAGAGAGGCAGAGAGAAAGAGACAGGGATGAGAAAGAGTGAGACAAACAGAGGGAGGGGAAAGAGTGAGACAAAGTGAAAGAGTGGGACAAGCCGAGAGTAAGAGAGGGAGAGAGGGGTGAAAGGAGGGAAAGGAGAGAATAAAAAAGCATGGACAAGAGAGAGGGAGAAGAAAAAGACAGAGGTAGAAAGAAAGACAGTCAGAGAGGAGAAAGAGGGAGATAAATTGATTGAGAGTGTGGGACAAACCAAAAGAGAGAGAGAGAGAGAGACGACCTGAAGGTGGAAAGTGTTTTTATTCACATTAGCTTTAAACAGCAGAGCTCTCTTTCATCCTACACTCCTCCAAACGCATCCTCCTTCCTTCTGTTTTTGAGAGTGTTCAACGAAAACGTGTGACGAGGGAAAAATCTGCTTTCATTAAAGCTGCTTTCATTATATTAGAATCTCCTGAAACAAATAAATAAATTCTATTTATACTGATACTGTTTTATCTTTCTCTTTCTCCAGTAAGAATAAACTACTGTTAGAACTTCCAATCATACATGACTGCATGTGAGTGATCACCTCTCCCCCAAACTATTATCTCTATAACAAATATAAACTATTCCTCTAGAACTCTGTCATATAATATAGAAATATCTGTATTTATGTACATCACATTCAGCTTCATTATCCAGAGCAAAATGGGCTCAGAAAGCAACCCTTCGACCTCAAACCCAAAAGCACAAAACAAAAAAGCCTGATGCAAAGAAAACAGCAATCAGGCTTGAACTGAGGATCTCTCCGTCTGCACTCGCTGTGTTTTTCTCGTCGTTTTTGGAGTCGGATGCTGAGTATTGAATATTTTGCGCGTGCTTTCAGAAGGGCAGGAGTCTCCCAACGCCTGCCTGGTTGACGGTTTCAGTGATAAGGACGAAAGCTCTATTGTATTTTGTGGCTCTATTCTTGGTTTTGTGTCTTTTGTAGCAGTAAAGTGGCAATCGAAGCACAGTGCAACACTAGCTGGACAAATCCAGGTCGGCGGCTCGGCATTAGGACATGATCCCGAACACTGGATTATGGCGGCAGATGCTTGGGCCGTGCTCTTCGTAGTCTTTCTTGGAGTGACACACTTGGAAGAACTCGGGCTGGAATGAGAACACAGATGAACGGGACAGATATAAGGTAAACAACATTGTTAAATAAAGAAAGCGATTTGCGCTGATTTAATTACAAATTGGGTTTTCCTAGACACAGATCTGAGCTAATCTGAGCCACTGATCCTAGCTGGGGTGTGCTTGAGTTTATTCCAGCGCTCTTTGAGGGGGCAAACACACAGTCACAGCTAGAGGGCAATTAAGCATCTCCATTACACCTGTGGTGCTGTCCCGCAAACCCACGCAGACACGGGTAGAACACACCCCACACATGTGAGACAGCGGTGGTCTAGTGTTTAGGGACTACACTCCGAGATCAGAAGGTCGTGGTTTCGAATCCCAGACCAGTAGGTTGTCTTGAGGTACCCATGAGCAAGGTACCGTCCCCCTCACTGCTCCCCAGGCATTGGATATGGCTGAACACCCTGCACAGTGTGTGTGGGTTAAATACAGAGGATTATTTCGTCGTGCTTCACCGTGTGCTGTGTTCACAATCACAAATAGTCACTTTCACTTTAAGGAAAAGACCGCCCTGGCCAGGAATTGAACCCAGAACCTTTGGAGTGCCACCGTGGTGTCCAGAGTTTGAAGGGGAAACGGGCTTTTATAAAACGGCGACGACGTCCAACATGACACACAATTTATTATTAAATATTCACAACAGATAATTCCTAAATGTTTTTTGCAGAATGGACTTTTGTAACCTAGCAACCAGGGACAGTGAATCCCTCAGTAAACACTTCAAAGCAAAGCACAGAATATTAATGACCTGCGTAAAGTGCTTCATATGCAAACATGCAAACACACATGGGCTGAATTTGGCATTTAAAGACCCACATACTGGAAAGCTGAATTACTTTCAGAATGAATGGTATTAATGGTTGTTCACACTACATGTTACATCCTCTCACTAGTCCAGAGAGTACTTATGTGGAAGTTACGCAGCCGAAAAAGTCAAACTCACCGCTTCTGTGAAAATATTCCTTTCTAGTAAACCTACATCAGCCGCTCCCACTCAACATACAGGACAGCCAGACAGAACAGAGTTCATTTATATCAGTGGTGAAGCACCACTCTTAAATGGGGCCGTGCTGCTCTGGTGTTCAGGGAAGCACTGTACCCATCACTGCTCCCCATGGCCTGGATAAATTTGTAAATAAATCAATAAATATGATTTAAAGTAAATAAATATAATTAAAAGTAAAAGCAAAAGTTTTAGGCAGGTGTGAAAAAATGCTGTAAACAGAACGCTTTCAGAAATGGAAGTGTTGATCATTTATTTTCATCAATCAACAAAATGCAGTGAATGAACAAAAGAGAATCTGAATCAGATCAATATTTGGTGGGACCACCCTTTGCCTTCAAAACAGCATCAGTTCTTCTAGGTACATTCACACACGGTTTTGTAGATATGTATATGTATATATATAGATATATATAGATAGATAATTTATTATTTATTTATAGCTCCTCTACTTTTCTCCTGTACTTGTTCCTGTTCCTCTTTCTCTATATCTTTATATATTTTTTCTTTTCTTTCTGTACACCTGTCTTTTTTTTATAAGAGCCCTGTAACGCCCAAATTTCCCATTCGTGGGATAATAAAAGATCACTCTACTCTACTCTACTCTTTTTGAAGGAACTCGGCTGGTCGGTCGTTCCAAACATGACTGTGTTTCAACCTCCGTGTGACGTTGACGATCATCAGTACCTGTTTGGTAAAACTGGTTGATCAGACACCGACTATAATCCTACAGAATCCCTGACTGTGTGCAAGTGTTCCTAGAAGAACTGATGCTGGTTTGAAGGTGAAAGGTAGTCACACCAAATATTGATTTGATTGAGATTTTTCTTTTTCTTTTGTTTGCACTTTGCATTTTGTAAAAGGATAAAAATAAACAATCATTATTGATATTTCTGAAAGCGTTCTTTGTTTACAGCATTTTTCACACCTGCCTAAAACTTTGGCACAGTGCAGTTTTTTTTGGCAAATAGTGAAGTGAAGTGAAAGTGACAACCCTTGTCATTGCGAGGTCGCAGCACTGCACACCATGAACCACAACGAAATTGGACCTCTGCTTTTAACCCATGCACACAAACACCGTGCAGCAGTGGGCAGCTATTGAAAGCACCCGGGGAGCAGTGACGGGGACGGTACCTTGCTCAGGGGTACCTCAGGGTAACCTACTTGTGAGGGAATCGAACCCACAATCTTCCGATGCGGGGCAACTCCCTAACCACTAGGCCACCGCTGCCCCAAATAAATAATAATGTAAATATAATGTAAATAATGTAAAGCGTAGACCTCTGAAAAAAACTCGAGAAAAATACAGGATATTGACGCTTTCATTTGGAAAATTATTTTAAAAAACTGTGAGCTGTAAATGGAATAACAGTTGCTTAACAAAAAGAAGAACTGGGATTATAAAATAGATTTTAATGAAAATGATTGCATAATGATTTTTTGGCTTCTTTACATGCCTACCAACACCCCTTAACTATAAACCAGTTTAACGCACAGCCCGTCGTAGCTTCACGCTTAACTTTATGACAAATAAAAGGGTAATGATGCCAGTTTCTAAATAAAAATTAGTTGTTTTTTTTCTAGCCCCAGTATCTGGAGCACCCGGGGAGCAGTGATGGGGATGGTCCCTTGCTCAAGGATATCTCAGGACAACTACTGGCCTGGGATCGGAAACCGCAACCTTCTGATCCTGGGACCTAGACCCTGACAACTAGGCCACCGCTGCCCCACTATAAAACTGCTTTGGCCCAGATTTGAGCAATCTTTCAAAAAGATACTTTCAACGTTACCGTGGAAGCCAGCATGGATCCTCCGAACCACACAGCATATCTCTGCATATGATGGGTGATCACCTGCACCTCCATTGGTTTGGGCTGAAAGATGGAAAAAATACACTGATGAAGCTCCAACACAGCCAGAGACACTGAACAGACACCTATTACCACTAATCCTACATCATTATGGCTGGCACGGTGTTTTGAGGGTAAATCCAAACATTAAAACACATTGCATCATTTTAAAATGTAAATCGGTGTATTCTATTCTACTATACAGTAGCAGAGTTCATTTGAGACATTATAAATGTAAAAATCTATAGTATTTGTAAAAAACGGATGGATGATTTTTTTCTGTATTGTACTTCCAATCCTTTAAGCAGTATTTTATCTTCACTTTTAGTCTTGGCTCCGAGTTCATGCCCCTTCCTGAAGAGTTTTCTTTGTCACTTTCTGCTCGCTCATTAGGGATCTGCTCCTTAATTGCTCGTTAAGTCTCTGTAGAGCTCATTTAAAATGACGTCCTGTGTGAAAAGGCTCTACACGTGAATAACACTGAACTGAAAACGCAGGCTCCTGCTTAACAAAAACGCTCATTAAAGCAGACCTGGTTTTGTTATGTTGGAGCTCAAGCACAGTAACTTTGACAGCATGCAGCATGTTCAAGGGACAAGCCCCAATCTGTACAAAAATGAAAGTGCTGAAGAAGGTTCTTAAAAATATACAGAGGGCAGCAGAGCGAGATACATCACTTCTAGAAACCATATCAGATACTATGATGCCACTTGTTGACTTTGGGATCTCTCGGTTCCACTTCTAGTCAGAAAAATTAGCAAAACTTTGCTTTTTGTGTCATTGCAGCCAGTAAAAACCCAAGATATTTCATGTTTTGTCTGCTCCACTTTGGATTGGTAGAACACATTCATTGCTGACCTGCAGCACATTTCAGAATAGCTGGGAAGGGGGCAATTTAGGGCTAGTAATGATGTAAAAACAGGTGATGTCAACAGGTAAGTGTGATCATGAAAAGCTCAGCCATTAGGGAGTAAAAATGAGAAGTGGATCTCAAGTGTTTCAACAAATGCATGAGAAATTTAAAAGGAATGTTCTTCCATTTATGCACCTTCCAAAAAAGCCAATAAAGCATTTACATTTTTGACATTATATGGGATTTCTTCCTCTACAGTGCATAAAATCATTCAACAATTTATACCGCATAAAGGGCAAGAACATCCCAGAAGCATCTGGAATGGATCATCACACACTGGAAAGACATAATGAAGTTCAAATGAATCAGTGTTCCAAAAGTTTTCTGGGAGAAATGGATGCTGTGTGATGAAAAGGACCATCCACACTGTGTCCAAAGAGTCCAAACATCATGATGGTGTGGGGTTGTGTCAGTGCTCATGGCAAAGGTAATTAACACGTCTTGTGATGCTGCCTTAATGCAGGAAAAGTATGAGATATTAAAGCAATGTGCTGTCAACATCTTTCCTGGGACGTCCATTCATTTTCAACAAGACGATGAAAACCACACTCTGCACGCATTAAAAAAGCATGACCGTGGATGAAGAGGGGACGGGAACAGATGACCCGGTACTGTTAATCTTAAGACCTGTTTGCAGGAAGAATGGGACAAAAAATCCTAAAATCGCTAGGCATCCTCAGCACGTGGAAGACCTGCTTTTAACCCATGTGCAGCAGAGGGCAGCCCTATCCTGTGCCCGGGAAAGCAGTGTTGGGGACGGTACCATGCTCAAGGGTACCACAGGGCAACCTACGGATCTGGGATTCAATCCCATGACCTTCTGATCCTGGGGCCTAGTCCCAAAACTCTAGACCACCTCTGCTACTTACCGTATTTTCTCATGTAGTCGCACAAATTTGTACCAAAATCCACAATAAAAATGGGGGTGCGGCCTGTACACGGGAATTAATGTGCGATTTATACACAGGGAATTTCTTCAGTGATGGACACTTCTGCATAGAGACCAGCGAATGTTCACATTTCCAGCCAACTATCCTCTAAATTACTGCAGAATACACGTTTTTGGTGCTTTCCTATCAAGTAAAATACACAGTACTGCATTGACCTGTAAAAATCTGAACGTGTCATTCAACATAATGCACAAAAAATCACTTTCATTTCCCAAATTTCAATCCAGGAAATTCACATGCCGCCATTTTGAATACCTAAACCGGTGACCGCGTGCGTAGCAACGCAATACATTTTACCGTAAATCCCAGTTTTCCTGAGTTATGTGATATGCATATGTACACATATTAGCATTTTTGCTTACATGTGATCCACAATCTCAAATGTCATGATATCACTCAAAAATTAATTCTGGACCAAATTTCAATGCCAAATCAGGGGTGCGACTTATACACGAGTGCGACTTAATACACGAGTAAATACGGTAATTCCCATCGGGGAATCAAAGCCTGGTCTTCTGTGCGACAGGTGGAGATACTGTCTAAAGGAGATGACCAGACAAACAAGAAATATCTTGAGTTCATACTGTCTGTTTTTTGACTGCGTTTCCCCTACCGTCCCAACTTTTAGTTTAATATGGCCAAAAGTGGACAATACCATGATACCACTTCATTATTCATCCTCTTACAGAAATGCTAGCAGCTTGATCTCCTGCCATTCCAGTTTCTGCTCAGTACAGCCTTTTGGGTCATTTTTGCTCAATTGTGCCTTTTTGTTTTTGTATTTCACTTCAATACCAAACCACTGACCTTTATTCTACCTCCGCTGAGCTCCTCGCTGAGCCGGAGCCTGGCGTCGACCACGCGCTTCAGGTCCCTCTGCAGCCGTCGGCCGAAGTCTCTGAACATCGTGGATCCTCCAGACAGCACGATGTTCTAGCACACAGGAAAATATGGAGGGCATCAAAGCTCTAAAGTACTCCTCCATCTAAGACGGTGTCCATTCACTCCCTTCCTCTTGCCTTTGATAAATGTGTTTCCAAAGCGGGAATACTCTCGTCTGAGGATACGTGTGATGCTGAGGGTGTGTTTGATGCCCTATCTAGGTTTAAGCGAGCACTGCATCATGTTTACAGCCTGAATAAAGTGCATTTAGCATGAGATACGTGCAAAAATCTTTAAAAAAAACAAAAAAACAGCAAGTTAGGTTTGCTGAAACTTTTCTGCAGGTTTCTGTTTCCTCATGCTGGATGTTGCAACGCACCATGAAGGGGAAAAGGTAATGGTCCAGCATTAATGGTTCAAAACAGCAGATGATGTGGCTGAAGGGTCCAAAATGTGTTGGTTGAAAGTGTAGTTGTGACAGCCAGGCCGGTAGACAGTCCCTTAGGGAACTAATTGCCACACACACACCACTGAGAACTGCAAGAATATCTCCATGAAGAAAGACTTAAAAGCAGGTATCTGCAGTTTCTTTTGCTGCTGCTGTTGTGCTCATCACAAAGCTCTGGGGATTATCATGTTTTTTCCTTCCATTTAAATTTTTTTCTTCAAATTTTATAAAAGAAAAAATGTACACATATTCAGAGATCAGTCGTTAGGGCTCTAAAGTGGCAACCGTCTCAGGATCAGAGCTTGAAATATTTGGGCAGAACCCGAGACCAAACGGAATTCCCCCAAAAGGTCTTGCCTTGGGTCATGTTCTCACAGGAGGAAACGTTTACTCTCCAAGAGAAACGTCAAGGCCAGACTGAAGTTTGCGAGAGAGAACATAGACAAAGACCAGGACTTCTGGAGTAATGGTCTTTAGACAGATGAGTCTAAAACTGAATCATTTGGACACCAGAACAGAGGACATATCTGGTGAAAACCAAATACGGCATTCCAGGAAAAGAACCTCGTACCAACTGTGAAACATGGAGGTGGAAGTGTCATGGTCTGGAGATGCTGTGCTGCAGTAGGACCTGGCCAGCTCACCATCATAGAATCCACCATGAATTCTACCGTGTATCAGAGGGTGCTTGAGGAACATGTGAGACTATCTGTAAGAACATTAAAGCTGGAGGAAAACTGGACCCTGCAACACGACAATGACCCAAAACATTCCAGTAACTCCACCAAGGACCGGCTGAAAACGAAGAAATGGAGAGTCCTGGAGTGGACGAGTCAAAGCCCAGATCTTAATCCCATTGAGATGCTGTGGGGTGACTTGAAACGGGCTGTACATGAAGAAACTCCTCAAACATCTCACGGCTTAAAGAATTCTGCATTGAGGAGTGGGTCAGACGTTCCTCAGACCGACATCAGAGACGGGTAGATGCTACAAGAAGCGTCTCACTGCGGTTATTTCAGCCAAAACACTAGCTATTAAGGGGTGTCCTAACTTTTTCCTCAGTTAGAAACACATTTTTGTTGATATCTTTTGATTAATGAATAAATCAAGATTATTTTTTGTTGACCTGCAATTAAACCACTTTCTTCTCCAGAGATAAATAAAAACAAAGCTAGACATCGATATGTGAACATTTCTTAATAAAAAACTGAATCTAATCACCATCTCAACCTCAGCTTTAGCAGCTGATAAAAAAGGATCTGCAGTAATTCCTTGCATCATTGCAAAGGTGAGGGGTCTATAACAAACTTGAGAAGATATGTGGTTTGGATTAGCTGCACGCCAGCGTAGCATCTGAAGAATATCAACACCGTCAGATGTGGAGATTAAAGAGGAGATGGACAGCACCATTAAAAGGCTTCACCGCAGATGAGAACCATTCAATTTCCACCGACTCGGATTCTTACAGAGAAATGTTGCAGAAATGGACATATTGATCGCTGTCCTTATTAAATGTGCCTAAAAGCATCATCCTGGCCAACTCCTCTAGACCTCTGAGAAATATAGAAGCTTTCAAAAACCCCAAAACAAGCCAACGTCTGGGCCTTTTAGCGTTTTCATTTCTGTCCAGATGTTTTAGTGTTCACTATGCTGCTCATAATCCCACGCCGACCCGTGCTTACAGGTTACAGATTTGGTGCAATGAGCTGTAATATTTGTTCTTCTAGTTATTAATCAGCAGAACTGGATTTGGTGGAGCCTTTGTTTTACCCAGACAGTCTAAGTGCCTTTAAATTAAAACCACAGTGCAGAAACTAAGTATACTTGGCTGCAGTGAAGGCTGTATCTGTTTGCAGTTAATGTTTCTCCTCTGTCGCCTGTTCCCATAGTTGCAGCCACGGAGGAAATGACTTGAGGAAGCTTCCAAACAAAAGTTAAGTCATTAGCATTGCATAAATCTGACACACTGAATGGGATGTAACAAGCTTCAGAATCCGTATGTGCAACCAGGGGCAACAGCAATATCCCGCTAAGTCTGGCCGATAAGAACCAAATATCAGATGACTAAATGCGTCCTCCCCGATTCGAAAAACAGAATCGATAGAGGACTGATCTAATATTAAATGATAATAACACTACTTACTGTAAAAAGCAGTTATTCTGAAACATCATTTAGCAAAGCAGCAAAGCCTCCTAACTCCAGTCCTGCCCTGTCAGTGTAAACGTACCTTCAAATGATCCTTGAGGTCCAGTTTTCGAACCTTAATTATGTGCTTCCCAGAGTAAAGGGCACTTTTGTACATTTCCATCACATAAGTCGAGAATGCATGCACAGACTCAGTCCACCTTAAAAAATATCCCTGTAATGGAATGTGATGGAATTATGTTCCATGGAATTATGGCAGTGGTGGTCCAGTATATAGGGACTAGGCCTCAGGATCTGGAGGTCACGGGTTTGAATCCCAGACCAGTAGGTTGCCCTGAGGTTCCCTTGAGCTAGGTTCCGTCCCCATCACTGCTCCCTGGGTGCTGGGTATAGCCACTGCTACGCAGTGTGGGTTATACAGAGGTTGCGTTGTGCTTCACTGTGCTGTTTCAAAATGACAAATATTCACTTTCACTTATGTTCACGTGCTGATGGTGTACCCTTGAGTGGACCACCCCAAACACACAAGTGGTCCCTATCCGACAGTAACAATTTACAATTCTACAAGATGTATATCGGATTGAAATATTATGTAAATACCTTTTCCACAGGTATCTATCCCTGAACTCCAATTCCAAAGCAACAAAGGAAATGGTCTTTCTTTATAATACATCTGGATCCACTCCCACATGCAGGTTTAGCAGCAGTTAGAAGGTTTAAACAGCAGGGGTGGAGCTAGAAGTGCATAAATTGCTTTTGTGTGTATACTTTAAGGGAAAAGCTGTGAACCCAGACCCACAGGCAGCCTACGAGTCTGGCCACATCCTGTTCTTCCCATTATATCAAAAACATCACGGCGACAGGCTACATGGAAAGTGAGTCTGCAATAATGGCTGGGGACTTTCATTACTTTCATTTTCTAAAATGAAAAATGTAGAAAATGTAGAAAAATACATTACAGTTTCTTTGTTTTTTTACCATTTTTAAGATTATGGGAAAGAAGCTAGAGCAACTCTGAGCTGATTGGTTGGTGAGGGCTCAAAAAATTACAGCAGCACTGAAATATATGCTCTAATTAGTGGGGGGGAAGTGAAAGTGAAAGCGACCATTCGTCACTGTGAAACACAGCACACAGAGAGACGCAATGAAATTCAACCTCTGCTTCTCACCCACACACACCGTGCAGCAAGGCACAAATATGTAAAGCGCCCGGGGAGCAGTGATGGGGACGGTACCTCAGGACAACCTACTGGTCTGGGATTCGAACCCATGATCCTCTGATCCTGGGGTCAACTCCCTAAACACTAAGCCACCACTGTTCCACCTTCTAGCTACCATTCAGCCAGGAAGACATTTTCATTGATGATCTCGTTGGAGCAAGTCGGCTGAATGTTTTACAGCTCATTAATTAGGCTGCTCGATTCTGATTGGCTAGAAGCTCTCCTGGTAACCCTGTAGATAGAAACGGCAGTGAAGACATCACACATCCTATAAAAAAGGCAGTATTTGTGGTCTATAAATTAACACAACCGATTCACATTCAGAGCCGCTGAAAGTCTGCTTTAAAGGATTTTTGGTTTTTAACTGCAAGCGGGTCTTACTGATCCCCAAGCAAAGTGTAAATAGGCCTGTTCCGCTCTGGCAGGAGTTCATAAATGTGCATGTTTATGGGTGTGTGTTTGCTGGAACGGGGGCAAAATAATCAATCATTTCAGCCACAGTTCGCACATATTACAAACCCCATCAATAATCAGCCTGATTAACATTGTAAAGCTACTTTGGTCTGATAAGCACCTTTAACACATGCACTAAACTTTTCTACGATCTCCTGCTGGGTCATTTATGAGTGGAAGGGAAAGAACCTGATTCTCTGCTCGTGTTTCTGGAGTTCACATGCAAAAACATCTTGAGCTAAACCTAAAAACCCCCAGAGGAGGAACCGTTCCTAGTGAGGGATAAACAGTGCAGCCAGGCCGATGAGTGCGAGTTCATACTGTCGCAGTGTGTGGACCACAGCACAGTACACTACCACACTAACACTGGGTGTTCATTGGGCTGATGAGCTGAGTCTAGATTTAAACTACACTGTGAAAGTGCACATGGTGTGAGTCGATCTAAACGTGTGCTAAACGGTTCAGCCGGGTGAGCTTTCACCCCTGGCCTTGGGCCACGCCAATCTCCCTGAAGCCATTTGCAGGCCGTAGGTGGAGGAGAGCCTGGTGGATGAACACTGACCCCTAGCTGAGAAATCAAAGCCCACAACCAGTCACTTTAGGAGTCCTTGCTGTCTTTAGGTGCCCATGACTTACAAGCCTAAATTAACATTAAAATTAGAGCCTAAAGGCCCCAGTGTCACAGTTCCTAAAAGACCAAGGGCTTCTCCTTTAAGCACTCGGCGAACAGGATTCCTCACAGGGGCTGAAAGTGCAGAAGAAATGGAAACCTGCAGTGGCAGTTAGTAAATGGCAGTCATGCTCGTCTTGCTAGTTTCCCTTCACATTAAACTAACCGGCCATAATATTCTTTTAAACAATTCATATGAAAAGGCAGGATGTGAAAGTGAAAGTGAAAGGGACTGCTCTCGTCATTGTGAAACAGCACAGCACACAGTGAGCCACAACGAAATTAGACGACTGCATTTTACCCCCACACACAAACACGTGCGGCAGGGAGCAGCTATTGAAAGTGCACAGGGAGCAGTGATGGGGACATTACCTTGCTCAAGGGTACCTCAGGGCAACCTACTGGTCTGGGAAGTCTTACACACTTATGGAAATGGTTTAAAACTGTTCACCCAGGTTTGTTTTCATTTATTCCAAGAAAACAATACAATCGATCAATTCAGTAAATTCCTGGTCCTCACTGTTCCTGGTTTAAGAGCGCAGGTTACATCCAGATTTCTTCTTGAGGCACCATCACACTAAACAGAAACTACTCATTATACTGGGATGCATTAAGTGTGTATATTAGTGTTAACTGTATATATTACTACTTTTATACAACTGTGATGATTAAAATTATTGTTTTAATAATAAAATGCTCACTGCCCCAATAAAGAGCCGTTCACACCCATGTTTCTCAGGTGTCTAAAACTTTTCCACAGTATATGTGAAACTGACACATTGTACTTTATACATCAAGCTATAAAATGTGTCAAAGCCATTAAGAGCCACTTAGCATTGTGCAAATGTCAGCCTTGCAAACTGGACCATTTATCCGCCTTAAGGGGAGCCTGATCATTTTTAAAAGCAACCAACCAATCGATTCATTTAAAGAAACTGACTAATTGATCCATTTTCAAAATAACTGTTCAGACCGGAATCCTTGGACTTCAGTTTCCCTCATATTGAATTTTCCATCATCTCAGATTTTATGAAAAAACTGACTTCTAATTTGATTTCTAGTTCATAACATACGAGACACTGCTGGAGTGTACCTTGTACAGAGGTCTCCTCACATCTATTGGACAATTCTGGATGACCTCATCCACAACATCGGAAATGGGCTGCATGAAGTCGGGGTTGGCAAACTGAGAAATGAACAGATGTCAGCAAATCAGCCAAGTTTTTAAGACAAATATCAAGAAAAATGCAAATGACAGATGTTTAACTGTTGCTGGGCATCTCACTGCCTCGCTGATAACTGTTACATTGACGGCTACGTTGTTGGTGTTGGTGGTCTACTGGTAGGATACTGGGTTACTACGGACCAAGAGGTTGCAGGTTTGAATCCCCCCTCCAGCACTACCATCACTGGGTTCCTGAGCAAGACCCTTAACCCTGAGTGTCTCCAGGGGGGACTGTCCCTCTAGTCCGGAAAAGGAAGTCGCTGGATAAGAGCGTCTGCTAAAATCGACCCGCTGAAGCTGACCTGCTGCTACAGCACCCAACGCATTCAGACTTACTTCTGGATGGAAGAAAATCTCCGGCCCGAGAAAACGTTCATATCCAACGTCTATGTGAAACTCGTTCTTGCTTATGGCGTTGACGCCTTTATACTTCTTTATCCATTTCCCTGGATCCATGTCGTACTTAGTGAACTCCTTCACAATGTCTGGGCAGATGTAGCAAAACCGTTCCTGCAAACAAAGCAGCAGATCAATAAAACGAAGCACTGTTTTTGATCAACAAGTGACAATTTTGGCAAAGCAGCATCAGAACAGGACCATCTTGAGCACGGCCGAATGCGTCCTCTAATAAATAACGGCACTGATGCATCAGAAGAGCGGGACCATGTTATTAAATTAAAGCAGGGCGTCAGAGTGTAATAACTGCCCCATTGGCCCCCCGTGAATACGTTTCCTGTCTGAAACACAAAGAATTGACTGTTCTTGGACTGTTTAATTGAATATATATGGCAAATGAGCTTTCTAATTCAATCTAACTTTTCAATTAATATGATGGAAATTGGGGATTAAATTCAAATTAGAATTAAACCAAATAAAACATGTTTAAAGATTGTGTAGAGTGTGTTCTCCCCATCATAGAGTACAAAGACATGCAGATCAGCTGGATCAGACACAACAGATTCCTCTGTGTGTGTGTGTGTGTGTGTGTGTGTGTGTGTGTGTGTCCTGTATTGTACTGACAACCTGTCTGTTTCTCCACCCCTTTTCACTGTGTTTGGATAGGCTCCAGCAGCCTCTGGTTATGATAAGCTTCTCAGATGGATGGACGGACGGATGGAGGGATGGATGGATGGATGGAGAGTGTCAGTGTATGACGTGAGAATGAGAAATGGAAGTGTAGATCCACCCGCAGGTGGAGTTTAGGGGAACAGCAGGTAGTTTCGGTTGTGTCCTCCCCTGCTGCAGCTACTTGTCGTGTACCTTCAAAAGCACGTTGATAAAACTGTTTGAAACCTTTTCCGTGAGTTCTGCTCATTACAGGTAACATAAAACCACCGTTCCTTATCTGCTCGCCCCACCAGCACATAAACACCGCCGCAAAAAAGGGAAAGCAGTGATATTATTAACACAGCACAGAGCTATCTGATTCCTGTCAGCACATTCTGAAGCTGACATCTGCAGCCAGCAAAACACAGCGTTGTAATCTCATTTCCCTCGATACCATCGCAGCACACTGGGAGCATACAGAGAGAGGAGACGATAATGGGGGCGGCAGTTTGGAAGGTATTTATCATATGCAAGGAAATGAGGCTGCTGCTAAGAGAAGGAGAGGAAGAGTGCCAGAAAGGGAATGCTGGATGTTTTGCTCACCTTGACTGCCTTTGCCGTCTCCAGCGACTGCTCAGGAGGAATCCCGACCTCTCGCTCTCTCAGGAGTTGCTGGATGAAGTAGGTGATGTCTCGTCCGGCTATGGGGATGTGTTTTATACAACTCCCAATCACATAACCCTCCGCCTTGGAGACACAAATCAAAAACACCCCAGTGAAGGAACAGCCAAGCAAAACAAAGTTTCTCACTTTGTCCCCCGTCCCATAGGAGGTCAATCTGCCAACACGTCTATGAGGCTGAAGCAGCCAACAAATCAGAGTCACTCACTCATTTTCTGAGCCGCTCGTCCTGATTAGGGTGGAGGGTGGTGCTGGAGTCTATCCCAGCTCATGGGGGCGAAAGGCCGGGACAGACACACAGACAAACACATTCACACTCAGTCCCTCACTCATTTTCTGCGCCGCTTGTCTAGATTAGAGTCATGGGAGGCGCTGGAGTGTAGCCCAGATCACACAGGTGAGGTCACCAGTCCATCTCAGGGCAGACACACATACACACACACACACACTCTAAGGGGGCGATTTATCCTGAACTCTCTCTGGGACCTTTCTTTTTAAGAGGATTTGTAAAACAGTAGGGCAGCGGTGGCCTAATGATCAGACACTAGGTCCCAGAAGGTTGTGGGTTCAAATCTCAGACCCTCTGAGGTACCCTTGGGCAAATGCCCGCCCCGATCACTGTTGCCCAATGTTGTCCTCTTGGTGCTGGATTATAAAGAATGGAGAGCACTGAACGTTTTGAATGGTCTGCCATGTTGCTGTAGTAAAAAAATGCAACTTTCTACACTTTGCACTGCTCTAATTTGTATTCAGGCACAAACACACATCACTCAACGATCGTCTAATGAAAGGCCATCCCACTGCTGGGCACAGAACCATTTTAAATCAGGTGCTCTATCGAAAGTACACTCAAAGTCAAAGCAAGAGGGTGCAATGAAAAAGCCAATCTGCTACATGTAGGGTCCCATACATCTGCGGAAACGGCTTTTTCTAACAGGATAAAGAGAACCTAGTCTTACACGTGTTTCCTCAAAGTGTCCAAAAACCGAGAGCGCTGCAGAGATCGGCATGTTTCCTGAAACTGTCCTTGTCCTCCAAGCGCTGATGGACATCTAACGACACTTGGAAGAGCTTCCCTGAAAAGCTGGGTGCCATTTAGATAGATGGTAGCCAATAAAAAATAACTAAACAGTGGTAATAACGGGGTGAGGAGAATAATGTAAAATTGATATCAATTTATTTAATTTCCTTTCTTCGTTGTCAGTCACATTTTGCATGTTTGAATAAGGTATTCCTGTAGATAGTAGAGGAAATAGGACTTGTTTAAAGCATCATATTCTGCATTATATCATTTAATCGGATCTGTAGCTTACTGAGGATCCCTATGGATCATATTCATAGTACGATTACTCCTGCAAGAAATGTCCTCTCCACTAGGGGGCACTAGACATGCCACTACATGATGCATCATGCAAAAAAAATGACAATTATATTTAACTGACATCCACACAGTGATGACTGTTTTGTACTTTCACATAATGGCTGCAGATGTTTCCATTAAATTGTCCATGTCTTACCTTTATCTTGTATTTTTCTTCTTTATTATAACCATTGAGTCTGCATTTATTGGTACCTGACAGTTTAACACCCACCTCACTTTTAAACAATCTGCTTTAAGACTGATGTTAAATGAGCTCTGTTCTGATTGGCTGCTCTGTACTGTGGCTCAGAGCACGGTGTGTGTGGGTGAAATGCAAAGCCTTTTAATCAATTCAATTCCAATTAAGATAACGTGACGTCTCATTTACCACTGGTATGGCGTGAGTGACTCCATCTCCACTGTCGATGACGATTCCTGTAAGCGTCCTTTCTCCCACTTGTCTGGAAGTCCAGGAGGCTGCCAGAGCCAGAACAGCCTGCGGGTCACCAGAAGCTCACAATCAGCCCCACAGGACACATTTCAACCTTTACATCATAAAGACGGTCTCAGTGGCTGCAATCACAGGTCGAGTGGTAGGGCTTTGGATCGTCAGTCAACGGCTGAGTCCTAATCGGCTTCTTGGTCGCTATAAAGTGAGCCGCAGTTCAGCCTGTGGTATTGGATTTAAAAAAATACAGGCTGAACTCGCTCCTTCCTCCCTTCAGAAGAAGAAGATGAAATGGCCATGGATACACATAAGTACAGCTTTGTCTCTTCATTTAGGTGGCTGACCTTCCATCACCGAGACTGAGGTCAGCAGAGATTTCCATTTCCATTTACTTTCTCTCATTTAACAGACGCTTTTATCCAAATCGACTGAACGAGAGACAGACTGAATTCAATTAAAAAATAGATGTAGAAAAGTACGGCATATATGATGAGCAGCATAAGTTGTGATTACGAAGTGAATAATGAGAGTTAGGGTGTAAGAGGTGTCAGAAAAGGAGATTTTCTCGGAAGGAATGTGTCTTAAGAGCCTTTTGAAATCAGAAGTGAAGTTATTAGGCCCAAGGGCTGCGATTAAAAACACGAAGCAGATCCAATACAAGCTTTTCTATCCGATGTCCGATGAGCTGAGCCGAGAGAAACATTCTGGTTATTATAATTCATTTTTCCGTCTCCATTTGTGAACGAAAATGGTTACCGAGTTATTGCTCTACAGGATCTGTATTTTCAGATATGAGGTCAATGTAAAAAATATAAGTTATTTTTTCAGAACGATTCAAAATTGTACAATTCTGCCCATTTTTCGAGAAAGCCAAGCCGCTTGGTTGTGTCCTTTAATGCAAGCAAATATATTTCATTAGTAATCAGTAACAAAAATGACATCTGCAACATAAAATGGCTTAAGAGCTACTTAAATACTGCTGTTTTATATCAGATAAAAACAACGAGAAGGTATTAAATAATAAAGAAAACTATCATCTGTATTGTGTTTCTTGCTATTGAGCTTGGCACTGTGTCAACCCCTGAGATGAGAGGCAGTCTAGGTCTTCATTAATGAATTAAAGTTCTATTCATGATGGTTTCCAGCTTTCCCTCTCATTTCTGCATCACCCTTTACTTCATCCAGGACCCCCCCACCCCATTTCTAATGAATGAACTGAGGCTGAATGAGAAAAGGATCTGAGAATCAGTTCTGTGTGCATTAAGCTGACTTTCTCTTGCACCAAGCATCAATTCTAAACATTTGATTGGTGGCGTCTGTCCAGATAATCCTTAAATGCACTTTACCTGGACAGCGATGTAGAGGCCTGGAATATTGAACGTTTCGAACATGATCTCGGCTAAATATTCTCTGTTCTCCGGGGTGTTCAGCGGCGGCTCTGTCTGGGGAGGATAAATGACAGGGAAATACTTCAGAACAGCTCATCTGAACAAACAAATACCCAACAAGCCTGTGAATTATCTTTGATACCGCCGCATAAAAACAAAGCTGAGGTCCTCTCGTCAAAAAGACACTAAGCTGTAAGATCCTCTCTTTACGTGCTGCAGGAAAGATAATAAGACAACTAATAACACTTTCCTTTTGTACCTGAGATCCTCTTTAAACTGATGAGGAACGAGTTTTGTTTTTGTCACTGCAAGCTGGTCCTATCCAGTCCCTACAGTTTTATTCTGCACGTGTACAAGCAACATGAGGGTCACAGCCAGGGTTCTCACCATCAGGAAGTTGTGGTCCTCCGGTTCCGCTCGCAGGTACTTAAATATCACCTGCTCCATGAACTTCTCCATCAGGTCCCAGTCTTCAATTATACCATGCCTGATGGGCCACTAGGAGACACCAGCACACACACACACACACACACACGCCAATCGTCAGCTTTAAACAGCGGTGGACTCCCTGTACATGACCAACGAGTCAAAAAGGAAGTCCTAACAAAGCACTTCAAGTCAAAGTGAAAGTGACTATATGTTGTAAACACAGCCCACAGTGAACAACAGAATGCATCCTCTCAAATTAACCTCCACACACCGTGCAGCAGGGAGCAGGGCCCGGGGAGCAGTGATGGGGACAGTATCGTGCTGTACTTCAGGACCTAGCAGTCTGTGATTCAACCTCATGACCTTCCGATCCTGAGCCCAAGTCCTTAAACACTAGGCCAAATACTAAACATCTATTAAATGCAGCCAAACTTTATGTTGAATACAAAAGATTCTGTTAAATCCTAAACCTAACCTCAACCCCAAACTTTAATCTGATCCTAATCTTAACTAATTACAGATCTACTGCACATTGAACAGGCATTTAATATATGTTTATAAATCAGTAAATGAAGCCTTATTTAAATGTACTATTTATAAAACGAGTAATTCCCAACTAACGGAACCTATAAAGCAGAGAACGTCATGAAATATGCCCTCAAACTAAAACGCTGTGTTAAAATAAGTTTCAAAATTATCACTTTATTTTAGGCTCCAGAATCTTTTCTAGAGATAATAAATGGCTTTCCTTGCTAGACCTCTGCCTTATACAGTCCATTACGAGTGAATAATGCTTACTGCGATAATTGGAAGAAATGTCACTGGAGTATAAAGGTCCTAATGTCACTGGAACATCTTTCTCTTCATAAAAACGGTGATGATTTTTGATGACCTGTTCTTCAACACTCCGGTATTGCTTTGTAAATACATTATTCAATGCATATTTTGGCATTATGTAGTCCATATTAAGGTTGCCTTCAAACAGTGTTACCCAAAGCTCAAGTGTCTGACAGTGTCTGGTATAATCATTACGTCAGCCTCTGCTCCTCCTCTTATATTCTAGGCTCCAACAAAGCTCTCTGTGTGATCCTACTGCCTCCTACTGGCATCACACAGCCTGGAAACTCATTCTGCCGACGCAAACTCTGAACTTCATCAGATATGAGTGTCGGAAGAGAATGTATATTCAGTCAATTAACATATATTCATTTCAGAGGGTAAACTGTGGGAAGACCTGCATGACCAATGGTCCACACTCAGTCTTGAAAACCTATTAACACCAGCAATCAGTTCCAAATGCAGGCCACGTCTTATGACTGCAACATTAGCTGCACAATCCTTCTGTCAGGGGTGCCAAAATTTCTGAACTTGGAATGTTGGCAGCATGACTGGTAAAGGTGAAGAATGGGCTGATATGATGGAGAGAAGGAAGGTTGATCTTCTGTGTGAGACACTAGATGGAAGGGTAGTGAGACCAGGTGTGTTGGAGGGGGGTTTAAACTGTTCTACCATGGTGTGGATAGAAGGAGGAATGGGGGAGGAGCTATCCTGAAGGAAGAGTATGTGGAGAGTGTTTTGGAGGTGAAGAGGGTGTCAGGGAGGGTGAGGAGTTTGAAGCTGGAAGTTGAAGGTGTGATGATGAATGTTGTAGTGTTGGTTGGACGTGAGATGGAAGAGAAAGAAGAATTCTGGAGTTAGATGAAGTGATAGAGAGTGTACCCAGGGGAGAGAGAGTGGTGATTGGTGCAGATTTTAATGGTCATGTTGGTGAAGGAACAGAGGTGATGAGGAGGTGATGGTGTCAAGGAGAGGAACGCTGAAGGTCAGATGGTTGTAGATTTTGTGAAGAGGATGGAAATGGCTGTAGTTAACACTAATTTTAAGAAGAGGGAGGAACACAGGGTGAAGATAAGAGTGGAGGAAGATGCTCTCAGGAGGATTATATCCTTTGCAGGAGGGTCAGTCTGAAGGAGATTGGAGACTGTAAAGTACTGACAGGGGAGAGTGTAGCTAAACAGCATAGGATGGTGGTCCGTAGGATGACCTTGGAGGTCAAGAAGAAGAGGAAGAAAGTGAGGGCAGAGTCGAAGATCAAGTGGTGGAAGCTGAAGGAGGAGGACTTTATGGTGGAATTCAGGCACTGGGAGGTGTTGGAGAGATACCGGATTGCTGGTCTCATCTTTCTTCATAGAAGGAGTCAGTTGCTTCATGAAGGATGCTCCATTCCATTGTTATGGCCAATACTGATTTCTTTAGAACCAAACTGGCTGATGGACCAGTAATCGTACCCCAAGCTCCCACAGTGTGAAGTAAATGAACAACCAAGTTAAGAGCTGCACTGAAAGTTCTCCACTATCTATTGTTACGGACTGAATAGGCCCCAAATAACCCAGAACAAAAGCACATCACAAGTAGTTCCAATATGAGTGAAGTTACAAAATAAGAACATTTTTTCATTCTCCCATACAGTTCTCATTTTGGAGGTTTCATATCAACAGGGACAAGATGGAATTCCCTTCATCTTAGACCAATGTCCACTAAACAACAAAGAAGGATTGCAAGACTGGATGAAAAGGAGAAGTTTAATTACCTTGGTTGCATAGTTAGGCTTGTCAATGGCTTCATCTCCAATGAAGAAATCCAAGTCATCCACTCCCTTCATGAGACGTCTCTGGGCCTGGTCTCCTACTCCCGCCGTCTCTCTGATAGCTATGCCTGTGGGTGACATAACAGCATAAGACACGTCGTTCTGACTCCGTCAGGGCTGCAGCCATCCCCCCAAAATGATCACTGTAATTACTGTATCTGTGGCGTTAATTATGATTATCGCTAAATTTCAGTATAAGGCACACACTGACCGGGAAGACACCCACACGTCCACAGTGTGAACGTTAACGCTCTCGGCCAGAGCAGTTAATATAATCAGATATATGGAGGTGAAGTAGTGTTAGGAGCCCAAGGACTCTTTTTCGTGTGGAGTGCTTGTCCAGATCGACGCCCGGGCTGCTGCGTGGAGGACCCACCATGCTCCATCAACCAAAATAGTAAGTTAAGGTAAAGGCACTTTACCTTACACAACCTTGTATCATTTTGGTCTCAAATTCTCAAAATATGGAAACAGTCTAATTTCTAAAATTTAAATCTATTATCTAGTAATATCTAGTATTGAGCCATCACCCGGTTCTTTATAACTCGCTTCCAAAGATCCAGATTTCTTGTATTTTAATGTCTTGTTGAGGAACAGTTCTCCAGATCTTCCTGAAGGACAGTGTTGTTGTCTCTCATTTTCAGTCCAGTCTCTGTACCTGAGCAGTTCTCCAGATCTTCCTGAAGGACAGTGTTGTTGTCTCTCATTTTCAGTCCAGTCTCTGTACCTGAGCAGTTTGATAGTTCTGTGTTGGTTAATCCACACAGTGATCTACGTCTGAACCTTCAAGCAGAACAAAGCGTCTAACTTCAGACATGAAGCAGTGAAGAAACAGGTGCAGATGATTCCAGATGATCATGTGATTCGTTTACTGCTGATGCTGAGCGGTTCTCTTTACCTAGAACCTTGTTTCTTCAGGCACTTTGCAGCCATTTCAACATTTGTTCCCATTTATTTCCTTTAATCTTCTCAATATGCCAAAGATAAGACAGTATGACAGGAATAAATATTGTTTTTTTGCACCAACAGCCAAGTAATTCCCAAGCAGTATACAAAGAAATGAAGGATGGCTCAGACCTATCACAGGTATAATTAAAGGTAATCACTTAAAAGTCCCCAAAACTATTCGTGAATCAATTCAATTATTAATTATGAATGACTGAATGATTTGCTGAAGCAAATTCTACTCCTAAATCACCAACATCTCCTCGCCTGGCACACCTTCACATCACCACTGCCTTCAATCTTCTTGTGACAAAAATAACTCATCAGGGTTGCGGAACATGCTGGAATATTGCACTGCCATTACCTAGACACATACTGCAACATCACCAAACACATCAGTGAACACCTGACACCTCCATGGGATATGATTATGGATTATGTCGGCATAAATCTGACAGAATATTAAGGTCATTTGTCAGACTGCTGCGATATCTGTGATGCAATTATTTCTAGTCGTGCATAAGAAACATGCCAAACAACAAGAGCAGCCCAGCGCGATTCATGCAAGTGCTTCATGCTTTGCAGGCTTTTGTGGAATCTTAATATTTGCAGCAAACGACAACTCTGTTTCAGCAGCCTGGGAAAAAGCAATAAAACCCTTAAGCATAAAGCCATGAGAACCATAAGCCTGAAGGTATGGACCTAGACGGGCACTGGGCCTATCTGAAGATTGCAGGAAGTATGTAAGGAGAAGGATAAGCTTAAATTAGCACCTCCCTACGGCACTGTTTAATTAAAAAGAGTGGAGGACGAAATACAGAACGGTATAGCAAGACCACTTGGAGCAGAGATGGAGACGAGCGAATGGGACATGTCCATCTGAGAGGCATTGTGGAAAACAAGTTAAAGCTTCAGCTGTTCCATCTGGTGTTGGATGGAATGTTCTTCATCATAAACCAAGTCAACACAGAGCAAAATTCGCAAGGGAGTTTAATCAGGGTGAAAAGGGTGGACGTTTAGGACGATCGCCTGATCTCAACCCACCTGACCCTGCATTCCATCTTCAGAAGAGGAGACCGGAGAGAGAACCCCCCAAAACGAGCACCACAACTGAACCAGATCCAAACGAAAATGACAAATTGTTGAAGGTAATAAATGCAAGCAAGTGATCTGCAACCAAGTATTTTTCTTAAACTGGCTGGTCAGATACACAAGGTGTCGAATGTAATAGAACAAATCAGTGTGTGAACACCAGGAAATCTAAGCGAACACTCTGATCCCTTATTCATCGTTTGACCTTGAGCTGACCAAATTTTCCCTGCAACAATGATCACTACTAAAAATGAAAGCGCCCCAGGCTAGATGATCTCATCTAATCACAATTTCAATCAACTAAACTTGATTTTTTTCACGTTTTAGCCAATTAATTTCCATATGTGCCGAGAAATGAACGTGCATGCCACAGCTTTTATTTCAAACATGCAAAGGAAGTCCAGACGTCCATGACACGGGCCCTTTAAAATGCATGCGAGAGGAGGGACGTCGCCAAACTCGGCCCCTCCAGAACCACAGCTGGACATTCCTATCCCCGCCCTAATACCAAATCAGGCGTGAGGATATCGTCACCGTCCCAGAAAAGACGCAGATCCATGAAATGGGCTTTCCAGAAGAAGGCAAAGCTTGTAATGTGTGTAATTAACCAACTGTTACAGCACTTACAGGAGGGCATGATAAACTGTGGCTCCGTGTTCCCAGCATAGCCGATCTTAGTGTATCTAAAACACAGAACAATAACACAAGTGAAAGTGACTATTTTTGTCATGGTGAAGCACAGAGTGAGACACAACGAAATTCAACCACTGCTTTTGACCCACACACACCGTGCAGCAGGAGGCAGCTATTTAAAGCACCCGAGGAGCAGTGATGGGGACTGTACCTTGCTCAAGGGCAACCTACTGGTCTGGGATTCAAACCCACGACCGTCCGATCCTGAGGCCTCGTCCCTAAACACCAGGCCGCCGCTAAGAGTTAATGGATGTATAGTTCTGAATAAATGTTTGATTGTCTTGCAGCTCTGCTCATATCTTTCAGTCACTTCCCTACTGGACAATCCTCAACTTCAGGTTTAGTTAATCTGGCTAATTAAGAAATCCTGGGGGTCCTTCTCCAAAGCAGGATTTCTCCCTTTAGCCAAATAACGTATACCTAAAAGACTGTGCCATTGAATTTCTTTTCTATCAGACAGGCTTGACTTTGGGATTCAGTTATCTGGATAACCTGAGAAATGCTGGAGGTGTTTCACAAAGCAGGATTTCTCTGTTTAGCCAGGTAATTTAAGACTAAAGTGAGGATTATCCAATGGGAATGTGCCTCAACTCTTTTGTATCTATTGCTCAGGCTTGACTTTGGATTCAAGTTATCTGGATAAACTGAAAACTCCTA